>CM076973.1:43933598-44131098 GCA_039105355.1 Benthosema pterotum | reverse complement strand
ATTATATTATATTATATTATATTATATTATATTATATTATATTATATTATATTATATTATATTATATTATATTATATATGATTGATTAATTACTTCATGAATAGTTTGCAAAAAAGGTAACATACAGATTAATACAAAATTCCATAAAAGGTATTTAGTACAGAAATTCATAGCAACCTGGGGTGCTCTTCTTTAATATTTCATCATGACCTTTCACAAAAAAGTAAAAAATAAATAAATAATAATATCAGGGACAAAATCAGAGAGAAACGTGCATATTATTTTGGCAGTATTCTGAAGAAGAAAAAAAAGAAAAAAAAAGGTCCATTGTGGGTGAATGTGATTTTTATCACTGAACACGGGTCAGGTGAATGTCACCTGAAACCTTCCTGGAGAAAAAACTAGTAGTTCGGGAAAGAAACTAAATCGTTACCAAGAAATCCTCACCAATGTGTTTCTAATGGTGTCTAATAACGTGTACTAAAAATTAAAATTCAACTCCCGTGGGAAACAACAGGTCAAGTCGGGGTGCCATTCACTAACCATTAGAAGGCAAAACATGCAACATGTCATCATGCTTTACGTAGCATGTGATATGTCTAACTAGGGGGGTTTCATGATGCTGAATCCATTCCAAGCATTAGTTTTCTCAGAAAACAACTCCTTTGGCTAAAAACTGCCATACCCATCGTCATAAATGTGCTTAGTCAGCACATTTTTGCAAGCGCTTGGCCGTTTTCAGCCCAATGAGTTGAATTTCAACATTTTAGTAAATTTCTCGGTAATGATTTAGTTCCCAGATTGGTCTAATCTCTGCTCACATTCCCTAACTATAGGGTTGTGTGCAGGGAAACAAACCCACATTCTATGATGTCACTTGGCACCATGAAGTTACCGAAACACCCACCCACCTCTGACATCAGCAACATTATGAAAATTGCAAAAATGTAATCGTCCGCGTTTCATCTTATTTACCAATATAGCATAAATACATATTATGTGAAAACAGCATAAGCTAGAAGCCATTCATAAATTACGCTATTTTTGTTGCACAGTGATGTCAGGATTAAATAGGTTAATTATGCAATACCTTGAAATCCATCTTCTAATCTAGATTATGAATGCAAAGCGGCGACATCTAATGTAATCTAACATATCCCCTCTCTAGGAATGAACACAGTAACTCACCAGACAGCCGGTCCCAAGCTGCTGCTATATTGCTGTCCTCAAATGCCCTGCCCTCTACTTCCCCCTGAGCCATTATATCCACCCTGATGTGAACTGCAGCCACTTAGAATCCTCATATGGGATAGCATTGATACAGTGCTATCCCCCCCCCCCCCCACACACACACACACAAACTAACACTGACTTTCCTGAGTCTGCAGGGAAACAGCTGCAGCATCAAAGTAGAAGCAATGTAGAGGGGGGAAAGGCCAAAAAATATAAAAGCTATATAACTAAAATGTTGCCTATATTACATTTAATCTCACCTGGCTAAAAGAAAACTGATAATATGTGACTCATAAAGGTAACCAGTTTAGTCCCTGCTCATTATTTTTGTCAATGAACATTTGCATATAAATTCTGTGACATTTTGTCCTCTGCAGTTACCCAGTTAAGTATTAGGAGCAGTGAGGCACTTCATACAGCACCCAGGGAGCACTTATAGGAGGTTAGGTGTAGTGTATAAAAAACGCCTTCTTTTTCTATAAAGATGCTTTTAAATATTGGTTTATATAATACAATTTTTTGTCATGGACATTCAATACGATAACATTACCAGAAACACATAAATATAATAGTCCCGAATAAGGGTCAGTTTGGTTCCGTAAATCCGTACTAGGGGACTCCTATGGCGCCACAGTGCTATAAATAATTCCAGAGAAAACCTGGAGAAATGGCATTCAGGAAGTGTTGGTGACCACCCTTGTGCTGGGACACAACACAGGGGTGACCTGAACCAGGAACCGTCTGATTCTCGGAAGAAAAATGAGCTATGGCCACCCAATAACAATATAGACTGTATACAGTATATCTGTGAGTGTGTGAGCCTTCCATATTAATCACTATTCACCCTCTCTCTCAGCTCACATGGCTGACTTTGATGCAGTTCTGAAGGTCTGGGGCGCTGTGGACGCAGACTACAAAACCTATGGAGGCCTAGTGCTGTCACGGTTAGTAAATATGAGATGATAAATGAGGACCTGGGCCAACCTTACTATCCTATATAACACATTGGGCCCTGTTTTGAGTTTCTCAAGCATCAGGTCTTGGCTGTTTGGCTGTTTTGAGTGGCTAAACAGCTTTGCCACACCAGCTTTGACATTTCTCCAACCTTTTTCATACCAGGGCCCACTATTTATTCAGAATTTGAGCCACGGACCACCATTTGATGACATTTCAGCTACACAGGCCCCAACACTAAAGACATTTTTTGCTTTTGTCCACAATCCCAGGCTGGAGAAAACCAAACAGTCAAACATACAGATCAAAATGATCATTAATCTTCTACATTCTCTACTTGTGTAGACTTGGGCTGATTCTGATGATGAATTTTAACCATGAGAGTGTAAACTTGAAACCAAATGGACCTGCATTTTTACGCTCTCAAAGAGTTACATCTGGTTAATCAACTTTCCATCATTTAGCCTCGGGACCACCTGGATCCTCTCAGGGACCACTGGTGGTCCCCGGACCACCTGTTGAAAAAAGTCGTAAGACCTTTTAAGAAACTCAAAATAGAGCCCATTATGTTGCAAGAGTCTACATTATGGATGTCGGACAAATCTAGGCAGATCTTTGTCTCTCCCTCATTATGGTTTTTCTCTGTTGCCTCAGTCTGTTCGTAGAGTACCCGGAGACCCAGCAGTATTTCCCCAAGTTCAAAGGCATGTCAGCGGATGACGCAGCCAAGAGCCCAGCCGTGGCAGAGCATGGTGCCACCGTGCTGAAGAAGCTCGGGGAGCTGCTGAAGCTCAAAGGTGGCCACGCTGCCGTGCTCAAACCCCTCGCCGTCAGACACGCCCAGGTCCACAAGATCCCGCTCAACAACTACAAGGTGAGCGTACTTCATACCTGGGCATTATGAGGCCCGGGGGCCAAATGCGTCCCTTTGGCGGACTCTGACCGGCCCGTGAAAGGGTACCATGGTTTTCAACCAGTGGCCCAGGGACCACCAGTAGTCCTTGAGAGAGTTCCAATAAAACATGGAAAGTTGGTTAAACAGTAACTCTTTGAGAAAAATAGTTTAAAAAATGAAACCAAATGGACCCGCAAGGGTTACACCCTTGCGGGTCCATTTGGTTTCATTTTTTTACGCTCTCAAGAGTTCAAATATTCATCATCTGAATTAGCCCAAGTCTACGCAACTAGAGGATGTAGAAGATTAAGACAAAGGCAAAAGAAATCCAGGCCCCTGGTGTCAAAATGGTTGGTGTTACTCTTACTTTTATCTTGAAATTAAATTAATATTGCGCAGACTTTAGTTCAACTTTTAGTCTTGTGAGTCTCACATAGTAAAATGAGAAAGTACAACTGTAAATCATTTGAGTTGAGAAGTAAAACAATGAGTTGCATTAATTTCTTATCATATATACCAGAGGGACAGTAATAATAGTATTTATAAATATCATCCCGCGGGACGAAGATAATTTATTAACAGGCCTGAGTTAGCTCCCTGGTCCTTGAGTTTGACATATGTGCCTTATAGCAGGGGGTTTTCAACAGGTGGTCCGGTGACTACCAGTGGTCGTGGTCCGCAGGCTAAATGATGGAAAGTTGGTTAACCAGATGTAACTCTTTGAGAGCGTAAACACTATCAAGAGTTAAAATATTTATCATCTGAATTAGCCCAAGTCTACACAACTAGAGATTAATGGTCATTTTGATCTGTATGCCTGGCTGTTTTGTTTCCCTAATCCAGCCTGGAATTGTGGACAAAAGCAAAATAAATCTTTAGTTTTGGGGTCTGTGGTGGCGAAAATGGTGGCGAAATGCCGCTCAAATGCTGAACAAATAGTGAGAGCTGGTATGAAAAAGGCTGAAAACCACTGCCTTATAGCGATCACTAATGACCACCTTCCCTGCTGTATCTTTTCAGTTGATCACTGAGACCCTCGCTAAGCTCCTGGGTGAGAAGGCAGGACTGGACGCAGCTGGACAGACCGCCCTCAAAAACATCATGGCCATAGTCATTGCCGACATCGACGTTACCTACAAAGAGCTGGGCTTTTCTGGATAAACAAACCTCCGGCCTTCATAGCCATGCAGAAGAGCTGTCAGCCGTTGCAAGTGCCACCATCAGATTTATAGTTATATTATATAAGGGGGAGATTTAATTGTATTGGCTGGGGTTGGATTAAAGTAGTTCTTACAATCAACACCCGTACCCTGCCTTATTCCTCAGGTTCAAGGGCATGTGATGAAATTAATGTATACCAAAGTGACATTTAATTTTAGATCATGATCTATCCAAGTTGAGTTGGCATTAAAAACACTATATAATCCACTGTAATTTGACCGCATGATTAATGCACATACAGTACGTGCAGTATTATGTATTACTACAAAACTACTATATGTAGTCCTCTTCTTCTTCTTTTGATTTCTCTGCAGTGTAGACGATTTAATCACCTAGATCTTATAAGTTCCAGTATTGTGCAGAAACTGCAATGTAGTATGACTGCATCATTGAGTCTGCGTGTGCATGTGTTTCTTTGTTGATATTATATTAGCACATTCATAAACGCACAAATACACTAAAAGTCTGTTTTGGTAGTTCTGTAATTTGTCAGGCTTATAATGCTTAGTATATCTCCAGCTATATTAATACAATCATTCTCAAACTCTCAAATAGATACAGTACATGTGACACTTGTGACAGCTACTTTTACAATGTTTTAAAAAATTACAATGTCATTAAAAAATGTTCTTCGTGATTTCACTCACATGACTCATTTGACTCTGATGAAGCCAGGTGTACTCTCATAACTATAGCTCTGACATTTTTATGTGGGACAAATTTCTGGTGCCAGGGGTGGATGTGACTTTTCCTAATTGGGGTTGCATGAGAAAATGGTATGGGGGTGGCTTCATGAAGTCGCCCCCATACCATTTTCGGTTACAGGACTTTTATTAGGCAAGTAAAGCATCAATAATAACAGACTAAAGGTCTGACTCAGAGAGTTTTCTGTTTTCAATAGTGAAATGCTGTTGGTTTAGTGGTGCCACAGCTCTAGTTAGTTAGTAGCAGTTGTAGTGTTTCACATCATTTTAAATAGAAGCACTTTAATTTGAAATATCTTGGGTTGTTTTGGATGCCATTGTATTTGGTGGGGCAGTCTGGACATTTAGGGGGGCATTGCCCCCCCATGCCCATGCCTAGATCCGCCACTGTCTGGCACTAGCCCTTGTTTCCTGACTTCTAAATTTGGATGAGGACATGAGCCTCTGCAGCATAGACCGATCTAGAAATGATGGAGACAAACTTGGCTGTTCTGAGTGGACAAACAGCTTTGCCACACCTCCAAGTTTTGACTTAAGACTTAAGACCTGCTACTTAAGTCTCCTTGAATAGGCTAATATACATGTATCTTCCATATTAGACAGAACAGTCCTCACTCGAGACTGCCCATCCCATTACCATTATTATTACTATTACATAAGCTCTTTGAGCTCATTTTAAAAGTTGGAACATTCAAATGAAAAGTGGTACTTAATAGCAGCAATTGTTCGGACGATAACCAAACTATTATTAGGGTGTTGCTTTATGTCTCCGCCTGAAATGATGATTGGGATTAGTCACTCTTTTGGCAGAGCATGTCAACCTTCTAAACTAAGTCAAGCAATGACAGTGACTGTGAATGCATTGCTATCTCTGGTCTCACCAGTCATATTACAGCGTCATTAAAAAATGGGCAAGGAATTAGGCAAAAAAAAAATACTGTATTAATTGAACAACAATATAAATGCCTTATTTGTGTACTGTGCTGAGAACTAAGCTCATTAGGGGAGAGGACATGGCTAAAATATTAGGGGTGTGCAAAAAAAAAAAAAAAAAAAAAAAACAATATGCCAATATATTGTGATTCTTAGATATCTATCTCAAGATATCTATACAGTATACTGAATCACAACATAATTAAGATTGCAATATCAATATTCTCTACATTTGGGTTAATTCAAATGATGAATATTTTAACTCTTGAGAGCGTAAACATGAAACCAAATGGACCCTTGCAGGTCCATTTGGTTTCATGTTTACACTCTCAAGAGTTAAAATATTCATCATCTGAATTAACCCAAATGTAGAGAATTTAGAAGATTAACGGTCATTTTGATCTGTATGATCTGTTTGACTGTTTTGGTTCCAAAATCCAGCCTGGAATTGTGGACAAAAGCAAAATAAATCTTGAGTTTTGGGGTATGTGGGGCTAAAATGTCATCAAATGGTGGTCAATGGCTCAAATGCGTCACGTGAATGTGATAAACGGGTGGGGGTGAAAGTGGTGAGATAAGGGTATAAAAGGCCAGGGTTGGGGAGGGTGAGGTCATTAATCGACCACTTATTGGACTTTGATATTTTTCACACAGGATATTTTTGCTCATTTGCTGGTACGTACCTGTTAATTAACAGATCATTTTATAGTTTTAGACATGTTGTCTTGTACAGCACATTTCCAATTAACAGGCATTGAAAGATATGTATTCTTTTCTATCATTATTATTATTATTACCCTTAATCATCATGATAGTAAGGTTATCAACACAAATGTATATTATATTATATTATATTATATTATATTATATTATATTATGTTATGTTATGTTATGTTATGTTATGTTATGTTATGTTATGTTATGTTATGTTATATTATATTATATTATATTATAGTATATTGTATTATAAAGATTGGGCATAGTTAGATTTTATTCATGAAACAAAAATAATTGAATAATTTGAAAGTTTTGGTAAAAAATTATAACTGTCTTAATTGTCATAGTTGAAATGGTTAGAACCAAAGGTTATTATTATTATTATAATTATTGATTGATGATTTACTTCATGAACAGTTTGCAAAAAAGGTAAAATTGTACAGATTAATACAAAATTTCATAAAAAGTAATTCGTACAGAAATTCATAGCAACTTGGGGTGCTCTTCTTTAATATTTCATCATGACTTTTAACAAAAAAGTAAAAAGAAAAAAAAAAATAAATAAAAATAAAAAAATAAAATAAAAATAAAACATTGACAAAACCAAAGAGAAACGTGCATATTATATTTGCAGTATTGTGAAAAAAAGGGGGGAAAAAAAGTCCATTGTGGGTGATGTGATTTTTATCACTGAACACGGGTCAGGTGAATGTCACCTGAAACCTTCCTGGAGAAAAAACTAGTAGTTCGGGAGTCGGGAAAGGAACTAAATCGTTACAGAGAAATTTCCTCACCAATGTGTTTCTAATGGTGTCTAATAACGTGCACTAAAATTGAAATTCAACTCCCGTGGGAAACCTCATACAAAACAGGTCAAGTCGGGGTGCCATTCACTACCCATTAGAAGGCAAAACATGCAACATGTCATCATGCTTTATGTAGCATGTGATATGTCTAACTAGTGGGATTTCATGATGCTGAATCCATTCCAAGCATTAGTTGTTGTTTTTTTTCTCATAAAACAACTCCTTTGGCTAAAAAACGCCATACCCATTGTTATAAATGTGCTTAGTCAGCACATTTTGGCAAGCACTTTGGCCGTTTTCAGCCCAATGAGTTGAATTTCAACAATTGCAAAAATGTAATCGTCCGCGTTTCATCTCGTTTACCAATATAGCACAAATGCATATTATGTGAAAACAGCATAAGCTAGAAGCCATTCATAAACTCTGCAAGCTTGTAGATACGGTATTTTTGTTGCACAGTGATGTCAGGATTAAATAGGTTAATTATGCAATACCTTGAAATCCATCTTCTAGATTATGAATGCAAAGCGGCGACATCTAATGTAATCTAACATATCCCCTCTCTAGGAATGAACACAGTAGCTCACCAGACAGCCGGTCCCAAGCTGCTGTTATATTGCTGTCCTCAAATGCCCTGCCCTCTACTTCCCCCCTGAGCCATTATATCCACCCTGATGTGAAATGCAGCCACTTAGAATCCTCATATGGGATAGCATTGATACAGTTTGATAAATATAATAAAATGTATATATTATGTAATGACATAACTGCCCAGTCTTTGAAGGTAATAGAGACAACTTTAGTGTGTACAAACACTGTGTTTGTAAACAAATTTGTTTGAATACAGAATAACTCCACCTCTATTGGCTCATTATGAATCTGCTGGAGACTGTTGTGCTGGTATTGATACCCCCCCCCCCCCCCAATGTAGAGGGGGAAAAGCAAGAAAATATAATAGCTATGTATCTATTATCATATTTAGCTAAAAAGTTGCCAATATTACATTTAATCTCACCTCGCTAAAAGAAAATTGATAATATGTGACTCACAAAGGTAACCACTTTAGTCCCTGCTCATTATTTTTGTCAATGAACATTTGTATATAAATTCTGTGACATTTTGTCCTCTGCTGTTACCCAGTTAAGTATTAGGAGCAGTGAGGCACTTCATACAGCACCCAGGGAGCACTTAGGAGGTTAGGTGTAGTGTTGCCATGTCTACTTATAACAAACGCCTTCTTTTTCTATAAAGATGCTTTTAAATATTGGTTTATATAATACCATTTTTGTCATGGACATTCAATACGATAACATTACCAGAAACACATAAATATATAATCCCGAATAAGGGTCAGTTTGGTTCCATACTAGGGGACTCCTATGGCGCCACAGTGCCATAAATAATTCCAGAGAAAACCTGGAGAAATGACCCTTGTGTTGGGACACAACAAAAGGGTGACCTGAACCTGCAGAAACCGTCTGATTCTCGGAAGAGAAATGAGCTATGGCCACCCAATAACAATATAGACTGCATACAGTATATCTGTGAGTGTGTGAGGCTTCCATATTAATCACTATTCACCCTCTCTCAGCACACATGGCTGACTTTGACGCAGTCCTGAAGGTCTGGGGCGCTGTGGAGGCAGACTACAAGACCTATGGAAGTCTCGTGCTGTCACGGTTAGTAAATATGAGTTGATGAAGGTTGAACTGGGACAACCCCTAGTTTTGAGTTTCTTAAGCATCAGGTCTTAGCTGTTTGTCTGTTTTGGGTGGCGTGGCTAAACAGCTTTGCCACACCTTTTTCATACCAGGGCCACTATTTATTCAGAATTTGAGCCACGGACCACCATTTGATGACATTTTAGCTACACAGGCCCCAACACTAAAGATATTTTGTTGCTTTTGTCCACAATTCCAGGCTGGAGAAAACCAAACAGTCAAACATACAGATCAAAATGATCATTAATCTTCTACATTCTCTACTTGTGTAGACTTGGGCTGATTCAGATGATTAATATTTTAACCTTGAGAGTGTAAACATGAAACCAAATGGACCTGCATTTTTACGCTCTCAAAGAGTTACATCTGGTTAATCAACTTTCCATCATTTAGCCTCGGACCACCTGTTGAAAACCCCTGGCTTAAGTCATAAGACCTTATAAGAAACGCAAAATAGGGCCCATTAAGTTGCAAGAGTCTACATATGGTATGTACATATGGATGTCGGACAATCTTTGTCTCTCCCTCATTATGGTTTTTCTCTGTTGCCCCAGTCTGTTCGTAGAGTACCCAGAGACCCAGAAGTATTTCCCCAAGTACAAAGGCATGTCAGCGGCTGACGCAGCCAAGAGCCCGGTCGTGGCAGAGCATGGTGCCGCCGTGCTGAAGAAGCTCGGGGAGCTGCTGAAGCTCAAAGGCGGCCACGCTGCCGTGCTCAAACCCTTCTCCGTCAGACACGCCCAGGTCCACAAGATCCCGCTCAACAACTTCAAGGTGAGCGTACTTCATACATGGGCATTATGTGGCGGACTCTGACCAGCCCGTGAAAGGGTACCATGGTTTTCAACCAGTGGCCCAGGGACCACCAGTGGTCCTTGAGAGAGTTCCAATTAAATATGGAAAGTTGGTTAACCAGATGTAACTCTTTGAGAGCGTAAACATAAAACCAAATGGACCCGCAAGGGTCCATTTGGTTTCATGTTTACACTATCAAGAGTTAAAATATTTATCATCTGAATTAGCCCAAGTCTACACAACTAGAGAATCTAGAAGATTAATGGTCATTTAGACCGGTATGCCTGACTGTTTTGTTTCCCTAATCCAGCCTGGAATTGTGGACAAAAGCAAAATAAATCTTTAGTTCGGGGGTCTGTGGTGGCTAAAATGTCATCAAATGGCGGCTCAAATGCTGAACAAATAGTGGGCCCTGGTATGAAAAAGGTTGAAAACCACTGCCTTATAGCGATCACTAATGACCACCTTCCCTGCTGTATCTTTTCAGTTGATCACTGAGACCCTCGCTAAGCTCCTGGGTGAGAAGGCAGGACTGGACGCAGCTGGACAGACCGCCCTCAAAAACATCATGGCCATAGTTATTGCCGACATCAACGTTACCTACAAAGAGCTGGGCTTTTCTGGATAAACAAACCTCTGGCCTTCATAGCCAGAAGAGCTGTCAGCCACTGCAAGTGCCACCATCAGATTTATAGAGTTATATTATATAAGGGGAGATTTAATTGTATTGGCTGGGGTTGAATTAAAGTAGTTAAACAGCCGTACCCTGCCTAAGTACTCAGGTTCAAGGGCATGTGATGAAATGAATGTGTACCAAAGTGACATTTAATTTTAGATCATGATCTATCCAAGTTGAGTTGGCATTAAAAACACTATATAATCCACCGTAATTTGACCGCATGATTAATGCACATACAGTACGTGCAGTATTATGTATTACTACAAAACTACTATGTATTATGTAGTCCTCTTCTTCTTATTTTGATTTCTCTGCAGTGTAGACGATTTAATCAGAAACTGCAATACCTATGTAGTATGACTGCATCATTGAGTCTGCGTGTACATGTGTTTCTTTGTTGATATTATATTAGCACATTCATAAACGCCCAAATACACAGAAAGTCTGTTTTGGTATTTCTCTAATCTGTCAGGCTTATAATGCTTAGTCTATCTCCAGCTATATTAGTACAAGCATTCTCAAACTCTCAAATACATACAGTACATGTGACACTTGTGACAGCCACTTTTACAATGTTATAAAATTACGATATTATTAAAAATGTTCCTCATGATTTGACTCACGTGACTCATTTGACTCTGATGAAGCCAGGTGTACTCTCTGCTATGCTGTTTGGTTTAGTGCTATGACACAGCTGTAGTTAGTTAGTAGCAGTTGTAGTGTTGCACTTTAAAAGGGTTGAGGGTTGTTTAGTTTTGCATGCCATTGTGTTTGGTGGGGCAGTCTGGACATGTAGGGGGGCATTGCCCCCCATGCCCATGCCTAGATCCGCCCCTGTCTGGCGCTAGCCCTTGTTTCCTGACTTGAATGAGGACATGACCGTCTGCAGCATAGACCGATCTAGAAATGATGGCGACAAACTTGGAGTTTTTTGGCTGTTCTGAGTGGCCAAACAGCTTTGCCACACCTCCAAGTTTTGACTTAAGACCTGCTACTTAAGACAATCAAAATAGGGCTCCTTGAATAATACCTACATGTATCTTCCATATTAGACAGAACAGTCCTCACTTGAGACTGCCCATCCCATTACCATTATTATTACTATTACATAAGCTCTTTGAGCTCATTTTAAAAGTTGGAACATTCAAATGAAAAGTGGTACCTAATAGCAGTAATTGTTCAGACGATAACCAAACTATTATTAGGGTGTTGCTTTGTGTCTCCATGTGCCTGAAATGATGCCAGCCATTTTGGGATTAGTCACTCTTTTGGCAGAGCATGTCAACCCTCTAAAGTCAGGCAATGACAGTGACTGTGAATGCATTGCTATCTCTGGTCTCACCAGTCATATTACAGCATCATTCAAATAAAACTGGGTAAGGAATTAGGCAAAAAATACTGTATTTATTTAACAAAATATAAATGCCTTATTTGTGTACTGTGCTGAGCTCATTAGGGGAGATGACCTGGCTAAAATATTAGGGGTGTGCAAAAAAATCGATATGCCAATATATCATGATGATTCTTAGTGTCATGATATCGAAATGTATATTCATGCAATTATTAAGTTCTTCATGTCAGAAAGACTGACCAATGCTTATCTGGCTACATTGAAGTGTATAATTGAAACTTTCATGGTATATATTGCTTCGAATTGCTTTACAATATAGTAGTTGATTGAACTTTTCATGGTCCATATTGTTTAGAAATGTTTTAAAATGTTCTAGTGTGATGAAATAATTTGTGGGAAAATATCGATATAGTGAATCACAACACAATAAGATTGCAATATAAATTCATTTGGCACCCTAAATATCAATATGGTAAAATATGTATGCACTTAATTTATTAACTAAATGATAAATTGGTTTTATTGGCTTGGGCTCAAATTGAACCCAGTGAGAGGCAGAGTAGGATGGGCCTTGAGTTGATAGTTCACATCATACCAAATTTCAAAACCCCAAATCTTGCCCACATGCTCACTTCCACTAGGTCAGAGGTTTTCAACCAGTGGTCCAGCGACCACCAGTGGTCCTTGAGAGGGTTCCAGGTGGTCCACAGCCCTTGCAGGTCCATTTGGTTTCATGTTTACGCTCTCAAGAGTTAAAATATTCATCATCTGAATTAACCCAAATGTAGAGAATTTAGAAGATTAACGGTCATTTTGATCTGTATGATCTGTTTGATTGTTTTGCTTCCAAAATCCAGCCTGGAATTGTGGACAAAAGCAAAATAAATCTTGAGTTTTGGGGTCTGTGGGGCTAAAATGTCATCAAATGGTGGTCAATGGCTCAAATGCCTAGTGTGAGTGAGTGTGAGTGGTTGAGATTTGGAGCATTGTAGTTTCACCCAAGTTGCAGCCAGTTCAAAGATATTTCTGCTTTTTTCTTAGCCTGGCACAGACTGTTTTAGTTGATTATACAGTATACATTTTTATAAAATGTATTTCATCTATTTTTAAAATCCAAAATATGTATTTGCATTTCTCAGACCAGTATTTATATTTTGAATTTTGATACATTTTTGTCTCAGTATTAAGTACATTACAATGTACAGCAGGGGTTTTCAACAGGTGGTGCGGGGACCACCAGTGGTCCCTGGGAGGATTCCAGGTGGTCCACAGCTAAATGATGGACAGTTGGTATTAACCAAATGGAACTTTATAGATCTGTAACTCTATTAAAATGAAACCAAATGGACGCTCACAGATCTATTTGGTTTAATTTTTACTCGCAAGAGTTAAATTATATTTAAACATCTGAATTACTTAATTTTAAAGAATCTACACAATTAGAAAATGTAGAAGAATTGTTATTTTGACCAACATTTTGCCAGTTTAAACTTGAAAATCCTTGCTGTTGGGTCAGAGAGATTAAACTCAAGATCAAAGGTGGTCCGTGGCTAAAATGCTGAATACATGGTGGGCCCTGGTAGGAAAAAGGTTGAAACCCACTGATGTACAGTATTTCTGTCCATCTCTGCCGATTACGTCCGGTCGATTTCACGAGGCTCGAGTGCGTGCCGCAACAACTGTGGGAGTGTGCCAAAGTAATTAATCCAAATCACGAGAACAATAGTCTGGTTTCTAATTAGAAACACACACACACAGGGATGCACGGAGAGGGGGTGAACTTTGTATGATATTCATGTGAAGAGGGTCTTGGACTTGCCTGTCCATGGTTAACAGATCTAACAGTACTCCTACTATCTTATATCAACAGATGTTTACTTCATCTTCCTGTGCCAAATTCCCTTTGTACATTTTGGGCTTGTTATCGTCAGTTAGGAGGGACAGTTGGAAGCGACTTTGGGACCATTCCTTGAGGTTTTAGATGATCCTCAGCTCAATGGTGAAAAGTTGGTAACCAAATGGGTATAGATATTTAACCCTCAAGAATGTAAAATAAAACCAAATGGAATCCATTTGGTTTCATTTTACGCTGTCAAAAGTTAACTTATTAAATATCAGCATTACTTAATTTTCAAGAAGTCTACACAATAATTGGGCCCCTTACCAGTTGAGTTACCAGGTTTTTGCCTTTTTCCCCTCGATGTTGCTTCTACTTTGATGCTGCAGCTGTTTCTCTGCAGACAGACACTTGCTTCATCCTGCAGACGGTCCAGAACTTTGTTATCAACAAATCATGAAAACAAAACATTCCTAGCTCACGAAAGGCGGTTCTAATTTATGTGTGTGGGGGGCACAGTCTCATAATGACCCAATAGAGTGGAGAGGTGGAGATAGATCCTGTTTTTAAACAAATCTGTTTACAGTGTTTGTACACAATAAAGTTGCCACTATTACCTTTAATTTGGGGTCTGAGAGGATAATTAAATGTCATCAAATGGTGATCTGTATCTAATACCAAATAAATAGCCTAAATGGACTTTGACCTGAAGAGGGTTGGGAACCACTGTCCTATAGCCAACCAGTCTTCCAATGGATCAAGGTAATGAAGTTAAAAAGACAGTGACACACCTCAACTACTTTACTTCCCCTAAAATATATTTGTCAATATCAAATAGTATATCGAAAAAGCATATAACATGCTCCAATGTGAGCGATTATATTATGTTATTGCTACAGTATGTGTGTGACTAGTGAGAAAACATTGCAATAATTGGAGATGAAAGGTTTTTGCCTGAGAGGAACATCATCCTTATGAGGCTCATCACGCGCTACGACCGACCGTTAACGACCCGATGATTCGTTACCTCTCTTCCCCTTTTCGTGTGAACCTCGAGACTAGCGGCGGCCAAAGATGTTCCCAAGAGCTTTGAAACTGACACCGTCTTCACTGTTCTGCCTTTGAAACCGTTTTGTTCCAGATTAGGGACCTGCCCTGAACCTTTGGCCCCAAGAAATCTCCAACAAGGAACTGTACAAAATGCTGACTTGTCCCGAAGGATAATCGACTTCACAGGTTTATTCAAACACCAAAATAAAAACAAGACAAAGCACATTAGTAATAAAGTATAGACAAAAATAGACACAAAAAAGTATACACTTTGCGGGTCTGTTTTTTTTTTTTTTTGAATGGTACAATGGCAAAGTGATCAAAACACTTACTAAAAATGGACACTTTTATTTGCGCGCACACACACGCACGCACGCACACACCCTCATCTGCATCCTTTGGAGTCCCTCAGGGAGAAGAGTGTTTTTGTCCTGATGACACCAGGAAGGGGAAAGGAGTTTATCTGAGGATAAAGAAGTTGCTGAGAGACCAGAAGTTCAGCCAGGGAAGTCCATTGATAAAGCTGTTGTGTTGTGCTTTGCAGAATTCTCTGTATACGTGCAATAAACGGGCCTACATGACCTGCAGCCTCAGTGCAAGGCAGCTTTACTGGGCTTTCTAGATCAGGGGTTTTCAACAGGTGGTCCACAGCTAAATTATGGAAGGTTGGTTAACCAGAGAGCGTAAACATGAAACCAAATGGACCCTTGCGGGTCTACCACAACATTGCCATCTGCCTCCTACAGGGTAACGCCCTGAAGACGTAGCGCTTTATCTACCAAAACGTTACCAGTTCATGTGCCTTCAACGGGGTAACGCCCTGTGGACAAAAACAATACAGGATCATGATTAGGAATCTATGGCAGCAACCAAACCTCCATGCTGCCAAAGGCTGACAAAAAAAACCCACATTAAAACAACAACCCAAAGCCTTCCAGCCCTATCAAACAGAAATTTCCACTGCTTGTTCTTTGGAGCAGACAGGTGATCGGAAAGGGCAATGGTGGACCGGTCCCAAAATGCACAATATAAAAATATATCTGGTCTACTTTGACAAGAAAAAAATGCATCTATAGGCATGTGTGTGGAACCAATTCGCCCGGGTCGGTGTCTGAGGGCACTTTGCAGCAGGACAAGTGAGAGAGGTAGAGTGCGGTCGTCATCGGGACCAGGCCGGCCGCCACATTCAGAATAGTGAGCAGCCTGTCCACTGCGTTGTTGATACCGCCCGGCGTCGTCTGGGAAAGGAAAACAAAAATTTTGAAAGTTTTCTGCTGTGTGATTCAGTGGATAAAAGATAGAACAACACTGTCAAGGAGCGCCCTTGTTCCAGGGGCGGATGTAACATTTCCCAATTGGGCGGGGTGGGGGGCAGGAGAAAATGGTATGGGGTCGGCTTCATCGCCCGTGTCGCTTTGTGCCATGGGCGATGAAGCCGCACCCATACCATTTTCAGTTCCGGTTCTCATGCTTTGGACGGCGTTGAATAGATTGGGTCTAGTACCTCTGTGTACAGGAGGGGACAGTGGTGTGACGCAGCCAGGTTTCTGACCTTCTCCAGGCGCTCCATGGGGACTGAGCCATTTCGAGCTAAAGTGGAAAGTGAGTGGAAGGCACATTATTAGACAATAAAACACACAAAAGCTGAGTTGACACAACCATAAAAAAGGTTAAGTCTTAAAGCAGCGGGTTTCAATCAGTGGTCCGGGGACCACCAGTGTTCCTTGAGATGGTTTCGGGTGGTCGCCAGCTACGTTGGTTAACCAATTGAAAAGTTGGTTAACCAAATGTAGAGAGCGTAAAAAATTAAACGAAATGGTTTCATGTTTTACACTCTCAAGAGTTAAAATATTCATCATCTGAATTAGGTAAAGTCTACACACCTAGAAAATGTAGAAGATTAATGTTCATTAATGGTGTTTTTGTTTTCCAAATCCATATTGTGGACAAGAAATTTGGGGTCTATGGGGCTAAAATGTCCTCAAATGGTGTTCCATGACTCAAATGCTGAATAAATAGTGGGCCTTGGTACCAAAAAGGTAGAAAGACAAAAAAAGTGGCTGCAGACACTGTTGGCCAAAGTGCCAAATATTTATTAGGGCGCAAGTTTATTCAACGTTTTGGAACGTTTTGGCAGATAAACAACCTTCTTCAGGGCGTTACCCCGTTGAAGGCACATGAACTGGCAACGTTTTGGTAGATAAAGAGCAACCTCTTCAGGGCGTTACCCTGTAGGAGGCAGATGGCAATGTTGTGGTAGATAAGCCGTCATCTTCAGGAAGTTACCCTGACATTGGTTGAATAACTCTGGGTCAAAATAAATAATTGGCACTTAATGGCTATCAGTGTCTGCAGCCACTTTTTGACTTAAAGCAGGGGTTTTCCACCTTTTTGATACCAGGGCCCACTATTTATTCAGCATTTCAGCCATTTGAGGACATTTTAGCCGCCCCCACACACACACCAAAACTAAAATGAATGGGAAATCCATTTCTGGAACAGGGGCAACGTCAGGAGCGGGCCGGGATTGCTCAACTCTGTAGCCTGACAAGCTGCCCTTACCTGAGCTCTGAGGTCAGGTTGATGATGAAGACCACCACCCAGACCACCTGTTGAAAACCCCTGACTTAATTTATCCCCATTTTCCTGTGCGCCTTGCTTTGCCACAACTGATTTACCATTTCCAATGCTAAAATATACATTAAAACGTTCATCAAACCACTTACATCATTGGTATGATTATTACATCACATTACCAATGCTTTGCATGATTTGGACTTATTCAACAGGTAAGGTCCTAGTTAGTTATTATGAGACATCAGGTTGGTTGACAAGGACTAATACATTGCTACTACTTTTACTGCCCACTAGTAAAACTAGCAAGAAAGTAAGAAATTAAATTTGGGATTTACATTATTACTTACCGTTAGTAACCATGAAACAGACTTTACCAAGGAAAAATCCAGGATCCAAGTATTTAAGGGAATCTTCTGCTGACAGACAGCTATGTAAAAAAAAAAAAAACATTGTATGGTCAGAAGCATCAAACAGCAACAATGTACGATATACAACGATATACCCTCTAACCTCTAACCCTCTTTGCAATAATCTCCAGGTCACAAGTCCCGGAAGTGACTCCCCACTCCTTCCTTACATATGTATGTGACATTCACTGTAGCTACACTGCACAAGTGCACATTCCAACATTCGGCCGGGGGTGTGTTGTCACAATCCTCCTTTTTTGAATGGGTTTCAATGGGAACTTCCGTCTAGTTCCTGTCTGAATTTCGGCCGCGGACGGGTCTTTCCTTCTGCCTGAGCACTGTCCGAAATTCAGACAGGAAGTAGCAGGAAGTGCACATTGAAACCCATTCAAAAAAGGAGGACGTGACGTCACACGCCGGTCCGAGACTTGGACTTTGCATAACCCCGTGTAGAGGGAGCCTCAGGGGTGGCAAATCAAACCATTTTTTTTTTAATTCCAACACTAAATATGTAAAATAACAGATGCTGATTGGCAGCAGACGCCACAGGTATAAACAGCAAGTGGAGACATTTAGAAAATGATCTATATAAAGACGATTACTCCACAGACAAAGACAACTCGGGTTATGAGAAATTATGACCACACACACAATATTAGCACACAATATCTAATTAGCAAGAAGAAAAAAAAACGCAGGATAGAACCCTTTATAAATGGACCCTAGCGTGTCCATTTGGTTCCATTTGTACCCTCTCAGGAAAAAGGGGTCTGAAAGATTTTTTTTCATCATGTCCACACAACATCTCTAAGGTATAATATGTTGAAAATGGGTGGAGTTCCCATTTAAATCTATGAGAAAAATGAATGGGAAATCCATTTCTCGGACAGGGGAAACGTCACGAGTGGGTCGGGACCGCTCAGCTCTATACCCTGACAAGCTGCTCTTACCTGAGCTCTGAGGTCAGGTTGATGATGAAGACCACCAGGTCAATCCTGGGTCTGCTGTGACTTGCATCGTCCTTAATGTTCAACGGCAGCTTCTTTACCAGTCTCCTGGTTGGCGTAACGAACAGAACATGACATGAGGATTATTAGCAGCAGTCTAAAAGCAGTGCTTTTCCGCCAGGGGTCCCCGGGGACCACCAGTGGTCCTTGAGAGGGTTCCAGGTGGTCCCCAGGCTAAATGAGGGAAAGTTGGTTAACCAGATGTAACTCTTTGAGAGCGTAAAAATTAAACCAAATGGACCCGCAAGGGTCCATTTGGTTTCATTTTTACGCTCTCAAGAGTTAAAATATTCATCATGTGAATTAGTCAAAGTCTACACAACTAGAGAATGTAGAGGATTAATGGGCATTTTTATCTGTATGTTTGACTGTTTTGTTTTCTCTGAAATCCAGCCTAGAATTGTGTACAAAACCAAAAGAAATCTTTAGTTTTGGGGTCTGTGGGGTTAAAATGTCATCAAATAGTGGTCCGTGGCTCAAATGCTGAATAAATTAGTGGGCCCTGGTATGAAAAAGGTTGAAAACCTCTGACTTTACATAGTACTAATACTCACACATTAATGCAGACATGCGGCGCCCTGTCCACCATCTTGACTGCCAGGTCCTGTTGCAACTCTTCTTCAAACTCTACCAGCTAAAGTACACAATTCACTGGTTACAAAAGTACTGCTAGCGGAATGTCCCAGTTTTCAAACGTATAAAAAGTATACATGTAAACTAAACATATTTACTTAATATTTACTAGTGCAAGTAAATCGATCGGTTTGCGGTCGTCGGTCATCGACCATCCCTTAAAGCAGAATTCCACACCAAAACACATTGGGCATCAATCTACCTTGATGCCAGTGACATGATGCATAATGTCCTTGATTTTTGTCACAGATACCCCCTTTTCACCCCGAGGTCCCCCTCCCTCCTATGCAGCTTGCATTGGCGCAGGTTGACTTTATTCTAATGCAGGTATTTTAGTAGTTTCAAACTTATTTTTTCCACACATCACATTAAACCATACACTACAAGATAATTGGAGCACTATATAATTAAAAATAAATAAAATCAGCCAGCACCTCTGTGACAGGAGTTTCAAATGGAGTGACTGGAGAGGAGAGTGGCAGAAGGGAGGGGAGGAGAGGAGGAGGTAATTGGGAGGGGAGGAGAGGAGGAGGAATAGATTACCTCTGGGATTTCATGTAAAGTCTGCCCCCGAGTGACAAAACTCAAGCGTGAGTATCAAGATACTATTAAAATGTGATGTGTGGAAAAAAAAATGTTTGGAGTTACAAAGATACCTGGATTGGAATAAAGACAACCTGCATTGGAGGGAGGGGGACCTCAAGGTGAAATGTAGAAAAGGGGGCATCTGTGACAAAAATCAAGGGCGTTATGTATCATGTCACAGGAATCAAGGTAGATTGATGCCCAGTGTGTTTTGGTGTGGAATTCTCCTTTAAAGTACTCTGATTGGCCAGTTTAGGTGATGACATAATGGTGACGTGATTAGGAGATTTACATATCTCTTATCTCTTTAAGATATCTCCATAGGTAACTCTGGTTGCTCACTCTGGTCGTCCACACAAGTAGGCCATGGTGTACTTGTGCGCACTCTACTGAGTGCAGATGTAACGCCCGGGATTCAACCCGGATCTCCCATGTGAAAGGCCAACATCTTAACCACTAGACCAAAGGGACATCCCCTTGGTCTGGGGCAGATACTAGACTTTGGAGGACATCACGACAGAGGCTGTAGCCACCGGATACACAGACCTGCTTGGGAAATGGCAGATCTACAAGCTCACAATGCATAGATCATGTGACCCATTCGTTGTGGGCTTGTTGTAGATCAGTTCACATTCTAGCAAATGGGCTTTTAATTACTGACAAGACGCAATGCTTTTTCTTTTTTAAAAGAGGAATTTCACCCATTTTCCAGATTTTTTCTCAGAGCATACAAATTGTACACTCTCAGAAAAACAGGTCCTAAAATAAAAATCATTGACATGGTGAAACACAACTTGATGATGTCATCAAGTTGTGATTTTTTCCAGACCTACATTTCTACAAACACAGCCCTTTTTTATCATGTCCACACAACATCTCTACATAGTAAAACTGAATGGAGTCAAACTGATGGACAACTTTCTGAACTGCTCACAGCCCTCCTGGGGAAATCAAACTGATAGACAGGCTTCTGAACTGCCCACAGCTCTCCTATGGGGAACAGGCAGAGTAGGAAAGAATGGTGTTTTTTGTATGTGGATCAGCAAAATATATCATGGAATTGTAGGCAGAATTTTATCCAACGGCAACACTTGCATTGGGTTGTGGCTAAAAGTCCCAAATCTTGGGCTAGGGCTAAATGCACCCTGAAACGAGAGTAGAAAACCACAGGAAAAATACAAACCATCGCTGTCGCCTCATTTATCCCGGGCAATGTCCTGAATGGCGTAAGAACTGACATGTTGTAAGAAACTAATACGATGGACGTAAACGAATGCTTTTCGTCTGATTAACAACAGCTAAAGAAATGTTAAACGGTTTAGCATTAAGAAGCTACACTAGTAAGTCCACTGTGTTGTTGTTACTGCGCTCTCATTTTCAAACGTATGTCTGACGTCAAGACCCAGTACCGGGTGTTGCCAAATTGTGCTAGACAGATAAGCAAAAAACCCAAGCAGAAAAACACACGCCCAAAGTCGCGTATAATAAGCAGACACGGCCCCCTTCTCTGCCACTTTGCACTAGGTACGAGCGGTAGGCTGCTGCCCTCTGGTGGTAGACTGAGCGATGTACTGCAGAACGGTACAGTGGTCTCGTTGGATTAGATTTTGTCGTCAATCAATGCCAGGCTGTATTGACATTCGGGGTGGGCAGAAAAATCGATATGCTAATATATCGCAATTCTTAATGCCATGATATCCATATCGAGTCACCAGGTTCAAAATAGTTTTTTTTTTTTTTTTTTAATCTATCTCCTATTCATTAATGTGTTCATGTCAGAAAGACGACTGATGTTATCAGGCTGCATTGATGTGTATGATTGAACTTTTTGTTTTTTATATTAAAATGTTCTAGTTGATTGAACTTGTCAAGTTGTCATGGTCCATATTGTACAGAATTCCGCCCATTTAAGATTTTACTGTACTGTATTTTACTTGATGACTTCATCAAGTTGTGTTTGTTAATTTTTCTTTTAGGACCTTTTTTAGGGTGTACAAATGGTCCATTTGGTTCCATTTGTACGCTCTCAGAAAAAATCTTGAAAATGGGTTGAATCCCCCTTGTTCTAGTATAATAAAAGCACCTCATTTGTGGAGAGAAAATGTGATATATCAATCGAATCGCAGCATAATTAAGAATCACAATATAAATCGATTCAGGACCCAAAATATCAATCGTGAATCGTGTATCGAATCGTGAGGTAAGTGAATCGTCCTACCCTTAATTGACATAACAAGTTATAACATACCGATAGGAGAGATAGGTGTAAACGCCTCAAGGGCAGGCCACTGGTTGAAACACACTCAATTAGAACATTGAAAGAGACACGTCCCAATAAAGACAGTCATATAAATGGAAGCAGAAGCTTTTATTCACTTCATATTAGATGGCACAGCAAAATACATACCCCCCCTCCCCCAAAAACATCCAACATGTAGCACAGCAAAAGAGGAAAACAAGTCAGTTTATTGGGCAATAACTAAAAATTACCAGTACAGAAAATGCATGTGCACGTCAAATACTTTGAACAAGTCCAGTATTGGGAGAAACTGGATGCCATCACAGGTCAGGTATGTTGCATCACTCTTAATCATAATCAATGCTTGGTGCCATATTTTCAATAAGCAGGGCATACTTCCCCTAAAGATGAAAGGTAAGGTAAGGCCCGAAGGCAGCTCTCTAAGTATAAATGCCTTGGTTCAGGGTGCTTTCACATCACCGAGTCTAAGAATGTATGTAAATTATTCTCACAACTAGTCAACCCTTTATTAGAAACTGACATCATATTCCCAAATGGAACACAGCGGAAAAAACAGTATTAACAATGAAGGTCTCACTAATAATAATAATAAAAAAGGAAAATTAAACACAAACTTAAAAAGTAGGTCTTGTGTTTCTTCACTCCCCTTCCTTACCAATAACCCAGTGGTTCTCATAGTGGAGCACAGGGACCCTCAGTGTCCCTTGAGGGGTTTCCAAGTGGACCGTAACTAGGCCTGCAACTTTTATATCAGCGTAATAATGGAACCAAATGGACCTATTTACTTCCATTTGTACATCCTGAGTCGTACTCAAGAAAGGAAAAAACAACAAAAATAAAGTATGGGAACCACTGCCATAGTCCAATTGAAGTGTACACAAGATGGTTTAGAGAATAAAAGAACTGCTTCCTGGTCATAACAGCATTACAAGATCTTAAGTCACCTCATTCATTGCCTTACATAAATCTTTTCTTTGCATGTGACCTTTTATAACCGACAATGAGCTCATCAGTCCCCTGTTCCAGATCCTACCCTATATCCCCATAATGTATATGAATACATACGTATATGCCCCCATTTTGAACGTGAACACACATACAGTACTGTCACGCACGCATGCACGCCCCCACAAGCACGCGCACACGCACACACACACGCACACACACGCTCCTGGACTCATCCTGCTCCTTCAACTAAACAATATATCCAAAATCCAATCTTTTTCGATTGTTTCTCTCCCCCCTCATATCTCCCCAGACTCTCTCTCTTCGGAGCTGGAGTGTCTATCTCTCTCCAGTGAGAGGGATCTCTCTCGTTCCCTGCCCTTGGCCATGTCCGGGGAGGTGGACCTCTCCCTGTCTCCGTACTCCACTCTCCCTGCCTCCTCTCGCCGTCCTTCTCCCCCGCTCTCTCTCCATCTCTCCTGGGAAAGGGAACGCTCTCCATCACGGGTGTGAGATGATCGGTCTCTGGAGGACCTGAGATAAATAAAATAAATAATTTAACCCACAAGAAAGGTCACACATACAAGGGAGACAGAGCCATCACTCCAGCATTTTGACAATAATGCGTTCCTAAAGAAGGCCTCAAGAGCGCTGTTTAAAATGTGTTGTCGTTGAAGTTGTCAACCATACTTTTCGTAGTGATTGTGTATAAGCGTTTGTTCATGTTGAAAACACACAGGCGGGACTGTCTGCACACTTTCAAAATACGAAAGTCAGTTTGATCTAGAAGAAGAGTTACAACACCGAGGGGACAAAAAAAAATCGTGATTCATGTACTCGCCCATACATAGACTCCAGTGCATTACGATTTCCCCATTTGTCGTTTAATTACTTCACTGACAGCCAGCAGCAACAGGGTAGTTTGCTTGTTGAATTGAGTTGGATTTTCGCTTGGCAAACCGATTTGGCAATTTGACTTGTAAATTTGAAATAACAATACATTTGTATCGTCATCACATCACTCTAAAGCAAGGTAGCAAAAACACCCTCACGAAACACAATAGAGATAAGTAAGCCTTATATAATATAATAAATATAACATTAGAACGTGGCACTGATCTGTGTAAAGTTGTCTGGTAACTTTGGTGACATTAAAGGGAAGAAATTGATCTCGGACCAATTCATAATGTAAGATGTGGTCTGGTTAGCAGCCAGAGGAGTTCCAGCCTCACCTCTTACTCCTCTTACTGTTCCTGTGAGAGTGGGAGCGTGAGCGGTGCCTGTCCTTGTGTCGGTGCTTCCTCTCCCTGTCCCTGTCGCGCTCACCCCCCTCTTCTCTGGAGCGAGAGGAGTGGTGCCGCCTCGAATGATGGGAAGACGAGCTGCCTCCGTCCCTGGGAGAGTTACATGGAATGACGGGAACGCCGTTAGATGACAAGGAAATATACAAATATTTACTGTAGCTGCCTATTGTTGTGTATTGCTTGAATGCATATTAGACATGATGCAAAATCAACTGATTTTATTAAAGCAAAGTCATTAGGTCCCTAAGCATCTTTGTCATTTCTGCAAGTGACCAGTTATATTGGGCTCTCATGCAAACTACACTATTGTGCTATTAATTTACAATATTGACCACAGACATCACAAGAACCTGGTCGTACATCAAATAAGGATGCAGTAAGGATGAAGTCTAGCTGTTTCCATTACTCAATTTCGAATGTAGGACAGAGGATAGGACGTTTGTCCCCCTCAGTACCATAATCAAAGAGCTCTGATAAACGATTATCTGATATCGGTGAATTCCTGCAACATCTTTTTACCTCGGTAAAGGTGTGTGAACAATTGTAAATGGCTTAGTGCAAACACTACCCAGAAAAATGTTAATGCTTGTCACTCACATCTGAAAATAGCAGATTTGCACAACAGATGCACTGCCCTCAAAACGCATCATGATGTGAGTGAGGACAGCTATTTTCAGTCAGTAACACTGTTGTACTTCACGGGTACATTTGATTACATTTGATTTGAATACCAAGTTTTTTTTTTCCTGGACAGTCAGTTTGTCATACAGCACACATTGAAATGAACTGGAGAAAGGGAATGCCAATATACAGTAATTCATTCCTGTTCCTGTACAATTATTTTAATGT
Source organism: Benthosema pterotum (assembly GCA_039105355.1). Taxonomy (NCBI): domain Eukaryota; kingdom Metazoa; phylum Chordata; class Actinopteri; order Myctophiformes; family Myctophidae; genus Benthosema; species Benthosema pterotum. The sequence goes on along the minus strand of CM076973.1, from coordinate 44,105,635 downwards.
TAATACAATATTTGCAAGTGATTGTTTATATAACACAATTCACATAATATTTGATGTCAAATTGAAGCACTTTATAAATGAAAAAGGAGTTCATAATATGTATCTGCCCGATTGTATTAATTGATGCAGTATAGCCATGGCCAGTACGGCAATATAAAAATAATTGATAAATCGTGGGATCAAATTGTTTTTTTTAACAGTCGGGGTCTCTGTCAGGCCTTTTCTTGGCCAGCCAACGGGACCAGTAAGATTGCATTTCTCTGGCCAAATGATACATTAATCTGCCGTAATGTAATAAACGTTGAGTGCCTGTGCAGTGAATCACGCAGCCGACTTGTTACACCTCCTCACTGTGCAGCAGCCTTTCTTCCCATTTCACCAGGCACTGTGCCGTAGTTTTCTACAGCTATCTACAACAGGAGTTTTCTACGGGTGGTCCGGAAACCACAAGTGGTCCCTGAGAGGATTTCCTATACAGCTAAATGATGGTCTGTTGGTAACCAAATGGACCCTTATAGATCTGAAACTCTTGAAAGCGTAAAAATGAAACCAAATTATATTTAAACATCTGAATTCCTTAATTTTCAAGGATCTGCACAATTAGAAAATGTAGGGGAATTGTTATTTTTGACCAACATTTTGCCAATTATCTCTACTAAATCGTGGACACGAACTTGAAAGTCCTTAGTTTTGGGTCCAAGAGAGTACACTCGACATCAAATGGTAGTCCGTGGCTAAAAGGCTGATAAATAGTGGTCCCTGGTATAAAAAAGGTTGAAAACGACTGTCCTAAAGCAATCTACAACATCATGAAAGGCTATCACCTGCCAAAAATAACTAGTATAACATTAGTGATCTGCTTATTCAAAGGTTTTATGTTGGGTCTTTGCATCTTGTTCAGTCCTAACCGTCTTTGCGCCAAACACGAGGATTGCGCATACGTGAATATGCCACAGCCAGATCTCTCTTGAAGTGCCAGATCTCTAAAACCGGATGTATGACAACATCATTGTGTTTCTGGTGTCTTGACCATTCTGCCTCTAACCCTCTGTACAAGGACATCCGGGTCACGAGGACATCCGGGTCACGAGGACATCCGGGTCACGAGTCCCGGATGTGGGGGTTCAGTCCCAATAGAAACAGCCGATTTGCCGTGAACCAGGTCATTGAGGGGGCGAATCTGAGATAACGGCATTTGAATGACTGGGATAGAATGGGTGCGGGGTCAAAAATGTTTGAAAATGGCCGTGCCCATTTTGTCCCAAATGAAATGCAACAAAACGATGATCTCGAAGCGATACGCTCAGATCAAAAGATGGGCTAAAAAAATGGAATCAATCAATTGCCGTGTTCTTCTTCGAGTTTGACACAGGGGACGGCAAGGTAGGGGTGTATTAATATGTAGGCTATTGGCATGAAATACTTTGTTTTATTAGTTATGTTCATGAGGAAGGAGGTGCACCTGCCTGCAATGCATCACCAGGTTATTCCACCACTTTACCAATCTCTCAATGTTTAATTATTCAATTAGGCCTAGGTCAAACCCAATTGTCTCAGGGGTCTGAGTATTTATATTCACGTGCAAGTACGCAAGCATACCCGATAAGATCTTGACAGAATGCTGAAGATTAAGGACAGAAACTCTTGGTGTGCTTTGTAACGCACATTTAATTCTATCTTGAATTAAGTTAATTCTCATAAAAAAAAACATACATTTCAAAACAATCAAAGGAAGTAGGCATACCTGTATCGTTCTCCACTTCTTGATCTTGACCTGAGAAGCAAACAGACAGATCGAGTTATTTGAAGCATTTCTGACGACACCAGATACTTCATTGTATGAATGTGGTCGTGGTCATAACGGTCACTCACCTCCTTCGTTCTCTCTCCCTCTCTCTCTCCCTCTCCCACTCTCGCTCTCTTTCACGCTCTCGTTCTCTCTCCCTCTCCCTCTCTCGTTCACGCTCCAACTCCCATTCCTTTTCTCGTTCTTCCTCCTTGTCGCGTTCCTCCCTTCTTCTCATTCGCATTCGTTCTTGTTTATCAACGACTGCTTTCTGCAAAAACAGGAAGTAGCAAACCTATTTAAACACTGTGAAATGAACCATATAGCTCTAGTTGAAGCTGGATAAAATTATGCTCGACCCTGTGCTTTTGTACAACTACACTAGACCATATTTAGAAACACATTTAGCCTCTCGGTGCGTTACATTGCGTGCAAACACTTGTAGGTATTAATCCATTTTGTCCTGACACTAGATTCTAGAGTTTCTGACACTAGATTCTGGAATTTCTGACACTAGATTCTAATTTCTGAAACTAGACTCTAATTTCTGAAACTAGATTCTAGTTTCTGACGCTAGGTTCTAGTTTTTCTGAACAAATCTATTGTTCCTGTGTCAGTGATGCTCAACATATTTCATGCCATGGATCACCATAATTATCCATATTTGGCTGCAGAGCCCCATCTGAAAACATGTTCTAGACCCCCCCAGAAGCAAAGATTTGAGTTAAAAATGTTGTCCTCTAAAATAATAAAAGATTTGCACCACATGCCTTTCAAAAATAGCAAGCTCATAGCGCTCCACCGAGTGGCGCACTGAGCTTGTAGATCTGGTATTTTTTTAATAGCTAAAAGTATCAGACACCAAAACGCGTTACAGTACAGAATGGGTTGACATATGGCTTACCCGTAGCTTGTCGAGCTTTTCGCGGATTTCGATGAAGCCCAGGTGCAGTTTGCCTCCAAAGTGGTCCGCCAGACGGCGGTCGTTGTCGTGGAGACCCAGGTAGGCCGAGCAGACCTCACACACCCTCAGCTTCTGTTGCTGGAAGCTGGAGGCCGGCATCGAATTCCTGTACACGTCCTACAGTAAATGGAAAACATTTGTTTTCAATTTTCTTTTGCACATTTGCATTTTGAACTGTCCTTGATCCCTTGCCGAAGATAAGAGCATCGTTACGAACCTTTTACCAATGGCACATGAAAATGTTGTATTAATCTGAAACTTTTTTTGCAAAGAGACAGGGACAGGAATAGGAATCTAGGGAGACGTCTCTAACTGAAATCAAACCAGACCACAGTTGTACATAAACATTTACCGGTAGTATTTCTGCTACTCTATTAACTATTTCAGCAAAGAGGTTAAGGACTGAATGGTGTTTGCCTTGGTTGACAGCTTTTTATTAAGACGTTTTCTTTAAAGATGGAGTAGAGTGCCATGATTCCCAAACAAGTGTACAGTATGTGATAAAATGTCACCCCACAGGTAGGATAAAGGGGGAGGAGTTAGGGGAGGTTGATGTGTGATGTCACTATATTACATTTTTTTTCATTGGCATGTTTGACTGGAAAGGTTCAGCCTCCAGAAAGAAACCCTAAATACAAAGGGATGAGTTCATTGTACATAAACACACACACACACACACACACACACACACACACACACACACACACACACACACACACACACACACACACACACACACACACACAAAGGAGTCTGATTAAGTACTGTCACCTCTTAAACATGGACCAAATCGGAAAAAATACAAAAATCCCGGCACTCCCTCTTTAAGAACATGGCTCTCACCTCTGCCTCTTTCTTCATGGCACGAGTCTTCTCGACCTGCTCCAGAACTAGCTGGGCCTCGTCCACATTGCCCTCACCGCCAAGCTGTTCTGCCCGCGCCAGCAGCTTCCCAATCTCCTCGTTCAGCTCATGGACACGCTCAGCCTGATTGTGATAAAGACAGACAAAAGGTCAGGGGAAAAGATTAAACAGAGGTAGTCATTTTTTCTATTCTGTGTCCATTTGTGCAAATGAAATTTAGCTGTATTGGTCTATTGATGGGCATGTAAGGTTCGACTAGCTGAACTGATGGTGTGGAACAGGTGTCGACTACCAGTTGTACCTGATTAACGGTGTTATTGCTGTTATTGCAAATTCTGATCATGAGTCTGCTAGCCCTTTGGCAAACAGCATTCCACCCTTTGAGCAATTCATTTCACCTGATGAACATTACCGCCCATACAAGAGGTTCAGTGTTCTTCCCAAGCAGTAACTGGCCACAGCTATGGGGCAGGTGTTTAACAAACAGGCCTGTCACCTGAACACTGTATAAGAGGACATATAATAAGTCTTCTACACCTTTATATGTCTAAGAGAAATGAGAAAATAACAATCTGATTGAGAGTTTCTTATTTATCTTAGACCATTGATTTATGTCTGTTTTAAATGTGATTTGGTAACATCTTTTTTTGGAATGTTCTGTGGCTATGTTTTAGTCATTGGCCTTGTCGTTTTCTTTTCTAGAAATCCAAGCCTTTCATTGTGACATACTGTATGTAGACATTGTTTCCTATCCTGTCTTGCCAAAAACAGCAACAAAACAAAAGAGCTTTCACAGAAATTTCACCCAATACTTTACTCAGAATCAACAAAAAGTTGATTCTGAGGCTGACGAGTCGACTTGATTTGAAAAGGTACTTTATTACCACTGGAGGAAAAAAAAAAGCTGATGCATAAAGACCTGTTTTAAACAGCCCATAGCTCACCTTTGCTGCGACTTCAGCACTGATCTCATCCTGTGTTTCAGCAAGTCTCTTCTTGGCCAACTCAGTCCTACGGTCACAGTCAGCAATGAAGGACTGAAGATGCTCTGCAGCCTGTGCAAAAACAGGAAATGTTCAAACGGTGTGTCTACTCGCACATAAGAAATGGTGCACACATGTTTCTGATGCAAAAGTGTCAACATTAGGGCTGCAACGGCTGCAATTGATGAATCTTAATCGATAATTCAATTGGTTGTCAAATAATGTAATCGGATCAGCACTAATCACTGTAGATTCATCATGGGTGTTCTCTCACTTAACTAGAGTTTTTCCGGTGTTAAATGTGACTAAAATAACAGGTATCCATCTCTCCTTTCTTACTATCTGCTGATAGTTGCACTGTGGCAACAGTAAAGCAAAATACGACAAAATAACAATTATAGTATAAAGAACAAAACATGGCTTCAATAACCATTTTTAAATTATCTGTTTGAGTTCATTAGAGTACTGTTTGTTTTAGAATGACCAGTGTAGCTATAATTCATTAATCAAATGTGTGCAGTAAGAAAGTCCTAAAGACACCATGAGTTTCTTTAATTCTATTTTTGAGTAGTAGCCTTTATTTAAGAATCGATTATGAAACGAATCGTTAGTTGCAGCCCTAGTCAACATTATGTCATACCTAGTGTCATACCTGCCAAACAAGAAAAAGAAACTGTACCGATACACAGTATGAACAGCAACAAAACTCACATCTAGCTCAAAGAAGTACTCTTGTTGCTTGGAGGCAATCTCAAAGTCAGCTCTTAGGGCCAGGTCATGTACTTTCACACACTCCCCCAAGTCCATTCTCTGCAGGAAACAAAACGACAACAACGATCACATTAGCAGCATGAGATTAAAATGAAATGACCATTAAATATTAATGATTGTGGTTTCTATGAGCTTGTAATAATATTCATGCCAAAGGATATTTGTCTTCACAGTAGGGCTTTAACCAAAAAATCGATACATCGATGCATCGATTTGCATAACACGTGTCGACTCCAAAAAGCCCGAGTCGATACGTTGTTTTTTTCCCTTCCTCCGAAGGAAAGAGGAGGAATTAAACATTTACCTTTGTTTTCCCCTTTTTTCTTTCTCTATGTGTGCGACGCGTGTGTACTGTGTATATAATTCAAATGTAATATTGGTTACTGTCACTCACGGACAGAAGTCTCCTTCGAATTTTCCTTTGCAACTCTATCGGAGTTAAGCTTTAATTTAGGCAACTGCATGCGCAGTCCGCTCTTGCGCTCTGGGCGCGCGGCGTTCCAGCTGATCATTACGTACATACACGGATCAGATCGAACAGCAAACAGTGTCAGAGGAATACAGAACTTCATCATCCAACACCTCCCCGTGCAGTGACCGTCTTGTTCTTCGTTTCGCATTAGGCTACCGCACGGGACGCATGCTTCTGTCCGCGTCATTCTCATTAATTTACTGAATGAATCATAAAAGAAAAGCGGCGCGATGGTGGTGTAGGAGGAGGAGGAGGAGGCTACATGTAAATGGATCGTATTCTGCGTTCTAACGTGTGGGCTGCTGCGTATTGATAATGTTATGTGTTTTTATGGCTGGCCTGGGAGTGGACGATGTGCAGCTGTGTGCCAATATTGTTTTCATATTAAGCTTGCCACATGCGCCATGCGTAGCCTCGCATCCCCCCCCCCCCCCCGCGCCATAAAACGATAAATCGATACAACTTCGACTTGACTGTCTGACAAGTCGACTTGAAAAAATCTCAAGTCGTTAATGCCCTGCTTCACAGGTCTATTCAAAGATCCACAACAAAACAACACATAGCAAATAACACTAAGACAGTGGTTTTCAACCGGTGGTCTGAATATGCTGAATAAATAGTGGGCCCTGCTATCAAAAAGGTTGAAAACCCCTGCACTAAGACAATACAGTTGCTGCCTATTACAGATTACAGGTGCTGTGAAGTGGGTGCACAGGCTATGGGTCTGAAGTGATACTCACAGTGCCTGACAGAATATCATGGGGACAGGAATCCAAAAGGTGACTCTTGCAGACCCGCTCATCTGAGAATTTGATTCTCTGTCGCATGGTGTCTCCTATAAAAAAAGAACAGGAAAAAATATGTACTATCCATGACCTTAAAGATCTTCATAAAAGGAGGTGCATGTGATGCAGTTAAAGTTAGCACCAAAAAAAGTTAGCACATTCCCTAATCAGATAAAAGTGCAAAGTAATGTTCCTGATATAACACACATGTCAACAGCAGGAAACAAAAAGGGCCTGCAGGTAAGGCATGATTAAGTAAACGCAAAACATCTATTTTAAGTCATGTGTCTCATAAAGTGCATGGGGTTAGTTAGTTGTGGACCCCATTTGAAAGATATACCAGGGACCCCCTTAAGAAAAGGGTTTTACGTGTCTAGCAGTGATTCCCAACCCCTTTAATTTCAAAGACCCCCAGTTTGACATGTCTTAGGCTATTTCGTTAAATGGCATTTTTATATCAGAGGCCCCTAATTTATATTGTAAAATGAATGTTGATTTAACTGTGTACACACAATATCCATGGAACCCAAATGGACCCATTTGGTTCCATTTGTACACTTACTTAGAGACCCATAATTATCCTTTTGGCTCCTTAACTATCGTTAAGCTGGGGGGGGCCTGAAACTCCCTCAAGGACCCCACTTTGGCAACCCCAGGCTGAGTTATAGTTTACGGTGCTCATCATAACAGACAACAGGTAGCTAGCCGACTGGCTAAAGTTAGCCATCAGGCTAGGGTTAGCAAAGCATGCCTCATCATTAGTCGGTCTCGGAGACTATATAGGCACAGTTACGCAAACTCCGTTCACTTTATGGTGCCAGGCCAATGGCGGCGCTTTTACATAGACTTCTATTGAGATTGGGGACAACAAATAGGGACAAGCCCTGGAACGAAAGTAGGCAGAAAATGCATTGAACTCTGGCAACAGCCCAGCTTTAATAAACTTGAAGTTGAATCCCTTTATTGTTTTAGAAGGTTTTGTAGTATGTAACAATAACACATGACGTAGTCGTAGACTTTACTGTGCCATACTTTCAATCAGGAGTTTCCAACAGGTGTCCGGAGACCACTAGTGGTCCCTGAGAGGATTCCAGGTGGTTCCCTGACCCCAGCTAAATAATGGACAGTTGGTAACCAAATGGACCCTTATATATCTGTAAATTATTATATTTAAACATTCGAATTACTTAATTTTCAAAAATCTCCATATTTCCATCAAATGGTGGTCCGTGGCTAAAATGCAGAACAAATAGTGGGCCCTGCTATGAAAAAGGTTTAAAACCACTGCTTTAAACCGGTTGGCATGTTGCGCACATGGCTGAAACAGCTCTTATTTGCCGCCCTCGTTGAAAACAATGCATTTTCAACTCCCAACGTGTCCCTCTTTCAGGCTGCACGAACAGCAGCTCGAGCGCTCCGTTTCAGACCCTTCGATGTCGCAAATCTTCTCCTAGATGGATCGCCCTGGATGGTCGTGTCTGTCTGGCTGCAGGCTAATGTTAGCTGCTAAACAGTGCTAGCCTTCAAATACCAACGCGGCGGTTGGTTAGAAGGATCATAATAAATCGCGGTCGTTGTCACCAACAGCGCCAGCCCCGGGGCTCCACTTACCGTCTCTCCCCGTCCCCATGAGCTGGTCCAGCATCGCTCTCATCTGGGCCTGGGCCGACATGATGATGATGATCCACGATGCTCCTCGGCGCAACACGCAGGCCTCTGGTCGTCCTCCTCCTCCACCACCGCCGCCGTGCCGCGGACAACTTTTAACCCGAGATCGGGAGCACCCCCCACCAATTAAGTTCCCTCGAAAACACCAGCCAGCTATATATGCTCCTCTCGACAACTGTTTCTGTTTGGTTTTATTATTATCCCTCTCTAAAGTGTTTATGCGTGGATGTGACTAATGGGGACACGTTAGTAGTAGTTGATTTCCAAAGTGCAGTGGTGGTGGTGGTGGCGGCGAGCCTGGATGATGTGGATCCACCTCGTCTTCGTCTCAGTTACACACAAACTGCTCGTGTGTGTGCGGCGAGTTGAGACGCAGACGCACACATACACACACAAACCACTGGGGGAATTTGGTTGGAAAATTAAGTTGTTGTTTTTTTTGTATTAAAATAAACAAGTCCGTTGTACTGTAGGTGAAGATGTTAATAAGCACAGCATATTCTATACGTCTGGCGGTCCTGGCCCCAGAAGTTGGAAAGATTTTAATATTCCCTTTCTTTCTTTCTTCTCTCTCGACTTCCTATCTTTTTAACGCGTCGTAAGCTAGCCGCTCGCGCTCTGCGCCTGGAGGAAGTGCGGCAGTTTTCTCGCGCAATAGGTACCTTTTTTGCCTTGTAATTTAGACCAGAGCTATAAAGTAAGACAGAGTTACAGCAACTCCGTTCACTTCGTGGGGTCAGTCGTACGGTGTTTCTTCTATGGAAAGGGGACAACCGAAATGCATTGTAGTCTGGGGGTGACCAGGCTGTTTTCTGACCCCGCAATATCGGAACTCTATCTTTACCTTATGGATAATGGCTCTGATTTAGGCTTTCTTGTATTTTTGGGGACGTATGTATTTAAGAAGATTTTGGAGCACATTTTTCTTTTTGCACATTGAGACATACTTTCTTCCATATCCGTCAATAAAACAAAGGGCTATTTTCTCAAAACATTATAATGAATCAGGCTTGGGCCGTTATGGCAGAAAAAACGGCCTGTGCTCGGGATAAAAATGCAAATTATGGGACATCACATAATGTAGCCTACGTGTGCTAATATCCTCCCGTGCACATTTATAAATGCCCCGTTGACTTTTAACCATGGAAAGGTGCGAAAAGCGTAAAGTAGCGCCATGACCTGTGTTTCAGGGTAAGAAATTACCACATGTTCCTCGCATGATTGGCAGGCGAGGAAGCGTACTAGCAATCACCAATTATATTTATTTTTGTTATGAAAGTAATAACACGGTTATTTATTTCGCTGGTGGTATGACTGAACTGTTTTGATGAATTATACATTTCATCGGTAGTAGATGAGTCATGCGATCATCACATCCATATATTTTAATATTTTTTTGTTATTTGTTTTGTGTTCAGAGCACGCCCATATACAGTGAGTCAGTCATCCACAACGTAGAGCCCTACCCAACCCCAAACCCACCCACACCCTGAGATCCCGCCCCTACTGGAAAAAATGGCGACAGCGATATTGCGGCTCTCACGGCAAATTGCCACGAAAACCGTGGGATTAAGCCGTAACAGTGGCTCTAAAACGTCGAATTTAAGCAGTGGGGTTCCATGCCGGACTGCGGTGTCAACGACCACGGGCGCAATCCTGCCGAAACCGGATAAAGTAAGTGTATTGTTGTTTTGTTTTGTTCTGATCGGGATCTCGGACCCATCGCCCAGTTTTAAAGCTGTTCATTTCGGGTTGATGATTGACACGAGCAGTAGCCAATCGGAAGGGATGATACGTTCTAGAAAATGATCCGGCAACCAATCAATGTTGTGTTTGCTTAAGTTTACGCAAATCCAACCTCAACGAGGAAGTAATACGAGTAGTGGGCTCCATGGTAGTAGGTAGTAGTAGCCTACTGTATTCAAGAAAAATGTTGAATTTTCATGCACTAAAACTAAACCAAATAATATACGCTGGATTGTCTGTCTGTCCGTGATTGCCAGTATTTCAGTAAAGAATCGAATCTTCTATGGTAGCAAATCTATAATTGTTTCAAATCGCTATGTTGCAATGTGGAACCCTGTACTTAAAATTACATCCCAGACAATTCATTAAAGTCAATACGAACTGCAAGTTTCCCTCAAAGCCAAGTTATTCATATCGTATGATATGACTGCTTTTCTGTGAACTCCTAAGGTCTTAAAACTTGAGTTACATTGCACAAATTGTATTAGTTCTACCAAGGAAAGTAAAGAAAGCTCCCCTTACAGTCCTAATTATTTACAGTATTAAATGTAGTTGGCCCCTATATATGAACAGCTATTCAATGTTTTAATTGGGAAATTCAAGACGTAAAAAGAGACCCATTATTTGTCGCACATGTTAGTTCAAGTTGTTTTGACCCATCTCTTGGAGCAGTGAGACGCAGCTGTGCCGCATTCAGAAATCATTTGTAGTTGACCTACAATCCCAATCCAACCCTTGGTGTCCAGTGCCAAGCAGGGTAGTCCTATTTTACTGTCTTTGGTTTGGCATGACCCAGCCAGAAATCAAACCCATTTTCAAGGTGTAGACGGTGAATGATTGGTCATGGATATCAGTGTGAAAGTGTATTATTTAATTTGTAACTAAACAGACCATGCTGCAGTTTATATCCCCTTTCAGCTTAATAACGGCATTTTCCTCTTTTTTTTTTCAGACATCATTCGGCCTCATCCGAATGACAGCTGTGGTCGTGCCTTTCCTTTATGTGGGGACGCTTATCAGCAAAAACTTTGCTGCGTTACTGGAAGAGCACGACATCTTCGTTCCAGAGGACGATGACGACGACGACTGAATTAATGTTAGTAAACAAGGGGAAAAGACAGCGTGAATGTCATCAGAGATGCAGAATTCTAACATTGAAACAGCATTTTTATTTGTAATCTTAACAGCTTTGTTAAGTGTGTGTGAACGTCATTGCAGAAATGGATAAAAATGACAATTGCAATGAACTGAAATACAACTGAAATCTGCTTCCTGTGTAGGTGCTGTTCAGTCACGAATCGGGGCATGGATGGTAGCGCCAGGACGGAGTGAAAGGAGATCGAATGATGATTGAATGCGACATCACTGTGACCATCGCTCTCTATGTCGATCCAGCTCTTCCTTCCCCCATTAACGCCTTTTTCAAAAATAGATACCATATCATATTTATGTGAGGCTATCGTGGCTATCATCGGTCAGGCCTTCACTCTTGTTTGCATGTGCCTGTCTTACGGGTTAATAAAGTCTATAAATAAAGTCTATGAATATTAGACAAAAAAAAAATTATAAGCGTTTTCATTCTTTGGTAGTCTTGTTTGTCCTCGTGTTGAATCTTTGTTGAGGCAGCAAATTGCAGTTTGTGTGCTGGAGCTAATGCCCAACAGTAAATGTAATAGTCCCAGTGGCACATCATGGTGTTCCCACCAATCAGGTGTCTCTCGTCCCTTCCTGCAGCGCAGCATTGGCCAGTCTCAGGTGTTCTTTGAGGGAGCTTGATTCCAGTTGGCTGCGGCCCTTCATCTCGTTCATTTCCACATAGGCTGTCTTATAGCGATCATACGCTGCTTCCTTCTCCTGGAGTAGTAGTGGTTAATAGATGTCAAACATGTCAAAAGTACGGACAATGCGCTAAATAGACTGTTGTATAATGCAGTATTTACACATTTTAACAGGTATTGTCCTCATAAATACCCCAAATACCTTAATGAGAGATTGAACCTCAGACCGTAGACAGCTAATTTCCTTTTGGAGATATTCCACCTCCTTTTCTTTTGCTCTTAACTGAACCTGAAAAGACAAAAATACACTGTCTTACTATAATTTCACACAGGGCTTTTGTCTATGGGGAGTACAACAGGGTACATAAAATGCTATTTATTTAGTTGACCGGGGGTCCCCCAGGGCCCTGTGCCCTCCTTTTCCCCCTCTCTACGCCAAACCTCTTTGCCGCAAATAGCCGATAAACACACTTCTCAACTTGTCGGAGGCAAGGTGACGCGTGAGCGTTTTTAGATGTGCTATTTTTTGCTGACTCTTCGTCCCTGAATAGGTTTCATGTAGTTAAATTGATTGCCTCTGCTACCATTGCAACAAGCAAGACCTAAAGAGCATTGGAGGGAGCTGTCAGGAAGCAAGAAGCCCAGCAGGCCCAGAAGAGAGGGAGATGGAGAGCTCTGGTTTCGCCTGCCACTCAACGGGGTAAAGAGGATTTGGTCAAAAGTAAGTCACATTCAGGGATCCATATCCTATTATAAAAACATAATCCATTCATGTGTATCAGGCAGTAGATGGCAGTATGTTCTGCCCCAGAATGTATCCAATCAGAGGTTGGTTGGATGGTTGACGCAAATGTGGTCAAGGGAATGCAGCAGGAGGCATTGCCAAAAGATAAAAATCAAAAAGATGCGTTATTGCCACAGGGGAGTGTAATGCGGCCATGACATGCAATATGAATGACCTTGGTGATTTATTTAACTTGGGTTTCACCAACAAATACAGTATGTGTACAATCAAGCCTTTTGTTAATAGCAAAGGCTGCATGAGGCTCCGATCACAATCAACAGAGAACTGTTTACTTGTACGCTAAATATAAGTCTTCTTCCTCCATTACATAAATTGTGAGAGGATATTAGAGTTGATCATAATGTTCTCTTAATTGTTTATTTAAGAGATCATTGTTTAGTTATTCTGTTTGAGCTGATATTAGGAATATTTAGTGGGATATTCCTGATCGTGTAAAACTGTTTCAAAGCTCTTCTGAAGCATCAATAGGGTGTTTATTAGAGTCACAGTTCCTTCCTAATTAGGAACGGATTCGACAAGTCCTAAATTCATAAATATATTACCACACAACTACTTCAGGTCATTTGTTTGTTTAATAAAATACCTCTGTGTCTGCTGGAGCACTACGCTCAGTGCTTCCGAGGGCAGTTATGTCTGACGTCTGCCCTGTGACCAGGAGACGCATTCGACTGATCTCCTCAGCGAGTTTGGCCCTGAGATCCTAAAAGAAGATTTAATATATAGGTGAAACATTGGTCTCTCTCTCTCTCTCTCTCTCTCTCTCTCTCTCTCTCTCTCTCTCTCTCTCTCTCTCTCTCTCTACATATATATACATATATATATATATATATATATATATATATATATATATATATATATATATATATATATATATATATATATATAAAGAAAGGAATACAAGGAATAACCCCGACAAACTGATTTGTTTCCTCAGTTAGTTATCCTGCTTAATAGTTCCAAGTGGTCCCCAGGCTAAACAACGAGAGTTGGTTAACCAGATTGTAACTCTTTGAGAGCATAAACATGAAACCAAATGGACCTGCAACATAAACATGAAACCAAATGGACCCGCAACATAAACATGAAACCAAATGGACCCGCAACATAAACCAAATGGACTCCTGCGGGTCCATTTGGTTCCATGTTTACACTAAAGGTATATTCATCACCTGAATGGTGATGAATATCAAATATGTAGCTAACCAAATGGACTTGCTAGCGGCGTGCTGGAAGTAAATGCGGAAGCGCACCACGGATTGGGGACCTTGACTATGCAGAGGTCCATTATAGAGCGGATCGGCCCGTTATAGTGACATGTGACCGCTCATGTGACCAGAATGCTGGCTTCTGATTGGAGCATTCATTCAAGCCATGTAATAAATATATACTGTATATCTCTCTCCTTCTCCTTCTCCCTCTCCAACCTGGTTCTCTTTGCGGAGCTGTTCCATCTCCCTCTGCTTGGTACCCAGTTCCACCTCCTTACGTCTGCCGCTCTGCTCAGTCACATTCAGCTCCAGGCACTTCTGAGAGTAGTGTTCAGACAGAACATCCAGCTCACTGTGTAAAGAATCGGCCTGCGGGGGCCTTGAAAGACGCACAGACATTATGGGCTGTCTTATCATGTGATGTCACACACGCCAAGAGGTCACGGAACATCTAGAGCCTTCGGCAACATGGAGAATACGCAGTAAAATCCCAAATGGACCCTCACGTGGGTCCGTGTTGTTATACATTTCTGCATTCAGAGTCACAAAATGGTCCGGATATGTTAAACACTGAGGATTTCAGTGTATAGCTGGAATGCTTTGAATCATATTATTACCTTTGTCCTCTGTATGTTTTATCCGTCCTCTCCACCTCTTCTCTGTGGAGCCGTTTTAGTGCCTCCATAGCTGTAATGCAAACAAAAACAAGGTAGCATATGGGACGGGTACCGTATAGATAGAAAGTGAAGCTGTTCAGCATGTTCTAATAGGGTTATAGCAAATCTCCTGGTTCCCCCTAGCGCCAAAATTAGTGTCGGAGAATCTAGTGCTTTTTGGCAGCTACAGGCTGCCTAATAAACAGTCACAGGGAGATTGGAGATGGAAAGGTTGCCGAGAGACGAGATGGCCAATCAGAATTTGTGGCGTGGCCGAGAGACCAGATAGCCAACAGATAGCCGGTACAAAAACCCAAATTAAAAGATCCCAATTAAGGCTCAGAAGTCGGAGAACAATTCCACAGAAATAATACAGCAGCTGCCAATTCATTGACAATGCATCAATTCTTGTTTGCTGGTGAGTTGGGGCGAGTTGACTGGCGCCAGAGATAAAACCCTCGTTTTTCACCTCCTCCTTCCTTCCTAGAAAGGACCATGGGTAACCAAATGAACCCTTATTATAGATTTATAACTCTTGAGAGTGTAAAATGAAACCAAACTACACATTTAGAAAATGTAGAAGAATTGCTGTTTTGACCAACGTTTTGCCACTTATTTCTCCTAAATTAGTCCGGGAGACTAAATGCAACATAAAATGATGGTCCTCCGTGGCTAAAATGCAGAATAAATAGTGGGCCCTGGTCTGAAAATGGTTGAAAACCCACCGATCTAGCGCATTCTAGTGCATTTTGGAAGTGCCACTAGTGCATTTTGGATTTTGGCAGTTGGCAACACTGACCTCACGGCCCTGTTATTACTGTGTGCATAGACGGATCTTGAAATTATGGGCCCCGGGGCCACCGCCAGCCAAAGCCCCCCCCCTACACCGGAGCATTTTTCTTCTCGGCACAGCGCACCAGCATTTCAGCAGAATTTACAGCATGGGATTGCTTTAAAATTATAACCACCGAAAACACTTGCAGTAATGTACCGTATCATGATGGTGTAGGACCTTTGGGGTTATTTTATTGACAGAAAATTAATAAACCCATTGCTAATAACAGTGACAAGGACCATGTGTGCCACTGTTTTGGGGTGAGCCTGAGCTTGAGCTTCTTAGTAATCATGCAGAGCTCAGGGGCCCTCCTAGCTCAGGGGCCCCTGGGCCTGGGCCCAACGTGCCCGTTGGATAATCCTCCCCTGACTGTGTGCATACTGTGTATTAACCTTGACTAGCAGCTTCACTCTCCTCCTGTAGCAGACGCTCCTTCTCTCTCTCCAGCTCCCTGATCTCCCCTGCGTGTTTCTCCTGCAGCTCCTCCAGCGCTTTACGATGAGCCGACACCATGGCCTCCAGTTTGGCCCTACAGGGAGCCCCGGGGCCACAGGGACTGTCCACCTCGATCCCCATGGCCTCCCGGCCCTTCTTGATGCTCTCCACCTGCTGCCTCAGGGACTGGGCCTGGCAGGGACACACAGAGAACAATATGAGGAGGGAAAGCATGATGGAATGGATGGTGGAAGAGGAATAGAAAGAGTGAGGAAGAGGAGCAAAATGGTAAGTGGTGCGTCTATGGTAGGTAGGGCCTTTGTCAAAGGTCCTTTACATAGTGCAGGGGGTTTTAAACCGGTGGTCCGAGGACCACCAGTGGTCCTTGAGAGGGTTCCAGGTGGTCCCCAGGCTAAATGATGGAAAGTTGTTTCTGAAATCCAGCCTTGTATTGTGGACAGTCCGTGGGGCTTAAATGGCCTCTAATGGTGGTCGATGGCTCAAATTGCCCAAGGACACTTCAATGTGTAGACAGGAGGAGCCGGGATTCAAACTGCCAAACCCACGGGTCATGACATGCTCTATCTCCTGCATAGCCTGACCTCAGTCTGAATTGTCATTTCGTTTCACTTCATTATTCAGACTGAAGTCCCTCTCCACCACAGCAGTTTCTGGGAAGCGGCAGTCTTCATAATAATATTGGGAAAGCATTGTTGTCCATAATGTGTCTAAGGTGCTAGCCCGGTTGCTAACCAAACAAACGTTATTAGCATGTGAACAAAAGCAGTAAAATATGTCGGATGGTGATGTTTGTAAAACCTGACGCTTCTTTAAAGAAGCATTGGAGGAGCCGACACTGTTGAGTGACAGGGCTGTCGACCAATCAGCTGCTGTTGTTGGATTTTCAATTACATTTTTCAATATGTAGACAGGAGGAACAGGGATTTGAACTGCCGAACCCAACGGGTCATGACACGCTCTACCTTCTGCAGCCACAGCCGACCCAGTAAGTAAAGGAAAAGGGGGGGAAAAGAGATGCTGTGTTATTGCTCCAGACGTGTGTATTGTGCATGTGTGCACGGATGTATCACCACATTCACAAAAACAGAGACAGCCAGGTGCTCCAAGGAGATGCATGAATAGAAAAAAGATAAAAATACTGCTGGTGCTGTGAAGATCAGAGCGAGTGGAACAGTGGAAGAAAGGGCAGCGATCTGAGCACTCAAAAGTTAAAATGAGGAGAGGGAGTATAAAATTGGTACTTTATTAAATGGTAAAACCAGTCATTTAATAAAGTACACCAGTTTTTAATACTCCCTCCCCTCATCTTTTTTTTTTTTTTTTTTTTTACTTTTGAGTGTTCATATCGCTGTCCTTTTTTCAGTATATAACCACACATTGTCATTGGACTTTTGTTGTTACCTGTCAATATCAGTATCTACAAAAAATCACACCTCTGTTCCAATCGTCTGTAGCCTACTAGCCCATATGTATCAGTTGTTAATAAATTTTGCGCTGGCTACAGTATGTTGGGGTGTTGGTTACGTGCAGGCTGTTTCTGAACAGTCGTATAGAAATAATGGGAATAAAATCCCTAAAATAATAGGCACAAACACCTAAAATAATAACACCAAAAAGTAAATAAACAAATATCCGTATCAGTGTTGTATATTGGGCAATAATTTAAATATAGTCCTACTGTAAGTTACCAAATAGTCAGGGTTGTTAATATGCAAAATCGATTCAGACCGGGCGTGTTTATGAGGTACTAGGCCGTTATTTGGATGCGGCCATTATTGTGCAAAATGATGTCAGAACCTTATTAGGTAGTGTGTGGCTATCTGAGTGAGGGCTGTTACTTGGTAATCTAAGGTAGCTCCGCTGCAAGATTGCATCACATTGTTTCACAATGTTTGCCCTGCATGTCAATGATATAGCTATAAGCCTGCGGTTCTCTTTCATTATCTTTGTCACTATACCGGTATATACTGTACACTGCTTAGCAATGCAGTTGATAGACTTAGTAATGCTGCATGAATTTCAGTCTTTCAAAAGACAAAATATATGTTGAATAAAAAAAAGTCCACCAAGTGTATGGGAAATAGATATTCTATTTTCATCGCAACATAATTCAACAAAATGTAAATGGAGGCTGTTTCCAAATAACAGCCCATGGCATGGGCGGTTCTACTGATGAAGGCCATTATTTAGACATGGCAGATATTACGCAAAATGGTGTTAGAACCTAAGCCGTTATTTGGCAGTGGGTGTGGGCTGTTATTTGTACTGTATATATGGTTATTTGATCCACGGCATACCGTGTATCACTACAATGACAAATCATTCCATGGTTGATAAATAGAAACAAGTCTTGTGCTCTTATAACATGTAAATGTTCTCTGTTTCCTACCTCCCTTTGAAGGGCCTCGGCTGTGCTTGATTTATTGCTTTGGGCACCATTCACAACTGGAAGAACCTCTTTGGAACTTTTAGATTCGTTCGCTTGGGAACCAATCCCAGAAGAGACGTCGTCCACCTCTGGGCTTGCTCTTGATTGAATTGCAGATTGGGAGCAGCCAATGGGAGGCTGGAGTGTGTCTTCTTGAGTGCTTGATTGGTGCGCCTGAGCTCCAATGGGAGGAGAGGGCGCCTGGGGGATGTCCCTGTGGGGCGACGACATCCTCTCCAGCTCCGCCCACTTCTTGTTGACCTCTGAGTCTATGGTGTCGATTACAGGCACGGGGACGCTCCCCTTCTTCAGCTCCACCGAGTCCCACCTGCTGCCCATCTCACTGTGCGGCACGCCCTCTTCGAACCACTTGTTCCTTTGTTCCAATCTCTTGGCCTGCTCCCTGTCCCAGCCCTCCCCGGCCTCTCTCTGACTGGCTGGATACAGGCCAGACCGGGTCCCGTCCGGGTCCGGGTCTCCGTAGTGGTCAGCGTGATCGCGAGGCGAGTCAGCAGAACGAGGAGGTTTATGGCCGGAGTCTTTGCGGGTGAGCCGAGAATTAGGTTGGCATGGCGACGCCGGGTTCTCTTTCTCGCTGCCGGTATCTGATTGGCTGAGGGGGTTGGAATCGGGGGAAAGACAGGAGGATAATGTTACCCCATGGTAGACTGTGTCCAGTACACAGAGGACCACTACGGGTCATGTTGTCTGCATTTCTTCTGCTTATGTTCTGGAATGCATAAAATGATGTTCTATTGTCTAAAGTGGAGTTTGAGCAATTTCCGTTTTTTACTGTTTACTGTTTTACTGTTGCTGCCCCACCAAACGTGACTGCATGCAAAACAACCCAAGATATTTCAAATGAAAGTGCTTATAATTAAAATGACGTGAAACACTACTACTGCTACTGACTAACTACAGTTGTGGCACCACTAAACCAACAGCATTTCATCATTGAAAACAGAAAACTCTCTGAGTCAGACCTTTAGCTTTATGCATGCTGCGTGTCTGTTGCAACTTCAACAACAACTGATGTTGTTATTGATGCTTTACTTGACTAATAAAAGTCCTGTAACTGAAAATGGTATGGGTGCGACTTCATCGCCCATGGCGCAAAGCGACATAGGCGATGAAGCCGCCCCCATACAATTTTCTCCTGCCCCCCCCCCCCCCCAATTGGGAAATGTTACATCCGCCCCTGAAAGCATATGATATTATATATATAAATATATTAAAGCACACATGTTACACTCTGTACGTGTTGGTAATACTAACAGTATTTCATATAACTTGCTTTGTTAGGCTCATGTACAGTACAAAGCCATTCATATTTTTTCACTTTCAAAGTAAAAAAACAACAGCGAGGACTCTGTAGGCTACAGTACAGTATATTATTAGGAGCTCTACAAGAATCTCATTTTCTCCAAAGTGCTTCTTGGAAGAGTGAAACGCGGCACCCTTTTTCCAGCAGGATGTGCTCCTTGGAAGTAAAGGCCAACTCACAGTTTTTGCTGTATTGAATTGCTGTTATTTAAACCACTGTTCTCAACATGGGTTCAAAGGACCACCAGCGCTCCAAATGGACTGTTAAGGATCCATCAGAGAGTTAACGCTGATGATTTTACAGTTTGGTGTCACAGAGGAAGCGGAAAAAAAATCAATGACACTTGTGTGAAGTGAGCGCTGCCTGACTTATAGAAGCCAGCACAGTACTATACATGGCAGGGTCACTTTAATTCACTGCAGATTTACTGCCAGAATAAATACATAATATGATACGTGAATGCAGTGCGTTATTATTGGGTAAAACAAAACCAGTCACAAGATACTGTATATTTATATCGATGCACGTGGCATACAGTAACACTGCATTTATTGCTGTGAGCAAACATTAAAAGTCCATAGACTTGGCTGCCATGTGATATAAATTGAAACACCAGACGTTGGAGGGGCTAGCATCCCTTAAAAAGAGACGCCGGAAAGAGACAATCTCAATATCAACCTGTGGTCCTTGAAATTAAAAAAAGTTTGAGGATCACTGGTTTAAAGACAGCATGTAACCGTTGCAGTTATCCATAGGAGGCTTATTAGTTTGGTGGTCGCCCTGGTGCCCCTCTTCCCTCATAGTGCCCTAGGCAACTGCCTAGTCTGCCTAATGGCAAAAAGGCCCCTGACCACTGTACTGTAGTATAGTACACGCAGTAAGCAACACTGTGTTCATACTCACTGTGTGTTGGTCTGAATGACCTTCTTCAGTAGCTTTATCCAGTGCCGTCGCAGTTTAGAGGTAGAAGTACAGAGACTGAACACTGTTCTCTTTGTCTGGAGGAGACGAAACCATAAGAGGAAGAAACGAACGCACACAATTAAAGGGGAACTCCTCCCATTTTCAACATTCTAATATGTCATTAGTATACCCTAGAGGTGCTGTGTTCCCAAGAAATGGAGGTCTGAAGAAAACCACTAACATGGCGAAACATCTTGATGACATCATCAAGATGTATTTTCACCATGTTAATGGATTTCTTTAGACGCCTCTTTTTTTCTGAGAGCGTACAAATGGAACCAAATGAACCCGTTAGGGTTCATTTGGTTGCATTTGTACGCTCTACAAAAATGTCACTCGTGAATGTGATATGTATACTTTTTGTATATATACTCTTTGCGTTTGTTTTACTGTGATTAGTGTTTGTCTTCAGAGCTTTCAACTGAACAGATGCTTTTGTCTGTTTTGATTTTCAAGACAACAATTGCAAATAGCAGGATTAGGCCTTAACATACATACAAACGTACATAGTGTCGGAAGGAAATGACTAGGCGAAGCATGTGACTGCTGTGTTTGGCTATACTGTCTGAGAGAATGAGAGAGAGAGAGAGAGAGAGAGAGAGAGAGAGAGAGAGAGAGAGAGAGAGAGAGAGAGAGAGTGTGTGCGCGCATGCGTGTGAGTGTGCGTGCGTGCGCGTGTGCGCACGCTTGCATGCGCATAAATTACATGTATTTGGAGTCCATAGTTCTTCTCTGTATCACATTCGGACACGTTAACACAGGATGTTAGATCAATCTCTCCGTCCAGGTCGTCTGACTGCAACACAACAAAAGAAAAAATATATATACAGATTTTTTATTATTATTATTAATTAAAGGCATGCATAGACCTATAAATTAGACACTTAAATTAGACCTGATTATCTCATGGTATTTCAAGGCATAGGTCATGACCCATGCGTTGGACATGATAACACAGTACACAGTACAAATACAAACATTACTGGATGTTTGTAGCTTACATATGATTTCTGATAGTCTTTATGTATATATTTTGTTCCTTTTTTCACATAAGTCGTGCTGATTAAGAGCGTCTGCTTAAGTCCTATAGCCATTCACAAAGCTGTCAACATTCCTGTGATGGTACTGTAGTGGGCCTTTACAGCAAGTAACATATTTTTGCTTTAGCTTTGTTTTTAGAATCTTACCTCTGCCTCAGAGTCTCTGTAAAACCTCAACGAAGTATCGCCCAAGACAAACCAGTGTTTCCTCCACTGTTTAACACACAGAGGAGACATTTTTCCACCACTTTCGTTTAAAGCTCAACAGTATTAGTTTTATTCACTTTAGTGGCACAGCACAAACATCTCCTTACCTTGCCATTTCCATCCAGTCTGGACATCCATCCCTTGAGATGAAAAAGGTCCAGCTTCAAGCGAGACAGAACAAGACAAGTATAGTCACCGCTGGGAACTCTACAGGAAACTGAAACGTTTCTGATGTAACTGATGTTGAATTTCCTTCTTGTGAGAAAGAGAGGCAGGCACTCAATAACCGCCAGTGGTGGAAAGTACTCAAGTACCATACTGGAGCAGGCCCGGATGTAGCATTTCCCAATTGTTTCACTTATTATGCAAGTGAAACATCAATAATAACATCAGTTGTTGTTGAAGTTGCAACAGTCACGCAGCATGCATAAAGCTACAGGTCTGACTCAGAGAAATTTTTGTTTTCAATGATGAAATGCTGTTGGTTTAGTAGTGCGACAATTACAGTTGGTTAGTAGTAGTAGTAGTGTACAGGTGTAACTCCCGGAATTCGGGCGTTACACCTTACACCATTCTTCGATGCATTGTGAGCTTGTAGATAGTACAAGTGGGGCATACAGTATAAAACAGTGGTTTTCAACCTTTTCGATACCAGGGCCCAATATTTATTCATAAATTGAGCCACGGACCACCATTTGCTGACATTTTCACCCCACAAACCCCAAAACTAAAGATTTATTTTGCTTTTGTCCACAAGTCCAGGCTGGGATTTGAGAAACAAAACAAGCAAACACACAGATCAATACAAATTAACCTTCTGCATTCCCTAGTTGTATAGACTTGGGCTAATTCAGATGATCAATATTCTAACTCTTCTAATGTAAAATTATTTAAGCATTTTTACGCTCTCAAAGTATTACACCTTGTTAGCCAACTTTCCATCATTTAGCCTGGGGACCACCTGGAACCCTCTCAAGGACCACTGGTGGTCCCTGAGCCACTGGTTGAAAACCACTGATATAAAACATAAATAATTGCATTATGCAAAAATGAACTTGAAAACGCCTGTTCTCATTCTGAGAACTATCACCCACAAAACAGGAAACACAGTTAAGAGGAACATGGTGAGACTTTTCTTTAGAATCACTCAAAAGAAGCAGAGAAAGAGAAGTGAAGTAGAAAAACAGACACATTCTGTCGGATTTACACAATGTGTCCTTGTAAGGTGATACCTTTGTCCCAAATCACCCCCCAATTTTGCAATACCCGGTAAATAGCTCCAGCAATTAAGACAAATGACTAGTCAGAATATATGAACAAAAATAACAGTAAATACTTACTGTGCATACATGTGGTGCCCATATGACAGTGTATGTAAATAACAAAAGACAACAGGGAGATTCCAAAGTTGTATCACTTAAGTTTTAAAAGTAAAAAAAATATTTAAAAAAAGCTATGAAAATTTTCAAAGTGAAAAGTAGCCATATGTCATGTCCACAGTAATTTGAATTATTTTTGTTTACAGTTTGAATGGATTTTCCAATTGAACAAACATGAAGGAATAGTTTTCGCAACAAACCCTTTATGAGGAAAGTTGTGTAGCAGTGTGCTTGCTGGTGCTGCAGCAAAGCCCACAAATACATATTACTGTTTATCTCGCACAGAAGAAGTAGGCCTGCATTCCAAACAGTGACTTACCATATCACCTAATAATATGCCATGCATCTGGTCAGTGGCGTTTTTAAGCAATTTGGAGCCCCAGGCAAGATTTTCCCTGGAGCCCCCTCTTACCAATGAAATTAATTGAAACCAAATGAACCCTTATGGGTCCATTTAGTTTCAATGAATTTCATTCAATTCAACAGGGGGCTCAGTGAATTTCATTGGTTCCATGATATCCAGCATTGCAACGTAAAACATGGACATACAGTATATAGACTGCTCTGTTTACAATGAAAATGGGGATCCCCACTGGTTACATAAAGGACTATAAAACGAACGGGTGAACTATAAGTATAATGTATTTATCCATATGAGGCTTATTAGCCTGGGACCCCCCCCCCCCCTCCTCATGGCGCCCCAGGCAACTAGTCTAGCCTAGTCTGCCTAATGGCAAAAACGCCCCTGCATGTGGTGGCTGTGCTCCATCATGTGAGGTTCTTAATGAGCAAAAAGTGGGTTTATGTTTGTCATGTGATCATTACGTTGCATCATCATCTGCTGAGCTTTTCAGAACGTCCCACAAGTTCTCTTCCTCTTGACAGTAAAATGCTGAGCTTGCAGCGTACATTATAGTGCGAGATACATCCTAGAATCTATTAATAAGCATGATGATGCATCAACATGAACATTCTGCCCCGAAAACTGTAGTGCTAACGAATAGCTTTTTGTCCCCTCTCTGCAAGGTGCTTCTGTATACAGGTGGGCCCCACCTGAGGTGAGAGAACTGAACTAGATGTCAAGGAGCTTATAAAGTATTCATGAATGAACAACTATAATTGTTTTATGGAGTAAGGGGAGAAGAACTCTCACCATTTGGTTATCTTCTGGTCGATCCTTTCCTCTCGACGATCTGTGCTTTCCACTTTTATCTGAACCCTAGTGCATGTGGAATATGAGGGAAGATTGTGTTTATGCTTATACTTTGCCAAAGTCTAGCCATGTTGTGCTGGTATAAATATACCTGTATAGTCTTCCTTTTCTACAGTACCTGTGAGTGAAGGGATGTTGTTGACTGCCTTCGAGACATCCCGTCGTCTGAGTCACGATGTTTTTCCCGCCTGTCTCTCCCTCTCTCTCTGACTCTCCCTCTCTGCTCCTCTGGCTCCACTCTGGAACTGGATGTATACGTTTCATCTGGATATCTTAAAGGGGAGATAACATGAAGTCCAACTGTTTAATTTTTTTTGGTGCTCCCATGTGTGTTTTCTATCACCACAATTTATCTAGTTTGAACAATCAGTCATTCATATCATAAGCGCTTTAATGTAAATCTCAGAACAGCTTGTTTACTTTTGGCCTCATAATGATGTCATCAATGCCACCTTGCTTTGTATAATTACTCCTGTCTTTCGGTCGTCAGTTCCAAATGTGCATTTCTACTTTGTTTATAATGTCCACCATTGTTGCTTTTCCATGTTGCCATGGAATTTAAACAAGCCTGGTTTTATCCAGCATCAGAATTATAATGACTACTGTAAAATATCCTGCACATCAGTGCCCCCACCACCTCAGGGCATTGTGGTATACTGCAGCTAAACTATCCATGAAGAAATGACAAGGTTAATCAAACCATTTTGGATTGATGATCAAACCATTAGAAATAAGCTTGAGGGACATATACAATATCTTATTAGGTATTGAAAACAATTTTAGGAATCCATGTTATTTCTGCTTAAAAACAAAAAGAAAGAATAGTATATAAGCTTAATGACGAAATGCAGAGAAAAACAGCAGCATGCATTGTTCTACTTCTTTCCTGCTAAAATGAACCTTCACATAACCCTGTAGAAACTCTATAACTCAAGGTTACAGTATACTACATTGTACTTTTTATATGACCAGAGGGCAATTTACTTAGTTTTTAGCTAAGCTAGCAAAACTGTTGTTAAACTAATTTAAAAGAAATCTGACACGGAAAACAAAACAAAACAGTGAAACAGTGCACCCTGTTGATACGCTAAACATAGTTAGCTGTGTATGTACATAGGGACAAAGCCTTGCTGGGGCAAGAAAAAATGGTATGGGGGCGGCTGTGGTGCGAAGCGACACAAGCGATGAAGTCGCATACCATTTACGATTATAGGACTTTTATTAGGCAAATAAAGCATCAATAATAACATCAGTTGTTGTTGAAGTTGCAACAGACACGCAGCATGCATAAAGTTAAAGGTCTGACTCAGAGAGTTTTCTGTTTTCAATGATGAAATGCTGTTGGTTTAGTGGTGACACAGCTGTAGTTAGTAGCATATTTCATTTCATTTTAAACACGCTGTAAGCACTTTAATTTGAAATATCTTTGAAATTTGTGTTGTTTGCATGCCGTTATGGTTGGTGGGGCAGTCAGAGTCAGGGCATTTAGGGAGGCATTGTCCCCCATGCGATGCGCATGCCTAGATCCGCCCCTGGGTTGCACCACCCAAAAATCAAAGCTAATAAGTGAATATTAAAACTTGATGCTATGAAAGAGCACACGGTGACCCACCTGGATGTTCTTGGCCCCTGGGAGCGTCTTGGACTAGGACTCTGGTTCCTTCTCCTCAGCCCCTGGAACTCCTCCTCTGAGTCCATGTTGAGCTTTGGAATGTCAGCGATCTCGATATAGTCATCAATGGTCATCGCCACCTCAGATTGAAATCAAATTCACATTCAGATTTGTTGGGGTTGGTCATTATAATATCATGTTAATAATAATGTATGTTGTGTAAAATACAGAATAGTGCATGCCTTTAAAAGCCCCTTAATAGTATATACTGTATAAGCAATAAATCTCAGAATTTTAATGATTTTTTTTCCTTTCACTTCCTGAAAATATCTAGTATCGATGACAGCCACAGGAGCCGCAGTGGCCCTTTAAAAGCTCAGCGAGGCACTTCCTGATTGGCTAACATATTGCCTCTAGGACCTTTTATCCAGCCAATGACAAAGCTTATAGGGATTTCTTTGGAGGCCTCCTGCGGCCCCTAGAGGCATCAGAAAGACTAGACAGACCTTCATGGCCACGTCTGAATGATTCCATTCAGATTCTTCCATTTCGTGACATCACGCCCCCCCAAAAAATGTAATACCTATAAGGAAAAACCTATGCCGCTTGAAAGTGGCACCTTTCATACAAGCCACTTTACAAGAAAAATACTATGGATCTTATATCTGTTTTGCATGTCATATATTATTCTTATAAATTACAAAATTATACAGTATATGTTTCACTTTACAAATAAATACTATTGATCTCATATTAACTTTATTATCTTATATGAAAGGTGCCACTTTGAAGAGTTTGCATATGTTTTTTTTCCATATGGGTAGTCTTTATTTTACTTTGGTCAGTGGTATGCATGCTCATCCCAGTCCCCATCTCCTCCCACTGTGGTTCAATACTCCACCCCACCACGCCGATTTTTGATAGCCTATTGCAGTCAAATAGGCTTGGTATAGCATCTTCAGAGAGGGTGAAAACGAATGAGCGGTTGTTTAGGTTTCAGTGGATATGAAGCAACATCTGTATAATATATTGGATTTTAAGTTCATGGTGGACACGCTTTAAAATACAACACAACAACAAATAACAGTATTATACCTACCTCTTCAACCGCTGCCTCAGACTTCTTGGGTTCTGAGAGCAGCAAGGCGCCCAGGCCACGCCCCACACTGCTCCGACTCCTGTCGCCGCCGCTTGCTTTATTGTTGCTGTTGTTGACCTGATCTGTGGCCGTATGGTGGGAGTGCAGCGAATGGGCCAGGAGTTCAGAATCCACGGCCCGTGGAGGGGACGGCGGAGGGGAGCCGTGATGAGAGTGGGTAGGGCTGAGTAAGGAGTGCGAGGAGCCATGCCAGGAGACTTGAGGAGGGCTGAGTCGCTCCTCCCCCCGGGAGTAGGTCTGTGTGGTGTCAGGCCTGCTGTCCCGGGAGCGGGGCTCCCTCTCGCTTTGTCTTGAGTCAGGCCTGCTCTCCCGGGAGCGGGGTTCCCTCTCGCTTTGTCTGGAGTCAGGCCTGTTGTCCCGGGAGTGGGGCTCTCTCCCGCTTTGTCTTGAGTCAGGCCTGCTGTCCCGGGAGCGGGGCTCCCTCTCGCCGTTCCTGTCCGAGTATGTGTGTGCTGTGTCAGGCCTGCTGTCCCGGGAACGAGGCTCCCGCTCGCTTTGTCTCGAGTCAGGCCTGCTGTTCCTGGAACGGGACTCTCTCCTCTCGCCGTTTCTGTCCGAGTTGTGCGTTGTGCCACTCCTGGACGGGGAAACGTCGTGGCTGCTGCGTGCCGTTCGAGGAGATGCTCGATGTGACCCCTGATATGAGCTGCTGTGCTGAAGGGCAGAGGAGGATCCGCGGCGAGAAATGGATTCCAGGTTCTTGTATAGCTTCTCGGAGTCTAAGCTGTGGCCGTTGGAAGCTTGGGACGGACGCCTGGACTCTCGGCTGCGTCCGTTGGAAGTGCCGTTCTCTAAGTGGTGGGAGGAGTCTGTACGTTTGTGATGATGATAGGGACTGGCGCGAGAAGGCGAGGCAGGCCGGGACGTTACGGAACCCCTGCGGTGGTGGTGTGACGGACTGGACCGGCCCGAGGTGTGCCGAGACGGGACATGGGATGGGGCCTGAGACATGGGACGACTCCTGGAGAGCGAACTCCTCCGTTGCGATTCGGTGGCCTTGCGGTCCGGGCTCCGCGAGTAGTGGCGAGTCGGGGAGCTTTCTTGTGAGCGCCTGAAGTTGGAGTGGTACGAGTATCTCTGCGGAGACTCGCTTCTCCACGAGTCCTGCAAGAACGTGTCCTCGTTCCTCCGCTGGGACGGGATGCCGAGGTTAACGTTCCTGTACGGGACGCAGGCCTTTGGATCGGGGACATGGTTGCTGGGCAGGGCGTGTCCTCTCTCGTAGAAACGATAGGGACGTTTTTCGGTGCCGTCCTCTGTCGGCTGCCGCTCGAAAACACTTTTTCTGTCCGGTGAGAAGTATCCGCTCTCCTGTTGTCGGTCTCCTCTGGATTCTGAAATGTTTACACATTCATCATATGGCTAGTGTGATCACTCATGCACGTTGCACAGCTATAGGCCTACACAGCAGCTGCTACAGTTCATGGTATGGGTGCATGGTATAGGGAGAAAATGGTATGGGTGCGGCTTCATCGCCCGTGTCGCGAAGTGAAGCCGCACCCATACTATTTTTGGTTACAGGACTTTTATTAAGCAAGTAAAACATCAATAATAACACTCAGTTGTTGTTGAAGTTGCAACAGACACGCAGCATGCATAAAGCTAAAGGTCTGACTCAGAGTTTTCTGTTTTCAATGATGAAATGCTGTTGGTTTAGTGGTGCCACAGCTGTAATTAGTTAGTAGTTACTGTCATTTAGGGGGTAATTGCCCCCCCATGCCCATGCCTAGATACATCCCTGTACTGTTCTAACCTGATGGTCGCCGTGACCGGTCTCTTCCCCTTAACCTCTCGTCCATCCCGGAGCTGTTGCTGGCTCTGTGGGGAGACGGGTCCAGTCGGGTCATATCTGGCCAGGCAGGGCCGTGCCTGGCTGGGCTGAGGGAGCCGCTGGTCCCTGCACTGTGCCACTGGTCTGGAGACCTGCAGGAGGGTAGAAACGGAAGGTCCATCCACAATATTGACAACGGTAAACCGGACCAAATGGATCCCAGGCTAATAAGCCTCATATGGATCCCTTGGGGGGCACCATTGGGTATGACGTCACAGGAGATTTTCCCTGGAGCCCCCCTTACCAAATTGGACCCATAAGGGTCCTTTTGGTAAAGGGGGGCTCCAGTGAAAATCTTGCCTGGGGCTCCAACTTGCTTAGAAACGCCACTGACTGTCAATAATGAAATCCAATGGCTGGACACTATATCCCACTGGGCTTGTTGATGACTGCAAGAGGGTCCAGCTGCAGACCTAGCCCAGGAGTGGACGTGCCTCACAGTTGATGTGATGACGTCACACATCAACCCACAGGCCCCTGTTGTTGCCATGTCCCACCCGCTTCTACCGTTATCAAGCGATAATTCCCAGTAGGCTGCTTATCAGCACCATCTTAGCTTGCGGTTAGGTTTAGGGGTAGGTTTAGAGAAGGGTGTAGCAATGTTTGTAGCTACAACAACAGGGGCCTGTGGGTTGATGTGACATCAACTGTGAGGCACATCCACTCCTAGGCTAGGTCTGCAGCTGGACGCTTGTTGATGACTGGGGAATTTGTATTTCATGTTGCCAAATTCTCCTTCTACACTGTCACTGGCTTCCTTTATAACAGTCCTAAGAATCCACCACTCAGTATAGACCAAAGGGAGAGGACATAGTCACTTACCCGTATATAGGTCTGTGGTTAATTGGAATGTTTTTGAATTGAATACATATTAAGCCTAACAGTTAATAAAAAGCAGTGTAAGCCTATATACTGTATTTTCTGGACCATAAGGCGCACCGGATTATGAGGCGCATATAATAGAATCTACTGCAGTTGTTTTTTGAGAAAATTGAAGGCTTTTAAGTGCGCCTTATAGTCTGGAAAATATGGTATATCTTCCACCACTGGTACCATGTTGTGGCAAAGCATTCTACTGTTTGGACTCAGGCCTGTGCATGTGTGATTACCTACTAGCACAGTACACCTTACAAATTGTGATCAGTCAGCCCTATTCTTGGCACATTCTTGGCATGTACTCAGCAGAAAAAGAAAACAGGTCACGGGGTGCATTCACCTAGATTGTGTGTCGCTGTCACAGATATTCAGTTCCCAGTCTGGACTCAGAGTGTGGACCAGGCTCCACTCGAAGGTCCACCCGCCGCTGGTGGCATCATCACTGGTGGCACTGGTGGTGGAATCAGAGAGGGCGTCGTCCTCATCCTTATAGTGCACAAGAACACAGATATGACACCACTGAAGAATTCAAAAAATCTAATGTCCGTAAATGAATAATGTCTAAAAATCAGTGGCTGTATAGGTTATATTATGGTATTTGTGTTGAACAAACGTTTCATTATTTCTGTAGGCCAGTGGTTTTCAACCTTTCTCATACCAGGTCTCACTATTTATTCAGAATTTGAGTCACAAACCACCAATTGAGGACATTTTAGCCTCACAGACCCCCAAAACTAAATATTTCTTTTGGTTTTGTCCACAATTCCAGGTTAGGGTTGGCAACTTACAGATCAAGATGACCATTAATCTTCTACATTCTCTAGTTGTGTAGACTTGGGCTAATTCAGATGGTGAATATTTTAACTCTTGAGAGTGTGAGCATGTGTGTGTTCATGTTTACATTCTCAAAGAGTGACATCTGGTTAACCAACTGTCCATCATTTAGCCTGGGGACCCCCTGGAACCCTCTCAAGGACCATTGGTGGTCCTCGGACCACTGGTTGAAAACCACTGCGGTAGACAATTTCTGGATGATCCGTGCCTCTGCATTCCACAACACAACACGCCTTGGATGTGCCAATTATAACGTGTTAAACATAATTGTCACATGAATTCACATTTCCGTTTGTCTGCTGCACACAAATGAAATATGAATTCCATGGCCATGATGGTTTTCCATGCTATTTTGAATCTGTGAAGTTGATGGCCTGAATACATACAACAAGGACCACAACGGAAACAAGTCCTACTGTGTCTTACTGTACCAGGTTCTGTTTAATATTTCTGAATAATAAGTATGTAATACATGAATCAATAAAAACCCTAGCATCTCTATTCCTGGGATGAACCTTCTGCAAAAATAGTAGATCAGTTGTAGTTTCAGCAAAGACTTTTGGGTCTAGTTTAGTGAAAACATGAAGACCCTGTGACCTGACTTGATCACCCTTCTATTTATAAAGGGCTAACATTAGAAAACAACGCAGAAACATAAACAATAGTCCTAGAAGATTACGAGGAATCAAAGAATTACAAAGTGTGGGACTTACTTGATTGTCCTGTAACTCTCATCCGTCAAATATGCTGCCAACTCTTGTCGGCAGCTGTCCTGGTTCCCTCTCTCTACACTACGTCTAGCTTTAGCCAATCCATTAGAACGGCACTGAGCGTAACTCAACCTAGTCTCAGGCAAGCTCATCATTATTTCATTGCTCTGGTGCTTCTGCATCACCAGAGCCGCCCACCCTCTTCTCGCCTTTTCTTGATTCCTAATTCACCTTTACCCTGCAGTAATTAATTAAAAATGATTGCGTTTTAATCGTGGTTTAATTGTGTGTATCGGTTGGTTATTCATGAAGAATAGTTTGTGCTACACTCCTTCCGCTTGATATGAAACTGTCGTTCGTGACATTGTGTTACAGTGCTGTCATTGTTATTGTTCTGTTAGTAATTTGCTCATGATGTTCCTTAGAGTCAAATGTACTTAGTCCTACAGTGTGAGCCATGGGGTCGCGCCAGGTTACACATGCATATGTTGTTTGGGTATATTAGATTACAACCTATTCCCCGAGGGTTGTAATGTGCTTTCATTAATTAATAATACAGAATCAAATGCCATCCATGATCCTGGTGCTTCTTCATCTCCCTGTTGGGAGTACAGCCTGGTTAATGTATGCGCTGTACTGGAAGTTTTATTTTTAACCAAAACTCATTTTTACTCAAACGTTTCCTCCCTCAGTTACTCAGTTAATCTAGTTTATTACTTATTTTACTTTAGAGCAGGTGTTTTCAACCTTTTTGATACTAGGGACCACTATTTATTCAGAATTTGAGCCCCACAGACCCCAAAACTAAACTTTTTTTGCTTTTGTCCACAATACCATGATGGATTTCGGAGAAAACAAAACAGTCAAACCTACAGATTAAAATAGTTGTACAGATCAAATAGTTGTGTAGACACGGCCAATTCAGATGAATACTTTAACTCTTGAGAGCGTAAAATGAAACCAAATGGACCCTTATTGCGGGTCCATTTGGTTTCATTTTTAGCTCTCAAAGAGTCTCATCTGGTTAACCAACTTTCCAGCATTTAGCTTGCAGAGGACCACCTGGAATCCTCTATATCTTCTGTCCTATTTTTCTGCCTGTGTGCTTCAGAATAGAGATCATGGGATCATGTGGATAAAGTTAAAGTCACTGAGACGTTCATTAACTCACCTGTTGTGCACCTGCTGCAGCAGCGCTAGTGCTCAGGTGCATGAGGCCTGGCCGCAGGCAGGCACCGCAGCGGGAAGGGTCAAAGGTGTTGGGCTGGAATTGATTACAGTAATGATCGCCACATGGGACATCCATGCTGCTGTTCCTCCTTGGGTGTCTCCTGGTTTTGTCATGCCTTAAAGAAGTGCACAGGCAGGACAGGTACATTCACAAAACCTATTTGTGTCTTATTGATTCATCTTCACTGGTACTAATATGCATTTAGCATACACTAACCACATAAACCACGTACATAAAATGCATTTTTACCCCCACTAAATACATAAAATGCTAGACTATTGTAGCGTAAACAAAAGGATAAGAGCAGGACAAGTACAGTACAGGTAGCTTGATTGTTTCTTTTAGGCGATAAATAATAAATCGGTCTGTGTAACATCAAAAAGTATAACTCAAGTTTTAACGAAGATAACTCAACGAAATGCATGCAGTGACACAGTGACATCATCTGAGTGGTTTTTAGCATACTTACCTAAATAGCCTTTTAAGTGAAACACACACCACTATTCATAGGATACCTTTACAGCTCTGACAAGAAAATTGTGACACTGAATACTCAGTGTCATTACAAAGCATAATCTGTCTACGTCAAGAAGAAACCTGCAACATATAAGAATACAAATAAGGGACCATAGGGAGAAATAAGATCATCTACCTTATAAACCTTTTTCCAAATTCTTCATTTGAGCACAAAGGTACAGATATTGTTTCCAGGGAAATAAAGAACGAGCCTTTAAAAAGGAAAAGCTCAGCTGCTACTGCTGCAGACCTTTCTATGAGAATGATCAAGAGGAACATTCAGACTGGGGTCTTTTTTCATGGAGAAAACATTCATTGGTTCTCTCTTGAACTCAACGAGGGGACTGTGGCCTATCAAATATCATCGTTACAGAGTGAACGGTATGACTTTCTTCCATCGACAGATGTCCTATGGTGGGCCAGTTATACAGATGGCTGCCCAATGCAACCCCAGGGAGATCACCATGAACACTCGGTACGGTAGCTGATATGGGTAACACGTACAGGTAGCAGTGCCTTGAGTATAAGGACAAAAGATGGCATCATGGTTTAGGTAGTTTAGGGAGATGTAAAGATCATGTAAGATGATTGCTCTAAGTGGGGTATTTTTTTTTTTAATGCAGCAAATTATTAGATAATTTATTTACGCAAATGCATTTATGCAAAATGCATAACGTGAACAAGCACCATGCCTGGCATCCTTATGTTTGCACTCTCAGTGTCTGTGTCAGCTGTGAGTGCAGAGTCCTTATTTAATAAACTCACTGTTACGCCGCGTGCCACGGTGCCAGGTTGATGTCTTCACAGTCCCTGTGAAGGTCATTAATGAACTGAAGTTATACTGTATGCTATATGTTTCTAGTTTGCTTTCCAACCTTCTCTCTGTTTGCTCTTGTAGGAGTGGCTGTGGCCATAGGGGGCCGCTATGTGGTGCTTAAAAAAGTGCCCCCCCTTTTGGCATTGCAGCTGTACCAGTGAGTAACAACTAAACCCTCTTCAATCTTGAATCCTTGGATCATTCTTTTGAGCAACAAAGCGCTATGATAGATAGATAGCTATGATAGATCCCCATTTTTGCACAGAAGCATGTATAAGCAGATAGGACAAATTCTCTATCTTACCAACATAGTGTAGGCAAGTATAGGGAGGCGTGGCGATATGAAAAATATCTGGCAATATGCTTTAATGATTCTTAAAGTCTTATGTTTCTCTGAGACCCTTATTCAAATGTTTTATGGCATTTTTATTGTCTAGAATCCCACAGTCCAATACACAGTTATTTTTCAACACCAATCTGCAGTACAAAACACTACCACTTGGCGTCAGAAGATGGCATTGTTGTCCATTAGATTCATAGTCGGTTCTAGAGAGGAATTTCATTGCTTTCATGCTTTTATTCTGAAAGGGTTTTGGGCAGGAAATTCTGTGTATATAAGGACAGTGCAGAGAAGTGGTGCTCCGGTGCTCAGGAGCACCAAAAATCCTACAATGAGCTGTCAATCCAGGATTGGAAAGCTCCTTTGAGCACCAAACAGCTGGGGCTCATAATGACTGCCCAACTGGCCCAGTAAAAAGCCTTGAAAATGAAATAATTCTAACTAAAATCTAAAATGCTATTAGCATTTTAATGGATGTAGAATGCAGGTAGTAGTACTACTACTATCCATTGCAACGCCCCAACTATCGCCCTGTGGAAAAAAGGGGTCCCAGGGCCCGGCGATGCGGGTCGCCGCATTTTGGGAGCACCAAGTAACATCCCCAGGTGCTCCTCTGAGTACTGGACCAAAATAGTTATGGGCAGGAAATCCTGTGTATATAAGGACAGTGCAGAGAAACAGCCACTATTCTCTATCTGACCCCTTTGTGTGTACATTTTCTGCTTTTCAGGTAAGATATAGTGCAAAACCATGAGCACTGTATATTAATGTGCTTATCTGTGACTGTGACAGAATGCAACTCGTTTTTGGTTTGTTTATAATAAGAGAGATAATTTGAGAACTTTGAAATAACACATGCATGTTGCACTGGGGTTAACTGGTAGCTATAGGATGACCTGACGTCTACAGCAATATAGCACATGGTGTGCTGTGGTGGCCATTAAACTCACTGCAGGTCATACAAGATAATAGCTAAAATAGTGTGTACTGTGAATATGTTTCTGTGATGTGTTACAGTATGAAACAAAACACTGTAGGCTGTTGTAATGGTTTATTTCTTTATTTGGGATATGAATACATGATACTGTGACTTTAGGATTTATTATTTTTTAGCATTTATTATTTTTGGACTTAAATGATATTTTGAGGTAATTGTAATTGAAGTGTGGTATATGAATATGGTAGTTCGATTGTTTTGTTTCTATACTGTTTGCATAATTTGGAGAATATTTGGGGAAATTCAATGTACAAGGACAGTCTGCAGAGAAACAGCTACCGTTCTCTGTCTGACCCTACTGTGTGCTTAAAATTTTCTGTTTTTCAGAACCTGCTAAATGAACATTAAAATATGTGGCCCCAGAAAACAGCCTTGTTATTCTGAGAGTGCTATACACAGGCCATGGCCTACTTGTACGCAGCACGCAAGTTTGCACTCTGCCGAATGCTGATCTAGTTGTGATATAGCTCATACTGGCATTTAGTAGTCCATTGTTTTCCTTTATTTCCAACAGAAATGGTGACCTTAAGGTAACGTGTGGCGTCCTCCACCAGTGGAGCACGTTGGCAGAGGGCGATCCGGTCACATGGGTGAGTCATGTTCCACTTGGAGGAAGAGACTAAAGTTTGTTTTTGTCGAGCTGAAAGGTCTTCCCATAGAGTTGGTCTTCACCATAGAATTAAGTTGGTCTCAGGGGCGGATCTACTAGGCATGGGCATGGGGTTGCAATGCCCCCCCTAACTGCCCTGACTGCCCCACCAAACACGATGGCATGCAAAACAACCCAAGGTATTTCAAATGAATGTGCTTATATTTAAAAATGATTTGAAACACTACTACTGCTACTAACTAATTACTAATTGTGGCACCACTAAACCAACAGCATTTGATCATTGAAAACAGAAAACTCTCTGAGTCAGACCTTTAGCTTTATGCATGCTGCGTGTCTGTTGTAACTTCAACAACAACTTATGTTATTGATGCTTAATTGTTTAATAAACGTCCAGTAACCAAAAATGGTATGTGTACAGCTTCACGGCGATGAAGCTGCCCCCATACCATTTTCTCCTGCCCCCCAATTGGGAAATGTTGCATCCAACCCTGGTTGGTCTGCCCCATGAATTATATGCGCCATAAATGGTCTGCCCGTTGTTTACTGAGTTGTTCGTCAATTGACATTTGCCTTTATTTTCTGCATATGCATATTTTTGTGGCAGCATTTTCTTCATTTCATTTTCTGATGACACAACTCATGCATAGAAAGCCATAGGTCCACTGGGAATAATAGTGTTTTAATAGCCACCAGAGGGTGCCAATGACACACACACACACACACACACACACACACAAACACACGCACACATGCGCGCGCGCACACACACACACACACACATACGCACGAACCCCCCGCCCACCCACACACACACATGCACGCACCCCCCCCCCCCCCCCCCACACACACACACACACACACACACACACCCACCCACCACCCCCACACACACATGCACACACATGTTTGTGTAGGAATAAAAATAGCTGACTGTTGTTAATCAAAATATAGGTGAGAAAACAGTGGGGATTTGTCAGGTGAAGTTTCTTGAGTGTTAAATTAAAGCATGTATGATGGTTTGTGATGATTAATTGCAGTGTGTGAGTAATTGCAAGGAAAGAACGTGTATTCCTCTGTGGCATGGATGGATGCCTCTACAGAACTAATTACATAACACACTCAACAAGAAAGACCCTGATGATAATTTGGTAGATTTATTTTTGCCTAATACTTGTACACCGTCACAGTTGCATAGCTACACTCTGTTGCTCCGGCAACAGCTAGTGGCACTAATGAGAGAGGAGATCGGTATCCATGGAAATGGGATTGGAAAAGTTGGACACACAACTTACATACTCGTATAAGAATGCCAAAACTATTAAAAGCTGCTGAAAATTTATATTAAAGGTAATAAAAGCAACTTTTTGCTAAAAAACAACAACAAAAAAATCAAAATGTATATATAGCTATATTTTTGCCTTTTCCCCTCTACGTTGCTTCTACTTTGATGCTGCAGCTGTTTCCCTGCAGACAGATATTTGCTTTGTGCTGCAAACGGAAGTCCAGGATTTTGTTGTTGTCAGCAAATCGTGAAAACAAAAATATGCATCAGGCTCAGGACAGGCGTGGCTAATGTGTGAGGGGTAGTGGGGTTTGTGTGGGGTGAGGCAGCGTTTTAGCCAGTCACAGCACAGCAGTCTCCAGCAGTTTCATAATGAGCCAATAGGGTGGAGGTGAGGTGGAGTTAGATTCTGGTTTTAAACAAATTTGTTTACAAACACAGCGTTTGTACGCACTCAAGACCCAAAGCAAAATATAATTTTGCTTGAACTTGAACAATTTGGGAACCACTGGCTTACATGACATCTTCTCTCTCTGTCACTCACTCCCATATTTCTGGCCCCCGTATCCTTCCTACATTACACTACCATGTGGAGGACATGGTTTTTAAAATAATCATTATGAATAATGTCCCATATCAATTTGAGATTAATCCCATCTGACACTCCTAACCTAATCGTAACCCATAACCCCAGGCAACTATTGATCCTTTCCAGCACTCACACACTGGGTTAGCCTATAGAGTATGTAATGGATGCCTCTATATATACACCGTATAATCCGAAAAGCTCTTTTCTTTTCTCAGGTAAAACTGCAAGCAAGATAGGCTATGTTCATAATATTTATGCAGATAGCAGTGTGTCATGTCATTTTCTGGAACACAATATCAGTAATTGTTGTTGTGTGTGTGCGTGCTGCATGCATGTAGCCTGGGCGGTTTACGAGGCTAGCGTGCGTGCGTGCATGTGTATGTGCGTGCATGTCTGTCTGACTGTTCATACATCCGTTTGTTACCAGCTAATCTCCGGCATCGTTAAAACTTTGCAGAACACAATCCCTGGATGCCAAAGATGAACCTCTGCCCACATTTTCTAGAACGGCCTGTTAAAGCGCCACTGTGAGGCAGCTTTTCACATTAGAAATTTATCGATCTGCATGAAATGTTGCATGCGCCCTTCTTAGACACAGATGAACCTTTGACCTGCATTTTTCACATCTGCGCTTTGTAGCGCCAACAAGACGCTGATCTTTGTAAAACACATTATTTCATATTACTCCACCAGATTCAGTCCGAAAATCAGTGATCGAGACGTATCTGTCCGATATTTCATATTGCATCCATCCTAATTGTCAAGGCAACAAATCTTGAATGCAATTTATGTGAATTTTTTAACATGAGGTTAACACACTTTCATACTAGGAGGACAAATACCACACCCTTTTCACATTTGCCAGTTAAAGCACCACAAACAGGTAGATTTTTGTAAAACACCTTTTTTGGGGAAAAAAAGCCTCAAATTATCCGATCACCATCAAAGGCTTCCTTTTATATGGCATCCTTTTCACAGTGCCACCACCCTGAGGCCACAGACTGAACTGGTGGAGACCTGTGCCCAGAAGGACACTTTTTCCAGTTGTTGCTTGCTGTATCTGTTGCTTGCTATATATGTTCTAAAGAATGCTACCTCATTTCAATGAGCATGGCAACTATATGCTGAGTAATTATTATTATTAATAATAATAATAATAATAATAATAATAATATAACATGTTTTGGAGATCTAATTGGTAAATCCACAGCATTTACAGATCTAATTGACGCTTCTGCATGTTTTGTAGATCTAATTGGTCAATCCACACCTTTTACAGGTACTAATTGGCCCATCCGCTTGTTTTGGAGATCTAATTTGCCCTTCTGCATATTTTGCAGATCTAATTGGTCAATCCACACCTTTTACAGATCTAATTGTCCCATCCGCGTATTTTGCAGATCAAATTGGTCAATCCAAATCTTTTACATATTTAATCTTAAACAGATCCATCCCACTATAGTCCAGTAGTACCCCCTCCTCCAGTCCGTTGTCACGCCTGGCAGGCCCAGGCAAGACTCGGGTGCAATAGGCTGTACCGTATTAGACTCCATCAGACTCCAACACACTAGTTAAGGTCTAGAAGACTATGCTATAGGCTCTATCAGGGTGCACAGGGCAGTACTCTATCATTGTTAGAGCCATATTTGGAACTGAAAATGTCTGTGTGTGTGTGTATAGAAGGGCGTGTCTTGTTTACACTGTGTGTGCTGCCTAGGGTGTAAATGAGCCAATTGAGGTTCAGCCTATAAGAGTGTGTAGCCACTTAACCAGCTTACTGAGGCTGGCTTGCAGCAGCTGTATGTCAGGCTCTAATTAGTCAGTTCAGTGCTGGAAGCTTGAGTGGGAGCAGAAACAGTTTTTTGACCCACAGAAAGAAAATAGTAACCACAGAAAGAGGATAGTAACCAGACATAGAAAAATAGTAACTTAAAGAACCTTGAAAATATTTGACTACTTTGGACTACTTTGAACACCTTTTATTTGAATGTTTGTTGTTTTTTCTGTTTTTGTACGCCTGACTTTTTTGCTAGTAAACAGTTGAAACCTTCATTCTTTGTGGACCTGGATTACTGTTTTTGGAGTCAAGCTTACTGCTTCAGGCTTTTGAACTCACAATCATGGTATAGAAATGTCCATTCGTCGTGCACACAAAACTATTGTCTATGCACACAGCGTTTAGTTGCAATTGTGTGAATACATACAGGGCTGACAACAGCCCAGCAAACCCCAACATACTCTATTAACACAGTGAACACCTAGTCCAGTCCTCCTTGGTGTGATCCATTCTCTTACAGCATAGTACACCCCCTGGCCTTGTCAATTCTACCACCAGGCAGGACTAGGCCAGGCTTGGGTGCCCTAGACCGCAATGCATTATGCCCTAAAAGACTCAAACAGGTTGTTTTCAGCTGTAGCAGGCTGTGCCAGGCTCCCACAGGCTTTGGTATGTTGTAAAAGGCAATTCTGTATCGTGGACTAGAAATACCCAATAAAACTATTGGCCATGCACACAGAACTGCTGCCCGTGCACACAACGTTTAGTAGCAATGGTGTGGGTACGTACACGGCTGACAACAGCCTAATTGAGCCCACTAGAGTCCAGCAAATCCCACCACCAAGGGATTCTTAACCAGATCCATCCCACTATAGTCCAGTAGCTGTAGGAGGCTGTGCCAGGCTCCAACATGCTCTACTAGGCTGTGCAAGACAAATATGCATGACCAAACTATTGGTCGTGCACACGGAACTACTGCCCGTGCACACACCGTTTAGTTGCAATGGTGTGGGTACGTACACGGCTGACAACAGCCTAATAGAGCCCATTAGAGTCCAGCAAAGCCCCCCAAGGGCATCTTAACCAGATCCATCCCACAATAGTCCAGTAGTACCCTCTCCTCCAGTCCGTTCTCACACCTGGCGGGGCCAGGCAATACTCGGGTGCACCAGGCTGTACCGTATTGGACTTCAGACTCCAACACACTAACTCAGCTCTAGAAGGCTATGCTATATGCTCTGTCAGGGTGCACAAGGCAGAACTCTATCATGGTCTAGAAATGTCCATTTAAAACTACTCGTCATGCACAAAAAACTATTGTCTATGTACACAGTGTTTAGTTGCAATTGTGTGAATACATACAGGGCTGACAACAGCCCAGCACACCCCAACATACTCTATTAACACAGTGAACACCTAGTCCAGCCCTTCCTGGTGTGATCTATCCTCTTACAGCATAGTACACCCCCTGGTCCTGTCAGTTCTACCGCCAGGCAGGACAAGGCCAGACTTGCGTGCCCTAGAACGCAATGCATTATGCCCTAAAAGACTCAAACGGGTTGTTTTCAGCTGTAGCAGGCTGTACCAGGCTCCAACAGGCTCTACTAGGCTGTAAAAGGCAATTCTGTAGGGTGGACTAGAAATACTCAATAAAACTATTGGTCGTGCACACAGAACTACTGCCCGTGCACACTCCGTTTAGTAGCAATGGTGTGGGTACGTACACAGCTGAGAACAGCCTAATAGAGGCCACTAGAGTCCAGCAAAGCCCCCCACCAAGAGAATCTTAACCAGTCCCACTATAGTCCAGCTGCTATAGGAGGCTGTGCAAGGCTCCAACAGGCTCTACTAGGCGGTACAAGGCAAATCTGCACGACCAAACTATTGGTCGTGCACTTGGAACTACTGCCCGTGCACACAGCGTTTAGTTGCAATGGTGTAAGTACATAAAGGCAAGTACATACTACTAAAACAACAAACTAATAGAGCCCACTATAGTCCAGCAAGCCCCCCCAAAGGCATCTTAACCAGATCCATCCCTTTATAGTCCAGTAGTACCCCCTCCTCCAGTCTGTTCTCACACCTGGCGGGACCAGGCAAGACTCCGGTGCACCAGGCTGTACCGTATTAGACTCCATCAGACTCCAACACACTAGCTCAGCTCTAGAAGGCTACGCTATATGCTCTGTTAGGGTGCACAAGGCAGAACTCTATCATGGTCTAGAAATGTCCATTTAAAACTGCTCGTCGTGCACACGAAACTATTGTCTATGCACACAGTGTTTAGTTCCAATTGTGTGAATACATACAGGGCTGACAGCAGCCCAGCACACCCCAACACACTCTATTAACACAGTGAACACCTAGTCCAGCCCTTCCTGGTGTGTTCCATTCTCTTACAGCATAGTACAATCCCTG
Organism: Benthosema pterotum; assembly: GCA_039105355.1. Classification (NCBI taxonomy): domain Eukaryota; kingdom Metazoa; phylum Chordata; class Actinopteri; order Myctophiformes; family Myctophidae; genus Benthosema; species Benthosema pterotum. The sequence goes on along the minus strand of CM076973.1, from coordinate 44,063,702 downwards.
GCCTTGTCATTTCTACCACCAGGCAGGACTAGGCCAGACTTAGGTGCCCTAGACCGCAATGCACTGTACTATAGTGGGATAGATCTGGTTAAGATTCCCTTGGTGGGGGGCTTTGCAGGACTCTAGTGGGCTCTATTAGGCTGTTGTCATCTGTGCACGTACCCACACCAGTGCTACTAAACATTGTGTGCACGGGCAGTAGTTCCGTGTGCACGACCAATAGTTTTATTAAGTATTTCTAGTCCACTATACAGAATTGCCTTTTATAGCATAGTAAAGCCTGTTGGAGCCTGAAACAGCCTGCTACATCTGAAAACAACATGTTTGAGCCTTTTAGGGCATAATGCATTGCGGTCTAGGACACCCAAGTCTGCCTGGTGGTGGAATTGACAAGGGCAGGGGGTGTACTATGCTGTAAGAGAATGGAACATACCAGGAAGGGCTGGAGTAGGTGTACTCACACAATTGCAACTAAAGACTGTGTGCATAGACAATAGTTTTGTGTGCACGGCGAGTAGTTTTAAATGGAGATTTCTAGACTGTGGTAGAGTTCTGCCTTGTGCACCCTGACAGAGCGTATAGCTTTCTAAAGCTGAGCTAGTGTGTTGGAGTCTGATGGAGTCTAATACGGTACACAAGTACAGCCTGGTGCACCCGAGTCTTGCCTGGGCCCACCAGGTGTGAGAACGGACTGGAGGAGGGTGTACTACTGGACTATAGTGGGATGAATCTGGTTAAGATGCCCTTGGGGGGCTCTGTTGGACATACTGGGCTCTATTAGGCTGTTGTCAGACCTGTATGTACTTACACCATTGCAACTAAACGATGTGTGCACGGGCAACATTTCTGTGTGCACAACCATTTATTGAGTATTTCTAGAACACCATACAGATTTGCCTTGTTCAGCTTGTAGAGCCTGTTGGACCCTGGCACAGCCTCCTACAGCTACTGGACGATAGTCGGATGGATCTGGTTAAGATGCCCTTGAGGGGCTTTACTGGACATACTGGGCTCTATTAGGCTATTGTCAGACCTGTATGTACTTACACCATTGCAACTAAACGATGTGTGCACGGGCAACATTTCTGTGTGCACGACCAATAGGTTTATTGAGTATTTATAGAACACCATACAAATTTGCCTTGTACAGCCTAGTAGAGCCTGTTGGAGCCTGGCACAGCCTCCAACAGCTACTGGACTATTGTGGGATGGATCTGGTTAAGATTCCCTTGGCGGGGGCTTTGCTGGACTCTAGTGGGCTCTATTAGGCTGTTGTCAGCCGTGTACGTACCCACACCATTGCTACTATGCTACTAAACGTTGTGTGCACAGGCAGTAGTTCCGTGTGCACAACCAATAGTTTTATTCAGCATTTCTAGTCCACCATATAGAATTGCCTTTTATAGCACAGTAAAGCGTGTTGGAGCCTGGCACAGCCTGCTACATCTGAAAACAACATGTTTGAGACTTTTAGGGCATAATGCATTGCGGTCTGGGGCACCCAAGTCTGGCCTAGTCCTGCCTGGTGGTAGAATTGACAAGGCCAGGGGGTGTACTATGCTGTAAGAGAATGGAACATACCAGGAAGGGCTAGACTAGATGTTCACTGTGTTAATAAAGTATGTTGGGGTGTGCTGAGCTGTTGTCAGCCCTGTATGTACTCACACAATTGCAACTAAAGACTGTGTGCATAGACAATAGTTTTGTGTGCACGACGAGTACTATTAAATGGACATTTCCTGACCATGGCAGAGTTCTGCCTTACGCACCCTGACAGAGCCTATAGCTTTCTAGAGCTGAGCTAGTGTGCAGGAGTCTGATGGAGTCTAATACGGTACACAGGTACAGCCTGGTGCACCCGAGTCTTGCCTGGGCCCACCAGGTGTCCACGGACTAGAAGAGGGTGTACTACTGGACTATAGTGGGATGGATCTGGTTAAGATGCCCTTGGGGGGCTTTGCTGGACATACTGGGCTCTATTAGGCTGTTGTCAGACCTGTATGTACTTACACCATTGCAACTAAATGATGTGTGCACGGGCAGCAGTTCCGTGTGCACGACCAATAGTTCTATTAAGTAATTCTAGTCCACCATACAGAATTGCCTTTTATAGCATAGTAAAGCCTGTTGGAGCCTGGCACAGCCTGCTACATCTGAAAACAACATGTTTGAGTCTTTTAGGGCATAATGCATTGCGGTCTAGGGCACCCAAGTCTGGCCTAGTCCTGCCAGGTGGTAGAATTGACAAGGCCAGAGGGTGTACTATGCTGTAAGAGAATGGACCACACCAGGAAAGGCTGGGCTAGGTATTCACCATGTTAATAGAGTATGTTGGGGTGTGCTGAGCTGTTGTCAGCCCTGTATGTACTCACACAATTGCAACTAAACACTGTGTGCATAGACACTAGTTTCGTGTGCACGACGAGTAGTTTCAAATGGACATTTCTAGACCATGGTAGAGTTCTGCCTTGTGCACCCTGACAGAGCCTATAGCATAGCCTTCTAGAGCTGAGCTAGTGTGTTGGAGTCTGATGGAGTCTAATACGGTACACAGGTACAGCCTGGTGCACTCGAGTCTTGCCTGGGCCCACCAGGTGTCCACGGACTAGAAGAGAGTGTACTACTGGACTATAATGGGATGGATCTGGTTAAGATGCCCTTGGGGGGCTTTGCTGGACATACTGGGCTCTATTAGGCTGTTGTCAGACCTGTATGTAATTACACCATTGCAACTAAACGATGTGTGCACGGGCAACATTTCTGTGTGCACGACCATTTATTGAGTATTTCTAGAACAGGTGTAGGGCACCCAAGTCTGGCCTAGTCCTGCCTAGTGGTAGAATTGACAAGGCCAGGGGGTGTACTCTGCTATAAGAAAATGGATCACACCAGGAAGGGCTGTACTAGTTGTTCACTGCGTTAATAGAGTATGTTGGGGTGTGCTGAGCTGTTGTCAGCCCTGTATGTACTCACACAATTGCAACTAAACACTGTGTGCATAGACACTAGTTTCGTGTGCACGACGAGTAGTTTCAAATGGACATTTCTAGACCATGGTAGAGTTCTGCCTTGTGCACCCTGACAGAGCCTATAGCTTTCTAGAGCTGAGCTAGTGTGTTGGAGTCTGATGGAGTCTAATACGGTACACAGGTACAGCCTGGTGCACTCGAGTCTTGCCTGGGCCCACCAGGTGTCCACGGACTAGAAGAGAGTGTACTACTGGACTATAATGGGATGGATCTGGTTAAGATGCCCTTGGGGGGCTTTGCTGGACATACTGGGCTCTATTAGGCTGTTGTCAGACCTGTATGTACTTACACCATTGCAACTAAACGATGTCTGCACGGGCAACATTTCTGTGTGCACGACCATTTATTGAGTATTTCTAGAACAGGTGTAGGGCACCCAAGTCTGGCCTAGTCCTGCCTAGTGGTAGAATTGACAAGGCCAGGGGGTGTACTCTGCTATAAGAAAATGGATCACACCAGGAAGGGCTGTACTAGTTGTTCACTGCGTTAATAGAGTATGTTGGGGTGTGCTGAGCTGTTGTCAGCCCTGTATGTACTCACACAATTGCAACTAAACACTGTGTGCATAGACACTAGTTTCGTGTGCACGACGAGTAGTTTCAAATGGACATTTCTAGACCATGGTACAGTTCTGCCTTGTGCACCCTGACAGAGCCTATAGCTTTCTAGAGCTGAGCTAGTGTGTTGGAGTCTGATGGAGTCTAATACGGTACACAGGTACAGCCTGGTGCACTCGAGTCTTGCCTGGGCCCACCAGGTGTCCACGGACTAGAAGAGAGTGTACTACTGGACTATAATGGGATGGATCTGGTTAAGATGCCCTTGGGGGGCTTTGCTGGACATACTGGGCTCTATTAGGCTGTTGTCAGACCTGTATGTACTTACACCATTGCAACTAAACGATGTGTGCATGGGCAACATTTCTGTGTGCACGACCATTTATTGAGTATTTCTAGAACAGGTGTAGGGCACCCAAGTCTGGCCTAGTCCTGCCTAGTGGTAGAATTGACAAGGCAGGGGGTGTACTCTGCTATAAGAAAATGGATCACACCAGGAAGGGCTGTACTAGTTGTTCACTGCGTTAATAGAGTATGTTGGGGTGTGCTGAGCTGTTGTCAGCCCTGTATGTACTCACACAATTGCAACTAAACACTGTGTGCATAGACACTAGTTTTGTGTGCACGACGAGTAGTTTCAAATGGACATTTCTAGACCATGGTAGAGTTCTGCCTTGTGCACCCTGACAGAGCCTATAGCATAGCCTTCTAGAGCTGAGCTAGTGTGTTGGAGTCGGATGGAGTCTAATATGGTACACAGGTACAGCCTGTGCACCCGAGTCTTGCCTGGGCCCGCCAGGTGTGAGAACATATTAGATCTGTGCCTATTAGATCTGTGAAAGGTATGGATTGACCAATTAGATCTCCAAAACATGCAGAAGGGCCATTTAGATCTTTAAAGTCTGTGGATTGTCCAAATAGATCTGCAAAATACATTTTATATCGGGTAGAGCTGGCTATGTAGTGTTGTCCAAAACTATTGGAAGTGCACACGTGCACTTCCAATAGTTTTGGAAATAGCCTGCCACCCTGTGGAAGTATGCTTGAACTGCAGAAAATGACCCTAAATACAAACAAATGAATAAAATGGAATAAAAACTAATCTGTGGCATTGATGGGCGAACTAGTGGATGCCACACGCAGAGGGGGACACAGAAGAAATTTAGAATCCAACCGGTGATTTTTCACGGCCCCACAGTCTGCACCATGGGGCGCGGAAGTTTGGTGTGTGCACCAGCAGGAGTTGATAAGCGTTGTGGACGCAAAATACAATAGGGGTAATAATAATAATAATAATAATAATAACCTTTATTATCCCAAAGCATATTTGTTTTCACAGTCTGTTCAAACACCCACATCAAAAACAACAGCACAAAACACAAAAACATGAGGTCCCCACAGTATAGAGAACCCTCCCAACATGTACCCTGTATACAAAGTGATAGCTGTGTGTACAACGTACTTAACATTTCGTCACCTTCTTAAAATAGTGGCCTGCTGAATGGCCTATTTCTGTGACTTAATAGTCCGTGAGTCACAGGTTTGGTTGGCCGGCTATCAACTGAGGGGAATGATGCTCATAGTCGTTTTTGTCATGCTATACTTGTCTAGAGCTAGAGAATAGCCAGTTTAAGATCCCTCCGACTTGGGACGCACAAATGATTTGTTGCTTGATACATAAGCATCGCGGCAGTCGGAGCCTGTCCTCCGACGCCAAAACGCAGCTTCTGGTGCCTTGTTAACACCGTGGACGAGAGATAAGCTGTAGAGGAGCGTCACCATGGAAACCAGTGGAACAGGTTGACCCCGTCAGCGTTGCCTGCTTTCTTAACTACGTTTAGCTTCTGTGGTGGCTGCGACGGAGCACTCCCACGACCTTGTCGTGTCCAAGACGTAGAGACGTGCTTCTTAAAGGGATAGTTTGGATTATCGTTTATTTATTTATTTATTTATTTGAGTCGTGAAAACGACTCCCAAGTCCCAATAGACAGGTTTCGCAGTCGTGGTGTCCGTCTTGTGATCCGTTTGTCTCCGCACTGTTGCCATCACTACCGTTGCCATGGCATATTGGCGTCCTTAAAGGCTATGGCACCATAATCAGGGTTGTGCACAGACAGATGAAAGGGGCTTCAGGCCCTGCCCTATTTCTAAAATATTAGCAGGTCCTTTGTTCATTTCTGACCCTGCAAAGAACTATGTACAGTATTTATGTAGTATGTATTGTATGTACTGTATGTGTCCATATCACTACACCCAAAAAGTAGTTCCATCTGATAGGGTGGTCAAAAATGAACAAAGAAGGTCTTAATATTTTAGAAATAATTCAACAAGACAAATGATTCCCCCACAAAATGACCTAATATTGACCAAAAGCAGAGCAGAAGTATTTCATACAACCTAAGTTCCAAAAATCCAAACTATCCCTTTAAAGTCCCTAGTACTAGGCCAACAGCCTCTCACCAGTGGTAGTTTTATACATGTGCATGTGTGCATAAATGTGTGTGAGATGACCTGGCGTCTACCACTAGACATTCCAACTTGGACACTTTACAGCCAGGCTAATGTATTCCAATGTACAGTAAATATCATTGTACACATTAAATACTGGTTCATTTCTGGAAACCTGACCTTCAAAATCTCTTCCAAATCATTCAACAAAGCCTGCCAAGCGGGAAAAATATGTATATGATGTTTGTTTTTCTATCTATCTATCACACAGTACGATACAATTATTTATCAGGAAAACTATTGGTGGAGAGGTTTGTCTATCACGTGTTATGCTTAGCTATGATTGGACCATAGCAGTTTGGAGAGGGGCTTAGCTATAGGTGAATTGTGCATTCTTGTACATAATAATCCTGTGTATATTTGTGGAGACACATTAATTGTACAGTTTACATTGTACATCGGTAACCATTAGCTTTTCTGTCCAGGACTTTGTTGATTTTTTCAGGAAGATATTATGTCTGGGTTTGACCGACAGAGAGTTTGAAGGGTCAAAACACCACTGCTCACTGTCCACATTGACATTGATCATCTTTTTACCTGTTGGCAACATAAAGTTTCCACCTCCAGATTAATCTGGAGGTGGACACTTTATGTTGCCAACACTTTATGTGGACACTTTATGTTGCCAACATAAAGTTTCCACCTCCAGATTAATCTGGAGGTGGACACTTTATGTTGCCAACGACAAATTAGTATGGTACCAGGCTACTTTTTACCTCCATGGTTCTAAATTCTTAATAAATGTTTACAAATCTACATATAGTATATGTACTGTATGTATTGCATTGTAACACATTCATCCATTTCAAACCATCTAGAGACTTAATAAATTGGACTGTGTTGTTGGTCTACACCAGTAGTTTTCAACCATTTTGATACCAGGACCCACTATTTATTCAGCATGCCATGGACCACCATTTGATGACATACAGGCCACCGTTGACCAAAATGACAAAATAACTACAGTCTACATTCTCCTATTTTGTATGTCTTGTGAATTAAGCAATTCAAATGGAGGGTCCATTTGGTCTCATTTTACACTCTCAACAGTTAAATATCTATATAAATGTCCCTTTGGTTAGCAACCCTCCTGTCATTTACCTGGAACCGTCTCAAGGACCACTGGTGTTCCTGACCACTCGTTGAAAACCACTGTTCTTCACTGTTCTTCATGGCTAATGTTCACGCCAGAATGTATGATTGAATTCATGTTGGTGTTGTGGTCCAAAAGTTCATTCAGTTCATTCGTTCAGTAATGGTCAAGTGGAAAAAGACATAGCGGGCAAGAATTACACTTTGGCACTTCTGGTGTTAAAAATACACTAAAAACATTACTTATTTAGAGTAAATTCATCCACAGGGAGTGATTGGCCTGTCACATGCTGCCACCCCCAGCCTGCATTTCTAAAAACATGTTGGCCTGGATCTGCTTTGAAAGTGAGAAATGAGCGCCTGCTCCTTACCAAATTGGCTCTAAAGGCATAAAGGGGGGAGTCATCAACCAAGGACAGCATGATGGCTCAGTTATACCTCTCACAGCTGTGTGCATCCACGTCAACAACAGTCAGGCCTCAATTAACTATCAGTTATATCCGTTGACTGACTGACTTTCCTAAAGAACTTTTTCTCTTTTGTGTGAACGCAAGGCTGCTGTCAGAGGCGTTTTTGCCATTAGGCAGACTAGACAGCTGCCTGTGGCGGCACGAGCGGAGGGGGGGGGGGCACCGGGGCGACCACCAGACATGCTTTAAAAGGATCCCAGGCTAATAAGCATCAAATGGATAAATACATTATACGTGTCTTCTATAACTAGAATTTAACATTTTAAACACATATAATATGTTGTTTAGTTTAAAATAGTTCATAATTTTATCCGTTGGGGGGCACAATTTTACTGTGCCTGTAGGTCATAGGAGGCCATATAGGAGATTTTCCCTGGAGCCCCCCCTTATCAAATGGACTGATAAGGGTCCATTTGATAAGGGGGGCTCCAGGGAAAATCCAAATTGCTTAGAAACGCCACTGGCTGCTGTACTGGTACTTTATACATCATTCTTTAAATGCTTTGCTGTTCCACTGTGTGACTCCTACTGTATGTAGATAAATGAGCTTTTGCCCACCTTACTTTCAAAAGCCTGAAGCACCATATCTGCTATACTAGCTCTGGTAAAATGGTTGTACAGCTCATTTACCTGCCTGAAGCATGGACAGTTGGAACCTCTCCGCATTTAATCCTGTGGACCATGGTTAGTCTAGCCATGGTGACCTTAAGTTCGATTGGGACCAGGGGCAGATCTAGGCATGGGCATGGGGGGGCAGTGTCCTCTAAATGCCCAGACTGCCCCACCAAACATGATGGCATGCAAAACAACCCAAATTTCAAAGATATTTCAAATTAAACCAACAGCATTTCATCATTGAAAACAGAAAACTCTCTGAGTCAGACGTTTAGCTTTATGCATGATGTGTGTCTGTTGCAACTTCAACAACTCATGTTATTATTGATGCTTTACTTGCCTAATCGTCACCTTCTTAAAATAATCGCATAAGTCATTTTTTCCAGGTTTTTCAGGAAACAAAAAACTCCCCCAAAAAATTTTTGGGAGAGTTTTTTGTTTTTCCTGAAAAACCTGGAAAAAATGACTTATGACAAAAATTTTGTCATAAGTTAAATGACAAAATAAATGACAAAAATTTTTGGGAGAGTTTTTTGTTTTTCCTGAAAAACCTGGAAAAAATGACTTATGCGATTATTTTAAGAAGGTGACGTAATAAAAGTACTGTAACCAAAAATGGTATGGGGGCGGCAGGTGAAAAATTACATCCGCCCCTGATTGGGAGCCAGTTCAGTTCTCTAAACTGGTCCCTTCCTATATGGGTTCTAGGATCCATTCCTAATATAACCCTGATCAGTGCCAAGCAGGAAGGCACTGGTCCCATTTTTCAGACCTGACCGGAGATTGAACCCCAACCTCCCAGTCGCAGGGTGGACACACTATACACTGGCCAATTGTGATACTCACTCATACCTGATGGTTCGCACTGGGACAGAAATAAAATAATGCTTTCAGAATGATTATGCTGTTTCGAAACAGACAATCGCACTGTGTCTGACACTCTTGGTGCTTTGTCACAGTCACAGCCATTTTGCCAGTGAGGAAGGAATGTCTTCCCTTCACCTTACCTAGTGTTACACAACTTACACTTGATGATTAGAGTGTCCCAGGCGGATATACACTCAGCTGTACAGTGTAATCCGAAGTGAAACCTGCTGAAATCCAAGGCTATAGTGTCATGCTTCCCTGCAATTAGTCTGTCATATAGTCTACAGTCAATCAGCTGAGCCAACCTCTGTTATAATATCTGTCTGTCGCCAGACTGGATAGAAACACACTAGAGACACAGAGAGAGAGAGGGAACAAGCAGTGTTGCCAACTTGGCGCATTTGTCATTATATGTAGCTTTTTTCCAGACGCCCCTAGCGCCAAAATTAGTAACTCCTGGTAGAAAATCTAGTGCTTTTTGCTAGTGAGTTGGGGTGAAATTGGTTGACAGACGCCAGAGATAAAACCCTCATTTTTCACCATTTTTCCTCCTATGATAGTCCTCCTTTCTTCCTTGAAATAACCATTGGTAACCAAATGAAGGCTACCTTTACAGATCTGTAACTCTTGAGATCGTAAAATGAAACCAAATGGACCCAGCTTACGGGTCCATTTGGTTTCATTTTAAGCTAGTTAAATTATAAACATCTGAATTACCTAATTTTCAAGAATCTACACATTTAGAAAATGTAGAAGAATTGCTATTTTGACCAACATTTTGCCAGTTATTACCCCTAAATTAGTTCGAGACTCTGGCTCGTCTTCTCTGTGGCTAAAATGCAGAATAAACAGTGGGCCCTGGTTAAGGTGACCAGATGTCCCTCTTTGCGTGGGACAGTCCCACATTACCAGGACGACTGAAGAGGAGTCAGTGTTCAAATGAAATAATATATGGTATTTCCACACATAAATATGACCTCAAGATGTTAATAATTTGCACATTTCCCCTCTTGTCCCATGCACACATGCAATTCTTCTGTCCCTCAAATGAACAGTTTGGATCTAGTCACCCTTAGCCCTGGTATGAAAATGGTTGAAAAACACTGCTCTAGCGCATTTTGGTGCATTTTGGATTTGGGCAGTTGGCAACACTGGAGGGAACCAGAGAAAAAGGAGTGAACATTTATTTTGAGCTGAGTCCTGGAACTAAGCATTCCCCTCTGGCTCTGGTACTGTCTGTACACTCTGTAATAAGACATGACAAACACAGGCGCTAGGTTGGTACAGGGTGCTGTACTGGCGTGACGCACTGACCAACACACATGGGTACAGTGTGCGTGCGTGCACGTGGTACTGCTGGAGAGAGAGAGGGGGAATTAAAGGACAGAGGAACAGAAATAGAAAACATAATAGTAATGGTTTCCATAGAAACTATAGTTGTGTCTAATTGCCAATAAAAACATCTCAAAGAAAATGGGAAACCATGGAGCGATGCTTGCTTACACTGAGGGACATTTTTGGTTTGCATACTGCATGTATGGCCAGCTTTCGGGGGAAGTGCGTGAGTCAAAAATGTACTCAAGTCAGTGGCGTTTCTAAGCAATTTGGAGCCCTAGGCAAAATCTGTAAAATTAGCACCCCCAAGGGATAAACTAGATTGTTTAACATATTACAGAGTATGTGTTTTAAAGGTTCAATTCGAGTTAGACAATGTATTCATCCATATTAGTCTTATTAGCCTGGGATCCTGTCAAAGCACGTCTTGTGGTTGCCCCCTCCCCTCATGGCACCCTAGGCAACTGCCTAATGGCAAAATGCTCCTGTCAAATGTACATTTTAATATTGATGTATTGCTGCAGATCTATTGCATGAAATGCAATTCATCTTATCATACCTGGACATATACACTATAGATTCTAAATGGCTAGCCAGCTTGGCTTGAGCAAATTGAGAGAGAGAGAGAGATCTTGATATATTCTTAGGCTTAAAATTTTAGCTTTATTTAAGACATTACATTTATGGCGTACACAGTTGTTGCTCAGACCCCAGCTTTCATCTGGTTGTTGGGTGGAAGTTTCTTTCCCAGGTGGGTTCCCACGGTCAGGCCAAACTCCTTGTCTGCATGGTTTTGCTGGACCTCAGGTTTCAGCTCGACGCCCATCTCGCCGTCGAAGCAGTCTGAGGGAGCGAAGGAGAGCGGCGCCTCAGCCAGGAGACCCTTCAGCCTGGATCGCCAGCCTTCCAGCATGGTGTCACGGACGTCAGAGGCAACAGATGTTGGAGCCCAGAAGATCTCAGGAGCCAGAACTTTGAAGCCGCAGTAATTAAGGATTCCATTCTGGAGGAGAGCACAAGTGAGAATTTTTTTGGTTGAAAAATGAATTTACGCTTACGCGGTTAAGTTATTAAAAGGAAAGCAATACCTGTATTGGCCACAGGGTGACATTCATGTCTCCGTTGATGCCAACATCGCTGAACATTGCCTTCGAATCCCGAGTGGTGAAAGACAGCATGGCCTTCTTGTCCTAGAAGAAAGTCAAATTTCAAGACATGCCAATATGGTATGTAGGCACAATGCAGAGCTCTTCAGTAATCCATACCTTGAAGATTCCCTGAGAGTACCTCTTCTCCTCAGTGTATGCAAAACCCAGTGTCAGCACTCTATCAAACCAACCCTTCAGGATGGCAGGGACAGTGGACCAGTACATGGGAAACTGAAACAATACAAGTTACAAAGTTATGAAAATCCAGGAATTAATTGTTACCAAGAAATTCTTCAAACAAAATGTACTAAAAGATTAAAATCCCGTGGGGAACCTCATGAAATGGACAAGTCACAGCCTATAGAAGGCAAAATGTCATCAGGGACTTTCATGATGCTGAATCCATTCCAACCATTAGTTTTGCTAAGTAAACGTTCTTTGGTCTTAAAAAAAAAAAAAAGAAAAAAAGGAAAAAAACACAGCCATACAGGTGCCTTGTCAGCACATTTGGTCAAGTGCTATATGTCCATTTTGCCCCAATGAGTGCGTTTTTTGCTAACCGTATGCTTGGGATGGATTAGGCATCATGAAAACCACTTAAGACATATCACATGGTGAAAAAGAAAATAATGTTTCAGTTCCCAGATTGTCAAATACCTGATAACTCATAATTTGAGAACTCACCTGAAAAATGATAAGGTCAGCATCTTTAAGTTTGTCTTGTTCCACAGTGATGTCAGCAGACAGCTTTCCTTCCTCCCATGCTAGTTTCGTCTCGATTGCATACTGGAAATGGTCAGGGTTATGCAGCTCTCCTACAGAGAACAGCACGTTTGATTTCCCTTGCACAATCTGATTAATTTTAGAGCAGGGGTTTTCAACAATTGGTCCAGGAACCACCAGTGGTCCCTGAGAGCGTTCCAGGTGGTCTCCAGCTAAGTTTGTTAACCAGATGTAACTCTTGAGAACGTAAAAATGAAACCAAATTGGAAACAAACCCTGGCGGGTCCATTTGGTTTCATTTAACTCTCAAGAGTTAAAATATTCACCATCTGAATTAGTCATTTTGGAATGCATGTTTTGCTTGCTTGGTTTCCCAAATCCAGCCTGGAATTGTGGACAAAGCAAAATAAATCTTTAGATTTGGAGTCTTTGGGGCTAAAACATCCTAAAATGGTGGTCCATGGCTCAAATCCTGAATAAACTGGTGGTCCCTGAGATGAAAAAGGTTGAAAACCCCTGTTTTCGAGTCTTAAACAGCTCAAAGTCTCACCATTGATGTCCTCCTTAGTAGCAGTAGCTTTAAAATTCATTGCATACAGGTCAGAAACCACCACTGTGTGTCCCTCCGCAGTTAGAACCTCCATAGCAGCATCTTTAGCAGCAGCATTGAATGAACCAGGGCTCTGGTGGGCATACACAATAAGTACCTTCTTTCCTGTTGCTGCTGCTTCTGCTGAAGTAAACATCCAGGTTAAACATGGAAACAGTAAAAAAAAAATCCATACAAAACAGGCACATTCCCTCAGCTATTACCCAAAACAATTGTTGAGTACCAATTCACGCTATTGAAAACCCTAAAGTCAACTAAAACAAACTCACCCATCCTCAATCACAGTGTCAAAATGATGAGCAAAATAAAATCAGCAGTGCCAATATGGGATAAGGTAGTGCATGGGCCAGAGGGGGTTTTGGCATACCGAGAGGTGGCAAAGGCTACTTATGTTTTTTGAGAAGCTCTATGTCTATAGATAATATTTTGATATGATAGACCTTCCTAAGTGGTAGCTAAATTGGTGTTATCAGCTGATAAAGGGACCCTCCCCTATTGAAAAATGGCATTTTAGATACAGGTGCATGCTGCAATATTAGCTCATTTTCATGATGTATGTCATATATCATACTATAGTGTTTGGACACATCTTGAAGAGGACACTTTAAGGTTTCATTTAAGCCCCTTTGTGTGTATGTGGGAAAATTACAGTCATTTCCAGGGCTCTTCAAAGTTAGAATAAGATATTTTTCACACAATATTTTCTTAAACCATATTCTTTCTTTTAGTTCTATGCCATCAAAAAACATCAGTGACACAAAATACAACATCTGGAATACTCGTGTAACTCTAAGGATTCAGGAAATGTATGATTTACCTACAATATTTTGTTCTATGGGGGTGATTTTCAACTTTATATTAGACTAGCAGTTTTTAAGAAACTATAGGAATGGCAGTCTTGAACACAGGCGAGACAGTCTTTCGGAGAATGTAGCACCCTCAAAATTTGACATAGACCAAAGATAGAAATACCGTCTGATTCGAAACAACCTCAGGATTCCAATGAGACCAACCTTGTCATGCCACCTTTTCGGGAAGGGGGTTAAATCCATACTTTGTTGTAAGTGTGATTAGATTTTGGTAAATGAAATATGTCCACAGTCATTTTAAATCCAAAGGCCATATGATATTTGACAATAGTGATAGGTGGCAAAGGCTACTTATGATTTTTGAGAAGCTCTACGTCTATACATTCTATTTTGATATGATAGACCTCCCCAAGTGTTAGCTAATTTGGTGTTATCAGTCGGTAAAGGTACCCCTCCCCCATTAAAAAATGGCATTTTAGATACAGGTGCATGCTGCAATAGTAGCTCATTTTCATGATGTATGTCATATATCATACTATAGTAATACTAATATTGGTTTGGACACACTCTTGAAGAGGACACTTTAAGGTTTCATTTAAGCCCCTTTGTGTGCATGTGGGACAATTACAGTCATTTCCAGGGCTCTTCAAACTTAGAATAAGATATTTTTCACAATATTTTCTTAAACCATATTCTTTCTTTTAGTTCTATGCCATCAAAAAACATCAGTGACACAAAATACAACATCTGGAATACTCGTGTAACTCTAAGGATTCAGGAAATGTATGATTTAGCAACAATATTTTGTTCTATGGGGGTGATTTTCAACTGTATATTAGACTAGCAGTTTTTAAGAACCTATAGGAATGGCAGTCTTGAACACAGGCGAGACAGTCTTTCGGAGAATGTAGCACCCTCAAAATTTGACATAGACCAAAGATAGAAATACCGTCTGAATCGAAACAACCTTGTCGGGAAGGGGGTTAAATCCATACTTTGTTTTAAGTGTGACTAGATTTTGGTAAATGAAATATGTCCACAGTCATTTTAAATCCAAAGGCCATATGATATTTGACAATAGTGATTGGTGGCAAAGGCTACTTATGATTTTTGAGAGGCTCTACGTCTATACATTCTATTTTGATATGATAGACCTCCCTAAGTGTTAGCTAAATTGGTGTTATCAGTTGGTAAAGGTACCCCTCCCCCATTAAAAATGCATTTTTAGATGCAGGTGCATGCTGCAATAGTAGCTCCCTTTTCATGACATATTTAATATATCACACTATAGTATGTTGACTCATCATGAAGACACTCTAAGCTTTTATTTAAGGCCCTTTGTGTGTATGTGGAACAAGTACAGTCATTACCAGGACTCTTCAAACTTAGAATAAGATATTTTTCACACAATATTTGCCTAAGTCATATACTTTCTTTCAGTTCTAACCCATCAAACCACACCAGTGACACAAAATACAATATCTGGAATACTGATATCACTCTAAGCATTTGGGAAATGTATGATTTACCTACAATATTTTGTTCCAAGGAGGTGAATTGGACTAGCGTTTTAAGAACCTATAGTAATTGCTGTCTGGAATACTGGTGAGACAGTCTTTTGGAGAATGTGGCATTCTCAACATTTGAGATAGCCTGAAGATACAGGTACCATTTGATTCTAGACAACCTCGGGTTTCCATTGAGACTGACCTTGTCATTCCACCTTCTTGGGAAGGGGGTTAAATCCATACTTTGTTGTAAGTTTGACTGATTTTGGAGAGAGAAAAACAGACATACCAAATTTCTGCCTATTGTAAACACTTTGGGTGACCAGGTGCACCCAACGTGCTGTAGTCCTAAAGGTTAATACGGTTGAAATGGTAATGAAAAGAAAACATTAGCAGCTGTGACATAAGATTTGGCCTAGTGGTTAAGATGTTGGACGTCAATGTGGGAGACCCAAGTTTGAATCCCGGGACATTGCATACACATGCACTGCACAGGGTTGTCTATAGATTATACTACAGTGGTATACTCCACTAGTGATCTAAACCTGCACTAGAGTGCTCCAAGCCTGCACTAGAGTGGCCTATATATGTAATAAATTGGTCTACTAATGTGCTAGAGTGATCTAAATATGCACTTCCATGGTCTACAGATGCACTACACCGGCCTACAAATGCACTAAAGTTGTGTATAGATCACACCAGTGGTGTAAAATTGCACTATAGTGGTCTGTGGCTTAAAGATACACCACATGGATGCAACTGGGACGTATCCTCAGTGATGTATCCCAAGGTCATCGGGGTTTCGGGTCTCGCAACATCATACCCCTCACTCAGGCGACCCAGCCGGGGTTGATCAAGTCCCGACTTACGTCCCAGTAGCTACTCTCGGTCAGTCCACTAGGGAAAGACCCAAGGCCACACAATCCACTGCTCCAGAACTACTCTGCCGGTACTGAGAGGCACTATACTCTGGCACATGGAGGGACTAGGCTCTGTGGGTTGACTCCTGTCCAGACCCCTCCTACGTCTCACCAGGTCTGCTCCTGCTCTCACCAGGTTGGCACAGGACCTGTGCGTTGCACCAGACTCCCAGCACCGGCATTTCATTCAGGAGCAGTGAATCACAATGGCCCTCCTAACGGCCTCACCAAGGGTTGTTGGGTTTCCTCCTCACGGAGGACACAGGCTGGGGCGCTAACCCATACTGCTCACCCGAGTGCTGTCTACATTCC
This sequence comes from Benthosema pterotum, assembly GCA_039105355.1. Classification (NCBI taxonomy): domain Eukaryota; kingdom Metazoa; phylum Chordata; class Actinopteri; order Myctophiformes; family Myctophidae; genus Benthosema; species Benthosema pterotum. Next base: position 44,047,199 of record CM076973.1, on the reverse strand, counting down.
GGCTGTCACCCGTCTCTCCGGTGGTCACCAGACTATACCCGGTTGTCACATAGTCTATTCCTATGAGCCACTATAAATAGAAACTAAAGGCTTAAAGATACATCGCATGGATGCAACTGGGAAGTATCCTCAGTGATGTATCCCAAGGTCATCAGGGTTTTGGCTCTCGCAACATCATACCCCTCACTCAGGCGACCCAGCCGGGGTAGATCAAGTCCCGACTTACATCCCAGTAGCTACTCTCGGTCAGTCCACTAGGGAAAGACCCAAGGCCACACAATCCACTGCTCCAGAACTATTCTGCCGGTACTGGGAGACACCATACTCTGGCACATGGAAGGACTAGGCTCTGTGGGTTGACTCCTGTCCAGACCCCTCCTACGTCTCATCAGGTCTGCTCCTGCTCTCACCAGGCACACAGGACCTGTGCGTTGCACCAGACTCCCAGCACCGGCATTTCATTCAGGAGCAGTGAAACACAATCTGTAATTCTGTAACTACAGTATAGTACTGAGTACTATAGTAGTGTGTAGACCACTTCAGTACACATGTAGACCATTCTGTTGCAGGTTTTGAGCAATCTAGTGTGTTTCTAGATCCCTCTAGTGCATGTTTAGACCCCTCTAGTGCATGTTTATACCATTCTGGTACACAACTAGACCACTCTAGTGCATCAGTTGACCAATTTATACATATGTAGGCCACTCTAGTGCATGTTTAGACGCCTCTATTGAGTTAAGAAGCAGTACTGATCTATATACAGTGCAGTGGTCAATGTATCGGGTCTAAAGATGCAGTACAATGGTCTAAATGTATGCAGTACAGTGGATTATAGATACCGTTCAGATGTCCATAGATGCAGTGCAGTAGTCTAGGTGCAGATATAGATGTGTTTCAGATACAGTGCAGTGGTCGTGTGCAGCTATAATATGAAGCTACATGTATGAGGTACAGTGGTCTAAATTAGATACAGTACAGTGATATTTAGGTCCAGAACAGTGGTCTCAATAAGGTCTCATACAGCTTTAGATAAAGCACATCTCATACAGCTCTAGAAACAGTACAGTTGTCTCTTACAGCTATGGATGCAGTAACATGGTCTCATTTGTACAGAAGGCGGAAATTACACATTTGTACTGCATGTATAAAATGGCATGGTTCTTGCCCCAAACAGCATGTGGTTGCCATAAATTGGCAAATCTGTACAGGGGGGCTTGAAGGTATCCATGCAACCCTTTTCCATTCACATACTACTGTAAGTGGAGCAGAAGAAAGTGTGAGCGGAGCGGGCGCAAGTAAGGCGATCAGTGCACAGTGCTCGGTGTTCGACCTTTAATGTCATTAGTATTACCCTGCTCCACTCGCGCACGAGTATGCCATGGCCTACTTGTGCGCAAAACGCAAGTTTGAACTATTGTGTGCTGATTTAGTTAAGTGACAGGGAGCGGGACCTTTTTTAAAAAGGCTATGGATGTTTTTTCAGTCGCCAATATCTAGTCAAACTTAAAACAAAATATGGATTTAACCCCCTTCCTGACAAGATGGCATGGCAAGGTTGGTCTCAATGGAAACTTGAGGTTGTCTAGAATCAAATGATATCTCTATATTTGGCCCATCTCAAATGTTGACAATGCCACATTCTCCAAAAGACTGTCTCGCCAGTGTTCCAGACAGCAGTTTCTATAGGTTCTTAAAAACGCTAGTCCAATATAAAGCTGAAAATCACCCCTTTGGAACAAAATATTGTAGGTAAATTATACATTTCCCAAATGCTTAGAGTGATATCAGTATTCCAGATATTGTATTTTGTGTCACTGATGTGGTTTGAAGGCTTAGAACTAAAAGAAAGAATATGATTTAGGCAAATATTGTGTGGAAAATATCTTATTCTAAGTTTGAAGAGCCATGGTAATGACTGTACTTGTTCCACATACACACAAAGGGGCTTAAATGAAAGCTTAAAGTGTCCTCTTCAAGATGAGTCCAAATACTATAGTGTGATATATAAAATATGTAATGAAAAATGAGCTAATATTGCAGCATGCACCTGTATCTAAAATTGCATTTTTTTAATGGGGGAGGGGTTCCTATACCAACTGATAACACCAATTTAGCTAACACTTGGGGAGGTCTATCATATCAAAATAGAATGTATAGACGTAGAGCTTCTCAAAAATCATAAGTAGCCTTTGCCACCTATCACTATTGTCAAATATCATATGGCCTTTGGATTTAAAATGACTGTGGACATATTTCATTTACCAAAATCTAGTCACACTTACAACAAAGTATGGATTTAACCCCCTTCCCGACAAGGTGGCATGACAAGGTTGGTCTCATTGGAATCCCGAGGTTGTTTCGAATCAGACGGTATTTCTATCTTTGGTCTATGTCAAATTTTGAGGGTGCTACATTCTCCGAAAGACTGTCTCGCCTGTGTTCCAGACTGCCATTCCTATAGGTTCTTAAAAACTGCTAGTCTAATTTAAAGTTGAAAATCACCCCCATAGAACAAAATATTGTAGGTAAATCATACATTTCCTGAATCCTTAGAGTTACACGAGTATTCCAGATGTTGTATTTTGTGTCACTGATGTTTTTTGATGGCATAGCACTAAAAGAAAGAATATGGTTTAAGAAAATATTGTGTGAAAAATATCTTATTCTAACTTTGAAGAGCCCTGGAAATGACTGTAATTGTCCCACATACACACAAAGGGGCTTAAATGAAACCTTAAAGTGTCCTCTTCAAGATGAGTCCAAACATTATAGTATCATATATGACATACATCATGAAAATGAGCTAATATTGCAGCATGCACCTGTATCTAAAATGCCATTTTTCAATAGGGGAGGGTCCCTTTATCAGCTGATAACACCAATTTAGCTACCACTTAGGAAGGTCTATCATATCAAAATATTATCTATAGACATAGAGCTTTTCAAAAAACATAAGTAGCCTTTGCCACCTCTTGGTATGCCAAAATCCCCTCTGGCCCATGCACTATGGGATAAGGAAGGACATGCTTCACAACTGAAGGCAAACTTTTTATACTGACACCACTCCCAGTCTTTCCCATTCAGCTGTCTGCTAATCAAGCAATCAGTCAAATCAACGCACCAGTGCAGCTGGGGTGATGGTGTTGAGCCAGTCAGTCAGTCAGTCAGTCAGTCAGTCAGTCAGTCAGTCAGTCAGTCAGTCAGTCAGTCAGTCAGTCAGTCAGTCTGTCAGTCAGTCAGTCAGTCAGTCAGTCTGTCTGTCTGTCTGTTATTGAGCTAGGGCTGCATTGCTTTAAACAAAGGCAAAAATATCACTACTCATACTCTTGAATCGTGTTTATAGTTAGATTATGTCAAGCCTGACAGTTAAGCATTATGCTTACCATGATTATGCCTCCTGTGTTTTCTACCACATTGAGGATCAGGTATGTATACTGACATACAGGGAAGGATTATCCAACTGGCACGTTGGGCCCAGGTCCAGGGGCCCCTGAGCTAGGGGGGCCCATGGGCTTGAGTGTCTGTGTGATTGCAAAGGGCCCACCCAAAAAAGGGTAAAAGTGAATAATAGTTGTGCACACAGTCCATTAACAATGGGTTTACTAGTTTTGTGTCATTAAAATAGCCTCAATAGTCATAAACCATCATGCCACCACGCTGGGCAAAAAAAGTCCTCCGGTATAGGGGGGCCCTTTGGCTGGTGGCGGCCCAGGCCAGGGGCCCCCATATACATTGTTGTTGCCACACACCTGCTCGGCCCACAAAAGATGTTTTACATCACCAAGGTCACATGTCTGCGCCATGGGTCTGTTTTTTGATTTAATACAAAGAGCTCAGTGATGTATAGATTTAGTAGAGCTACCAGCAATTCGCTGTAGTCTAGTAAACATTGGTTGGTCAGTGGTACATGTACTCAATTGCTTACAATGTACCGTACAATATGTAGGCATGTAGTTACATGCTGTGGGCTTACAATATACCCTACAGCAGGGGCAGGCAAATTAAGGCACACAGGAGCCAACATCGGCACAGTGAAGGCTGAACACTGGCATACGTATGAGAGGATTTTTCCGTAAAACTTCCTTGAATTCTGACTGGGGATAGTTGTGTCTAATTGCCAATAAAAACATCTCAAAGAAAATGGGAAACCGTGGAGCGATGCTTGCTTACACTGAGGGATATTTTTGGTTTGCATACTGCATGTATGGCCAGCTTTGGGGGGGGGGGGGGGAGTACATGAGTCAAAGATGTACTCAAGTCAGTGGCGTTTCTAAGCAATTTGGAGCCCTAGGCAAAATCTGTAAAATGGCACCCCCAAGGGATTAACTGGACTATTTAACATATTATACAGTATGTGTTTTAAAGATTCAAGTCGAGTTATAGAGGACAATGTATTCATCCATATTAGTCTTTTTAGACTGGGATCCTTTCAAAGCACGTCTTGTGGTTGCCCCCTCCCCTCATGGCACCCTAGGCAACTTCCTAATGGCAAAATGCGCCTGTAAAAAGTACATTTTAGGTTTTAAGTTTGATGCATTGCTGCAGATCTATTGCATGAAATGCAATTCATCTTACCATACCTTGAAGTATACTATAGATTCTAAGTGGCTAGCCAGCTTGGCCTTGAGCAAATTTTAGCCACAAAAAAAATAAATAGGAACAGTCACAACATGCTTTACAAGGGCAAGTGGCCACTGCCTACACATGGATGGAGATTTTACAATGCATAGAACTTGGCATTATTCAGGAACAGCATATTTAATCCAGCCTAGTGACCAAACTGGCAGTAAACATACACTAGCTTTTAAGCAGCTCCACACCAGTGAGAGATCTTGATATGTTCTTAGGCTTAAAATTTTAGCTTTATTTAAGACATGACATTTATGGCGTACACAGTTGTTGCTCAGACCCCAGCTTTCATCTGGTTGTTGGGTGGAAGTTTCTTTCCCAGGTGGGTTCCCACAGTCAGGCCAAACTCCTTGTCTGCATGGTTCTGCTGGACCTCAGGTTTCAGCTCGACGCCCATCTCACCGTCGAAGCAGTCCGAGGGAGCGAAGGAGAGCGGCGCCTCAGCCAGGAGACCCTTCAGCCTGGATCGCCATGCTTCCAACATGGTGTCACGGACGTCAGAGGCAACAGATGTTGGGGCCCAGAAGATCTCAGGAGCCAGAACTTTGAAGCCGCAGTAATTAAGGATTCCATTCTGGAGTAGAGAGTGAGCACAATAAGTGTCAATTTTTTGGTTGAGAAATGAATTTTACATTCATGCCGTTAAGTTATTAAAGGAAAGCAATACCTGTATTGGCCACAGGGTGACATTCATGTCTCCGTTGATGCCAACGTCGCTGAACATTGCCTTCGAATCCCGAGTGGTGAAAGACAACATGGCCTTCTTGTCCTAGAAGAAAGTCAAATTTCAAGACATGCCAATATGGTCACAATGCACAATGCAGAGCTCTTCAGTAATCCATACCTTGAAGATTCCCTGAGAGTACCTCTTCTCCTCAGTGTATGCAAAGCCTAGTGTGAGCACTCTATCAAACCAACCCTTCAGGATGGCAGGGACAGTGGACCAGTACATGGGAAACTGAAACAATACAAGTTACAAAGTTATGAAAATCCAGGAATTAATTGTTACCAAGAAATTCTTCAAACAAAATGTACTAAAAGATTAAAATCCCGTGGGGAACCTCATGAAATGGACAAGTCACAGCCTATAGAAGGCAAAATGTCATCAGGGACTTCTACATGTAGCATGTGATATGACCAACTAGGGGGTTTTCATGATGTTGAATCCATTCCAACCATTAGTTTTGCTAAGTAAACGTTCTTTGGTCTAAAAAAAAAAAAAAAAAAAAACACACAGCCATACAGGTGCCTTGTCAGCACATTTGGTCAAGTGCTATATGGCCATTTTGCCCCAATGAGTGCGTTTTTTGCTAACCGCATGCTTGGGATGGATTAGGCATCATGAAAACCACTTAAGAAATACCACATGGTGAAAAAGAAAATCATAATGTTTCAGTTCCCAGATTGTCAAATACCTGATAACTCATAATTTGAGAACTCACCTGAAAAATGATAAGGTCAGCATCTTTAAGTTTGTCTTGTTCCACAGTGATGTCAGCAGACAGCTTTCCTTCCTCCCATGCTAGTTTCGTCTCGATTGCATACTGGAAATGGTCAGGGTTATGCAGCTCTCCTACAGAGAAGATTACATTTGATTTCCCTTGCACAATCTGATATGTTAATTTTAGAGCAGGGGTTTTCAGCAGTTGATCCGGGGACCACCAGTGGTCCCTGAGAGGGTTCTAGGTGGTTACCAGCTAAGTTGGTTAACCAGATGTAACTCTTGAGAATGTAAAAATGAAACCAAAACTGGACCCACATTTTTACACTTGTTTGGTTTCCCAAATCCAGCCTGGAATTGTGGACAAAAGCTAAATAAATCTTTAGATTTGGGGTCTTTGGGGCTAATATATCATTGTCCATGGCGCAAATCCTGAATAAATGGTGGTCCCCGAGATGAAAAAGGTTGAAAACCCCTGTTTTAGAGTCTTAAACAGCTCAAAATCTCACCATTGATGTCCTCCTTAGTAGCAGTAGCTTTAAAATTCATAGCATACAGGTCAGAAACCACCACTGTGTGTCCCTCCGCAGTTAGAACCTCCACAGCAGCATCTTTAGCAGCAGCATTGAATGAACCAGGGCTCTGGTGGGCATACACAATAAGTACCTTCTTTCCTGTTGCTGCCACTTCTGCTGTCACTGCTTCTGCTGAAGTAAACATCCAGGTTAAATATGAAAACCGTAAAAAAAAAATCCATACAAAACAGGCACATTCCCTCAACCACATAGCCATTACCCAAAACAATTGTTCAGTACCAATTCACGCTATTGAAAACCCTAAAGTCAACTAAAACAAACTCACCCATCCTCAATCACAGTGTCAAAATGATGAGCAAAATAAAATCAGCAGTGGCAATATGGGAGTAAGGAAGGACATGCTTCACAACTGAAGGCAAACTTTTTATACACACACCACTCCCAGTCTTTCCCATTCAGCTGTCTGCTAATCAAGCAATCAGTCAAATCAATGAACCAGTGCAGCTGGGGTGATGGTGTTGAGCCAGTCTGTCTGTCTGTCTGTCTGTCTGTCTGTCTGTCTGTCTGTCTGTCTGTCTGTCTGTCTGTCTGTCTGTCTGTCTGTCTCAGTGTCTGTCTCAGTGTCTGTCAAAGCCAGTGCTGCATTGCTTTAAACACAAGGTAAAAATATCACTATTCATACTTTTGAATTGTGTTCACAGTTAGATTATGTCAAGCCTAACAGTTAAGCTTTATGCTTACCCTGATTATGCCTCCTGTGTTTTTACCACATTGAGGATCAGGTATGTACTGGCATTGTTACCACTGTTGTTGCTACACACCTGCTCAGCCCACAAAAGATGTTTTACATCACATATGTCTGCTCCATGGGTCTGTTTTCTGATTTAATACAAAGAGCTAAGTGATGTATAGATTTAGTAGAGCTACCAGCAATTAGCTGTGGTCTAGTAAACATTGGTTGGTCAGTGGTACATGTATTCAATTGCTTACAATGTACAGTACAATATGTAGGCATGTAGTCACATACTGTGGGCTTACAATATACCCTACAGCAGGGGCAGGCAAATTAAAGCACACAGGAGCCAACATCGGCACAGTGAAGACTGAACACTGGTATACGTATGAGAGGATTTTCCTTAAAACTTCCTTGAACTCTGACTGGGGAGATACAGTCGGTGTAATTTATGTCCTGATATGAAAAGAACGGTCCAGAAGAAGAAAGAGATGTTTATATTCGTATACATTCCCAGTATTCAACCTAATGTTGGCATGGCACACTAATTATCAGGAAATTAAAACAAATGGCACTAAGTGCCCAAAAGGTTGCCGACCCCTGCTATAGAACCTATATCATCTGTCTGACAGTGGCATATACATTGAATCTTAGAACACTATAGGCTAGGAAAAATGAAGTGCTATACGGCAAGTGCTAGGCGCTCAGAAAGAAAGACGCCATGCTTTCAGAGTAGTGTAAATTTTAAAGCGGGTTGTTTGGAGGAAGCATTTGAACTGATTTTTGAAACAGCCTTGTAGCCATGCTTTAGACCAGCATCATGGAAAAGCTAATCAAAACAAACTATTCAGCAGCTCTGGTCTCCCAGGGTGCAGCATACTTTTATAGACTAACTAGTTTCATGGGACACTTGTGGTCCTAGTGGCTACATCTGTCATTAAAAAGTATATCTTTTCAGAGAGTTCTAAGGGTAATTTTTGTATAATTGCAATTTACTGTATCACAAGAGGGGGTGGTTTAACGTATAATTCATGCACCTCTGCGTCACAGTCAAGTTCCTGCAGCATCATATTCCTGCATTAATGACGTTAAACCACCCCCTTGTGTAATAATATGGCTTAAACGTACTGATGCATAAAAATGCACTTTAAGTACAGTGCTCGTGTTAATGCACTTAGTCACACTCCCGCCACTGCCGTTCACACATTGCGTGACCCTGTGTGAGTGACAAACGTTGGATGGATCCATTATGCCAAAGCGTGACTCGCTGTGAGTGGGTTCGGTATGTCCCATTATGTCAGTTTGACCTCGACCTTTGACCTTTTTGACCCCAAACGTTACTCATCTCTTTGGTGCATCCTACCGATATCACGGCCATCTGCCTGTCTTTCTCACATGTTTTTTTTTTCATACAGCGTAACTTAAAAAAATCTATCCCTTTTAAAAAAATCTGAACTACGATGTATCTTTCACATAGCCTACCGTACATTTTCATATCAATGTGACATGATCATTAGGCCTATCCCTGAACTAGACCAGGCTGCATTAGAGCTGTATGTTCTCACAGATCATCTCAGACTGTACACCACAGACACTGTGAAACTCAATCTATACTTTACTGTAGACCAAAAATAGCTGATCTACATTTGTACATGACATCATTGTATGGCAGAAGATAAATGAGGCATTATACTGTTCTCATACCTCAAAGTGAGACTCCATTCTACAGCGCTTAAGTTATGAAACACCTTTTTAAAAGTTTGTTTTTAGAAGAGCTAGCCCCTCCTAATCCTATGGCCAGTTTCGTGTATGCGTGTGCGCTCTATAGCAATGACTTGATTGGCTGAGCACGGAATTGAGGATATAAATCACACCTGTGTGAAGTGGGAGGCGCTCTCATCGTTATACATCATCTTATGAACAACTAAATTGATGTTATTGGTGAGCCGATTTGCTTGCCTACATATGGCATATATTTTCACTTCATTGTAAATGGCATAATCATTATTGTCAAATAGCAATGTACAGTAGGCCTATATAGGAACTCTCAAAAATGTATTTTTAGCCAGAGTGATTGGCCAGAATGTGATGACGTTATTATGTATGATTAATAGCAATCAAGGAGCCTAAACACCATCTCACGAGCACAGAAAAGTACAAGTATATACTTTGCTTTAAAAAGGACATAAAAAAAATCCTTAGGATTGAAATAAAAAAGCAAGAATAGAAGTTGTTGTGGATCTGCTGTTTGATGCTTTGCAAAAAAACAAACAAACAGGAAGTATGATTATGGAGATAAGAGGTTTCTTTTTGACAGCAACGATCACATAGCAAAGCCCATGTTGACTATGAGTGCCTGCAGGAACTGATGACAGATCACTGTGTACAGAATTGACATTCTGTCGATAAACAACTAGTCGAACCAGAAGTCTGTTCGGAAATTACCACTGTTTGATGGTGGGATGGCTTTCACACACCCAGAAGTGCACTTTCACTGTGGTCGTTTTGGACTGGGTGAGTTCGGGTTACATATTACCTCAAACATCAGTACTAGCATATCCAACCAAACCTTGCAATTCTCCCTCTCTATTTTTCATTTCAAGCATGTTTTCCTTTAACACTGAATAACAGTAAGTAAGACCATCACCGCTTTTCAAGGCTCCCACTTTGTAGGGGCTTTGAAATAGATTTTTCAGCAATAGGATAATCACATTGTTGGGGTGAGGATCTTGTTGAGATTTTGAAAGTACCGTAGCTCTCAAGTCAAAAACATGTGGGCACCCCTGATCTACATAATACTATATATATATAGACCAGAGATATATGAGAAATGAATGATGCTAAGCCACCCGGTAAGAATTGAGCCTTTCATCAAACACCAATAACACATCTGACATAATTATAGACTACATTAGGCAGTGACTCATAGTGTAGGCGGTAGCGGAGCAGCCGGATCGGAACCACCAGGTTCCCATCCCGGGCTCTCCCTGAGTTAGTGTCCTTGAGCAAGACGCTAAACCCCCTAATGGCTCCTGATGTGCCTTGCATGGTTTCCTTCAGCAACAGTGTGTGAATGGTTGAATGTACGGGTCAGGGGCGTTTTCGCCATTAGGCAGACTAGGCATTTGCCAGGGGCCTCCATGGGGGAGGGTCACCGGGGTCACCAGATATGCTTTAAAGGGATCCCAGGCTAATAAGCCTCATGTGGTTAAATACATTACCGGTATGCTTGTCCTCTATAATAGAATGTTCTGCTTAATCACTACCTGGCTGCTACTTAATTACTTCAGTCTCCTATGTCTTTTTTTTTTTTGAAAGAACTATACAATCACTATATATTTATTGTTGAATTACTACAAAATAATTACACATTTACTGATGTATCTCTACACAATCCCTATAGAAAATATTTATGTAGTGTTTTTATTACTGATTTATTTTTTATTTCTACAAACATGTCTGTGCGTGTTGTCTGTGCAACATGTCCACAAAATAGCAACAAAACCAAAGACGTTTTTCATTTGATAACGCAATAAACCACTTGACCTAATGCTGACATTTTTTTACTTCACAGTTTGGTTTATTGGCGGATATAAACTTTCCCAATTGGGGGGCAGGAGAAAATGGTATGGGGGCGAGTACATTTTCATTTACAGGACTTTTATTTGGCAAGTAAAGCATCAATAATAACATCAGTTGTTGTTGCAACAGACACGCAGCTTGCATAAAGCTAAAGGCCTGACTCGGAGAGTTTTCTGTTTTCAATGATGAAATGCTGTTGGTTTAGTGGTGACACAACTGTAGTTAGTTAGTAGCAGTAGTAGTGTTTCACATTTTAAATATAAGCACTGAAATATTGTTTTGCATGCCATCATGTTTGGTGGGGCAGTCTGGGCATTTAGGGGGGTATTGCCCCTCCCATGCCCATGCCTAGATCCGCCCCTGGTGTGGTTGTGAGCAGGGTATCTGTGCTGTTGGAGTCTAAGTCCCAGTGACAGTCTAGCAGGGGGAAAAGGGACATGTAGAGAAGTACTGGAAGCTACAGAGGTCATGGTAATTGTGGCGCTCTCTCTCTTCCACCTATCTGGATATGTCAGAGTGGCTCATCGCGTTCCCTTCTGTCTGTGTGCTTGCTCCTGCGATGGTGCACTTTTCTCATTCTTTCTCATTCTTCAGTTATGTAAGACATTTGGTTGTCAAACATTTTCATCACAATGTGTGACTGAAAGGCATGGGCAACACAACAGGAATCACTGATTTTGTCCAAAATAGCAGCTCTACAATCGTCCCCCAACACAGCGTATCGTGTTGCATTTTTATTTAGAGCTGTGTTCCCAATATAAAATATTGTTGAAGAGGTTAATGTGCATCTTTAATTTGGGGCAGATGTAACAGACACTTAGGCAAGTATAAGCATCAATAATAACATCAGTTGTAGTTGAAGTTCAAACAGACACACAGCATGCATAAAGCTAAAGGTCTGACTCAGAGAGTTTTCAATGATGAAATGCTGTTGTTTTAGTGGTGAGACGATTGTATAGTTATTAGCAGTAGTAGTAGTAGTAGTAGTAGTAGTAGTGTTTCAAATACTTTTAAATAGAAGGGGTTGGGTTGTTTTGCATGCCATCATGTTTGGTGGGGCAGTCTGGGCATTTAGGGGGGCATTGCCCCCCATGCATATTTTGCAAATTTTCTTAATCGTCGTCCTACAGTTGTAGTACTACTACTACTACTACTACTAGTAGTAGTAGTAGTAGTCGCCTACTAGTAGTAGTAGTAGTATTTAGGTGATGATGTAATGGTGGCATAATTTGTAATGGTGGCATCATGAGTATTATCTACTGGAGGTGAAAAAAAAAGCTTACTCTAAAATACTTAGGGATTCTTGTTGACGACATGAAGATGCTTGAGATTCAGCTGATCTATAACTATTAATAGCACTAATCGGCCCAGGAGGCCATGCGTAGCCGTCTGAGCACCTTGGCCGCTATAGTCCAGTCTGGCAGTGTGCCGCGGGTTCGACTCCCGTGTCACCCCCCCCACTCCCTCCCTATTTCCTGTCAGCCCAGTAAGCTGATAGGCTTAGTGCCTACATTTAAAATGATGGCGAAAGCCACAAATAATGTCTTAAAAGAAAGGAGCAATGTTCTAGCAAATAAACAACATAGGCCTCATAATCATCAGAAATGGCAAAGTCTTACATATTCCAAATTATATGCTGCACACCTACACTCTCTTGGGGACACAATAGCATATAAATAGAATCATAACCAGAGTGACAGGCAGCCTCATCCAGATCCCTTCCTCCCGCCCTCTGAGTGTGTCTCTCTCTCTCTCTCTCTCTCTCTCTCTCTCTCTCTCTCTCTCTCTCTCTCTCTCTCTCTCTCTCTCTCTCTCCCTCCCTCTCTCACCCACACACTGTCAGGGACACGGAGAGATGTGCACACGGTGCAATATGTGTCTGAGGGCGAGTGGAGTTCCTGCATATAGGCTGAATGGAGAAGTGCGCTCCATGGTTAAGGACTATGGTGCAAAAAGACATGAGGAAGCGACAGCTATCCGCTGTTTGTGAAAGTGCAACTGCGAGTGCAGTTTTATTAAATTGTTTTTTTCTTTCCTTGTAAACAGATTACCAGGAAAGCTCATAAACAATTGGATTCAGATTTCTTTTTTTTTTTTTTCTTTTTTTTAGGATGATGTCAGCATTATTCTTCAAGTAGCGTCTTAACATAAGGTAAGTGAGTTTAATCTTTGGCTTATATACTTTGGTTATTTTGATTCCAGGAGGTGAGGAAAGTAAGTTACTCAGGTCCTGTACTCAAAGTATAAGCTACTGTACATTCACTTTACTTGACTAGTTCCATGTTTTCATGTTAGGTTACTTTGTACTTCTACAGTCAACATCTCAGAGGCAAATGGTCATACTTTAAAGGACCACTCCACCTAATGTTCATGAAAACATATCACCATTTCTTTCTAGTTCTGTCTCATAGGACGACTGTATGTGGGCAGTTCATAAATCCGTCCACTGTTGGTCAAACATTCCCTTTTAAGCCAGATTTTTGTTTACAAAGTATTTTGCTTTTGATTATCACAAGAAGGGCGGTTTCTATTCACATCACATTGCAACTTTTCAGGAATAGAAAGCTGCAGTTTCTATTAGTTGGATTCCGGAATTGGTGGACAGGTTGAAGAAGAGCCCACACCTTTGAGAGAGAGACAGAGTATTAAAAAATGTGGTATTGTGGCAAATACTTACTGTATTCCATTACGGTTTATCCCAGAGGAAATCAGAATCCAAGTTTGAGATCTCCTGTACAGCTCCATCTGAGACATACCAATTTTTTCAGGGGAAAACAGGGAGAAACATAGATATAACAATTGAGCAATATTTAAGCCATATCTGAGAGCTCCTGTATACAGCTCATCAGAGGATCCATCTGAAACATACGTATATTTTTCAGGAGAAAACATTGAGAAACAGGAGCCATAAGCTTACATCTCCTTTTTGCTGCCTCACATCGATCTCATCTACGGTTTAAATATTGCTCAATTGTTGTATCTCAAAGCTACAGCATCTTTCTCATACTGTTTTCCATTACGGTTTATCCCAGAGGAAATCAAGTTTGAGATCTCCTGTACAGCTCCATCTGAAAGCTACAGCATCTTTCTCATTGTTTTCTCCTGAGAAATAGATTTGCTATGTCTCAGATGGAGCTGTACCGGATATCTCAAACTCGGATTCTGCTTTCCTCTGGGATGTTGAAAGTAGTTGTTGTTGTTGTTGTAGTGTTCATGTTTTCCATCCGTTCTGTACAGCTATACAGTACAGTGTCTCCTGTGGGCAAATACAACACCTTTTAGATGTTGATGACACCATTATGCCACCGCTGTGCTCCATGTCTAGTGTAGGTGGTCTGGACTGTACCAGAATAACAACCCTGTGCAACACAGCTGTAAATAATAATGAGAGGGTAAAGAATAATTAAGGGAATAGATTAATGCCACGCAAGGCTGATGTCAGAGATGTCCCCAGATAGCTCCATGACCCCAGTGAGTGTGCTGGCTTGGTAGTAGAGTATAATAACAACAGAGCATTCAATTTTAATAATCGTGGTCATATATTTACCAACACAATTTGGGGTCTATTTTGAAGGAAAACCTCCTGTTTTAACATTTCAGAAGATGTACTCCAACTCGGAGTACAACTCGGCGGATCTAGGCATGGGCATGGCCCCCCCTAAATGCCCTGACTGCCCCACCAAACATGATGGGATTCAAAACAACCCAAGATACTTCAAATTAAAGTGCTTATATTTAAAATGATTTGAAACACTAGTACTGCTACTAACTAACTAACTAACCAACAGCATTTCATCATTGAAAACAGAAAACTCGCTGAGTCAGACCTTTAGCTTTATGCATGCTGTGTGTCTGTTGCAACTTCAACAACAACTGATGTTATTGCTGATGCTTTAATTGCCTAATAAAAGTCCTGTAACCGAAAATGGTATGGAAGGCAGCTTCACGAAGCGCACGGGTGATGAAGCTCCCCCCATACCATTTTCTCCTGCCCCCCAAATTGGGAAATGTTACATCCGACCCAAATCCGTTTGAAAATATACTATCATACGTTTTGCAAATATACTTTGTTTTCTTGGCCAAGCAGAAAATACTTCTTAGACAGAGATATCCGCATGTCTGCTGGGAGGTTCAGTAAGATGTGCAGATGTTTTGCTGTGCTCCATCCATCATCTTCTCCCTCCAGCTGTGTACCTGCACCATGCCTGTAAGCCTGATTACAGCCGCGTTGCAAACCAGCTATTTTTGGAAAGTGACAGGTTGCTTGTTGTTTACTGCACAAAATGGTAACTTTAATTGTGTCTCTTGCTGTGCAGGTATTTTCAACAGGTGGTCCCTGAGAGGAGACCCGCAAGAGTTAATATTTTCACCATCTGAATTAGCCCAAGTCTAGATTAATGGTCATGTATGATTGCCTGTTTTTGTTTCCCAAATCCAATCCAAATAAAATGTCCTCAAATGGTGGTCCGTTGCTCAAATGCTGAATAAATAGTGGTCCGTGGTGCTACCAAAGCCGCCCCCATACCACCCCCCCCCCCACACACACACACACACCCTGTATCCTCCATTGCATCACTTCTTGGCTAGGGTACTGTAAATCGACCCTACAGTACACCACATGCCTGATATCATATCTGTGTCTATCACTGGTAAATTGGATATTTTTATAATCATTTTGGTCTTTTATTTTGTATAAATAGAAACTGTAATCGCACATCTACTGTTACTTTTTACAGGTGCATACAGTACAGTATATAATCTATATACACTACAGCATGAAGTCCCACAAACTGTTTCTTACTGTTGCAACTCAGTTTTTATTTTTGTCTGTGAATAAAAAGTGAGTTGCAACAGCAAGAGACAGTGAGTGGGACCTCATGCTGTATTCAGGTCTTTTATTTTGAACAAATTTTATTCCCGAAAATATCAGGAATGCGTCACTCAGTGACTGATTGTTACAACAGTAACAACACAACAACACTGCACAGAGTGCAGACAGAGAACAAAGTTTAGATATCTTAGTAAATAACAGTTTTTAAGATGTGTTGTCAATAAAAAAACAAATAGATTATGTAACAAAAACATGAGAACATGTGACCACGATATATCTGCCATGTCCAGACGCCAGCCACTCAGGCCCAGATGTAACATTTCCCAATGGTATGGGTGTGGCTTTGTGACCATTTTCAGTCACAGGACTTTTATTAGGCAAGTAAGCATCAATGAAGTTGCAACAGACATGCAGCATGCATAAAGCTAAAGGCAGAGAGCAGAGAGTTTTCTGTTGTCAATGATGGAATGGTGTTGGTTTAGTGGTGCCACAACTGTAGTTAGTGTAACTCCTCTTCCTTCATCCTTCTCTCCCTCGATGCTTCTTTCATTCCTTCCTCATTTCCCCTCCTCCTCCTCCATTATTCTTCTGCTCCTGTCTCTCATCTTCAGCGTCGTCATCAGATAAAATCACAGATTAAATCAAGGTCTTAATAATAAGGCCTTAAACTGCACATTGACGGTCGTCCACACTGAAATCCTCAAGTGTTCATTCATTCATCACGTCTAACTGTATAGGGCGTGCCGTACATATACTGGTCCGTTTTTGCCGCGTTTGTGCAGCTGAACTGTACACTGTTGATCTTACTGTGGCTTTCATGCATGTTTTGTGTTGTGTGAGATTAAGGAAATTGTAATCCCATGTTTTGACATATAGGCCTCTGGCAATCCTCAGCAGACGCAAACAGATTCATAACAATTCCCATTCAATGGGATTATACTGTGGTGTACATTAATTTGGCTCCTCTGAGGCTGCTGCATAAAACGTAACACTGACGTTCTCGGGGCTGATGTGCACTATACTCTTACTGGAGTGTTCACTACGAATCAAATACGTAGTGTCATGCAAATAAAGCAATGATAGCAACTCAAGAGTGGCCTATAGAGTGTGGGTGTGTGGGTGTGTGTGCGTGCGTGCAGGTTTAGAGACACACACGCACACACACACACACACACACACACACACACACACACACACACACACACACACACACACACACACACACACACACACACACACACACACACTGGATTATTTGATCAAACCTAGACACACTACACAGTGAGATGAGATGAAGCCATTTATTGGTTCTAAATATGGGTTTTGATTTATATTGAGGCCTATAAGTGCTCCAGCAGCCTCAGGATCACATAACAAACCTCTGAGCACTCAGTCAGTCAACAGACTAGAGAGGAATCTCTGAAGATATACAGAGAGAGAGAGAGAGCAGGGCGGATATAGGCATGGGCATGGGGGGGGCAATGCCGCCCTAAATGCCCAGTCTGCTCCACCAAACATGATGGCATGCAAAACAACCCAAGAGATTTCAAATTAAAGTGCCTATATTTAAAATTATTTGAAACACTACTACTGCTACTGACTAACTACAGTTGTGTCACCACTAAACCAACCAGTCAGTCCTTTAGCTTTATGCATGCTGCGTGTCTGTTGCAACTTCAACAATAACTGATGTTATTAGTCATGCTTAATTGCCTAATAAAAGTCCGGTAACAGGAAATGGTATGGGTGTGGGCTTCATCGATGAAGCCGCCCCCATACCATTTTCTCCTGCCCTCCCCCAATTGGGATGTGATACATCCGCCCCTGGAGAGAGAGAGACAGAGGTTCCTATGGAGACCCTAATCACTACCTTTAAGCATTAATTACCACAGCTCTCCCACTGGACCTAATGCTTCACGTCAGCAGGGAAATGAAGTTTCTGCCATTTCTGCCATAATAATACTCTGGTAGTTTTTCAACCTTTTTGATACCAGGGCCCACTATTTATTCAGCATTTGAGCCACAGACAGACCACCATTTGAGGATATTTTAGCCTCACAGATCCCCAAAACTAAAGATTTCTTTTGCTTTTGTCCACAATTCCAGGCTGGATTTGGGAAACAAAACTGGCAAACATACAGATCAAAATGACCATTAATCTTCTACATTCACACTGGTGGTCCCCAGACCACAGGTTGGAAACCACTGCAATAGATTGTTGTTGTTGTTTTTTACCTCCATGTAAAAAAAAATAGATCCCACAAATATATGTGTGCATATTTTAGGTGTGAAATGTTGACAGTGATCTGATGATCTGATTTCAGGGTGAACCAAACTATCAAAGAAGTAGGGCTGGGAGGATATTGGTACCTCATGATACGATATACTGTAGGTGGTGATATTAGGCCTTTGATAATGAATATATCACAATATCTGATATATTGCGATATTTGTGATATATCAATATATTACATAAAATTCATCAATGATATATCATGATAATAACTGCAGCAAAAAACAGCAATAAATGAATGAATAAAAAATTAAAATGAGACAAATATCAGAACTTACTAATGTATATTCTCAATTTAGTCAATTTAAGTTTAGCTTTCATTTCATACAGTTTTTCCTCCTGGAATTGTTCCTGTTGAATTTCCAATATGACTCCAATATCAGATCAAAATACTTTTTTTTACCCCACTATATTTATTTGAAATATGAATATATAGTAACTTTGTAGATTTGGATTATTATTACAAAACATACATTAACCACTTTGCCATTTGAAAATAGCCAATCTACAAGCTTACAATTAGAGATGTCCCGATACTGTATCGGTATGGAGCAAAGTATCGGATCAGCTCTTTTATGTTATATCGGTATTGGCAAATACTGTATGGGTATTGGAAAAGTATCAGTATAACCAGTCTAATCACAGATCTGACACAGGGGTAAGGGGTTGACACTAAGGCAGTTAAATAAAATGCTGGGGCATGTGGAGTTTGCTTTGGAGTTGCCAAGTGCTCATTTGAGTGAGGAGGCTGTTTTTCCCTGTTGGTCGACTTCTATATATAGTAAATTGCTGCTCCTAGATCAACAATTTTCAAAATGTAAAACGACACATTCTGCCGTAATGACTTTTAGTTTTTCTGCTTTAAGTACATTTTGATGGTGGTGCTGGGATAGAGTCACTGCATGGTAACCGCAAGGCCAGCGCTTTGAACCCCCGGGCTCCCACAGAGCTTAATAGCTCCTGATGTGCTGCTGGTTGTGCCTTGCATGGTTTCTTCCACCATCAGTGTGTGAATGGGTGATGCACAATCCATGTAAAGAGAATTGGATAAGGCACCATTTACCATGGCGATTCATTTGTACTTTTACTCATTTCCGGAGTAGTTTTTCGACCACAGAAACTCTTAAGGGCTTTCCAGACGGCAATGATAAACGCCTGCATAAACGAGGCGATTCTCGATTCTCTCTGCAGTGCCGACATAAAGAAAACCACCCACCGATTAACACCAGGTGTTTTAAAAAGCTCACTAGTTTGAGCTTTCCAAAATATTGCGCACCTGTGCACGAAACAAGCACGAACGCAACACAAATCACTGCATGCCGTGCGATAAACGACCGGCGTTACACAACCTCTTTAGCGCAGGTCATTTTCTGAGCACAAAGCGCCGGTCCCATTGAAAATTAATTAGAATGCGCAATTTATTACCCGCCGTCTGGAAGCCCTTTACTGTGAAGTGTGAACCTAGTATCGTCATTTGAATCATGTTGTGTGCTGAGCAAATCTAATGTATATGTAATGTAATGTAAATGAATGGACTTGGTGGCAGACCTGCTGTGGCCACGGCTTTGAAAACCATGGCAACGCTAATAACATCCTGTATGAAGAAGCCTCTAAAGTCTGCATTAGTTCTGTGATGCCGTTATGAGATTATTATTCCCATTCACACACATTCAGACGTCACCAGTCATCAGTAGGCGAAGATCTTTGATCCTCAGTCTCTTCACTCCACAAAGACTATAGTCTGGCAAAGATGTGGTGATGTTATTAAGTAATACCATGAGTCACAGCAGCCACACCGACCCTCTAAGTCTAAGCGCCCTTTAAGAGTAGGTTGATGATGTCACATGGAGTAGATGTCATTCCACCGAGTCGCAAACGTTACCAGGCTTACATAATCCTGTCATGTTGCTGCTTGACTGTTTGATTGGTTATGCATTGTAATCTCATCATTTAGATGCCAAGTTACAACAGCTGTCCTGTATGTGTGTGGATGGAGTATATGGAAGCTATAGGGCCACACAAAGGTTATCAGCAGTGTGTGCAACGTGATCGCAAAGTAATGTATCAACAATGTTGGAAAACCTAGGCTATTGTCTTTTTTTACTTCAGTAAACGTATCAATAATGCAATGTAGAAATACTACATTGTTATGTAGTGGTAGAGGGCCTGGTGGTAGATAAACTGGCTGGAAAATGTGTTCCTTTCATGCACAAAGTCAAACCGGGGGAAAACTCCCCACATGTCAGGTGAAAGGAAGTGGCTTGGACTTCTCACTCACTGAAGGAAACATGAGATCAGTTCATGGTGTCCCCATGCAGTTGACCACAGGATTACATTAGTCCAGTGGTTTTCAACCAGTGGTCCTTGAGAGAGTTCCAGGTGGTCCCCAGTTGGTTAACCAGATGAAAAGTTGGTTAACCAGATGTAACTCTTGAAAGTGAAAAATGAAACCAAATGGACCCTTGCGGGGCTAAAATGGGACATCAAATGGTTGGCCCTTGGTGGGGTTGAAAACCCCTGCATTAGTCAATTGACACTGGGCGAAAGAATAACTGTGTAACTCAGAAAATGTAGACACCAGAAATTATGCTGTTGCATAATCCTCACCAATATACATGGACTGATCAGTGTGTCACATGTAGATTCCCTTACATCAGTGAAGGTAATGGCATTTCCGCCCACTGCAGCCATGTAACCCAAACTGCGATGACACGGCTGTCTTGCGTGTGAGGCTGCGTGCATGGGAGCTGCCTGTTATGCAACCTGATGCTTTCTGTGCAGTCCAGTCCGACCGGGACAAACAGCAGATTGATTTGTACATTACCACTTCATCTCTTCATTTTTGACCTTTTCCCCTTCCAAATACTCCACTGTCTGCTTTTCCATGCAGGGCCCACCCTGCGGGCTAACTGGTATATGTGGACCCGATCAATAGGCTTTCATATCCACGATAAATGTCATGGCAGGATATGGACCATCATTTACAGTTAGGGATTTCCAATATTGGTAATGTGTGTATTTTTGCGCCACACGTCAGGTCCAGCAATTAGCCTCATTTAAGGGGTGGTGGTCATGGCCTGTATGAGCGGGTTTGAGTAAACGTCAGTCTACTGATGGGAAGATTGTTGGTTCAAACCCTCGGTTTGCACCATGCCCAGCTCCACCTGTTCAAGTTTCTCTGAGCAAGACTTGACTTGACCTCCAATGGTTTCGACCATGCACCCATCAGTGCTGTCTGAATACAGCCATCAGCTGGATGAAATAGTAAAAGTAATTTTCCCTCCCTGGGGACCGGAACATACATAAGGAGAATTTCAGACTAGAAGGCTTTCTTTATTTGTAGTTGTGACGTTACTTTGTGCAATAACTCCTGGCTATTTCCCATACTATACCACGACACATTCTGCCGTAATGATTTTTAGTTTTGGTGCTTTAAGTACATTTTGCGTTGCTTATTTCCATTGCTCAAAAACATTTCTTCATAATGTAAATACCCTATTGGCCTGAATATACAGTAAGACGATGTTTTTTTCCCCAATGGAAATACAATGGAGTCGACTTATATTCAGGGGCTATACTATATGACATTCTTTTTTTCTCTCGCTGTAAATGAGTCTTGAAAAATGGGGGTTGTCTTATAACCGAGTCGTCTTATATTCGGGACAAGGTAATATCCCAAGCAACACAATTTACTGCATATTTCAATGGAAATAAGTAAATTACCACAGCACCCCATGGTCCATTCAATTCCCATTTAATTCAATTCATTGAGGGCTTATGATATAGCGGAAATAATAGCCAATATGGACTTTTTGCACAAAATAACACCTGGGGCGGTAACTAAAGGTAATAAATCTTTCTAGTTGTCTTTTAACCCTGTATTTGCCCCTTTAAGATTACATTTGGACAAACAGAAAGTGCATACAGATCCAATCTTTAATCCTAGTTGAGAAAAGGTAGAGGAAAACAACTATCAAACAGTCAAAATGAATATTCTCAAGGCTCATTCAGTTAGAATTTCCATGAGCAGCGGTGTTCGCAGTGGTATGACGTTATATTGTAGGAAACGGTGGTTGCAGTGATCACTGAAAATCAAACTATGAATAGGTCTTAAGTCTTCACACTGGTTCTCATTCAACTCTGCTTGTTTTTTTTTATTGCCGCTGGTCCAGGTTTTTGATCCTGTATCTTCATAATAAAGGTGTGCTTTTGAACATGGGGACATTTTTCATCAAGTAACTTTTATACTTTGTTGTTTTCTTCTCAGAAGATGCATCATCGCCAGGGCCCTGCAGCGCTGGTACCTCCTGTAAGACAGACCTGAGCACATCCGGCTGACGTACGTCGCTATAAAGCCTCCTCTACTTTAATGGTTGGAACCGCCCGCCCCAACCTGCACCACTGCCCCTGCAGACACAGCCTGATAATCAGCAGCATCATGGAGTCAGTGCAGCTCAGCAGGTACACTACTACTGTAGGGGTGGGACGATTCACTTACCTCACAATACAATGCAATATTGATATTTAGGGTTCTAAATCGATTTATATTGCGATTTTTAGTTATGTTGCGAGTCGATTTGTATATTGATATATCGCATATTTCCTCACAAATGACTGCTTTTACTACACTAGAACAAGGAGGATTCCACCCATTTTCAAGATTTTTTCTGAGAGTGTACAAATGGAACCAAATGGACCCGTAAGGGGAAAATATTGAAAATGGGTGAAATTCCCCTTTAAAACAATTCTGAAGAAAGTATGGACCATGACATGTTCAATCAAATAGAATTTTAAAGTGATTTTAAACAATATAAATAACAAAAAGTGCAGTCATACACATCAATGCTTTATTTTACCAATTTAGTCATGCCAATGGGCTCTAACAGAGTTGGAACATCAGATGTTCATGGGGCAGAGGTACACACACTGCCTTCCTTCCATGACACCTTCTACCTGCTCTATATGCCAATCTCCACCTTCGCTTACTAGTGTTGTAGTTCTCGAGACATTGTCTTGTCTCAAGGACAGTCTCAAGACAAAATTCCATTCTCGATTTTGCTTTTGCCTCGCCCTGTCCCTTCCTTCCTTCCTCCTCCTTCCTCCTCTGTGTGCTTGTTTTGTGCACAAGCCTGCAACACTGACTAGACTTGGATTGTGTTGAGACTCTCTGTCTGTTACCAGATAATCTCCGACACTGTTAATCTGATCGATGCCAAACTTTCCCCACACACTTCCTGGATGCCAACGATGAACCCTGCAAATCGTTACACAGTACTTCTGCAGTCATGGCCTATATTTCATATTCCTTATCGTCCATTATTGGCTTTCAAAGCTTGCAGGATATGCCTGTTTTGAACAAAAAACATCAAGTCATGAACACATGCATGCAATTTACATGAAATATTAACACACTTTCCTACTAGGTGGACAAATATAACAGTACCCTTTTCACATTGGCCTGTTATATCACCAGCAACAAGTGGATTTTTGGAAAACACATTTTGCATAAGAAGGTACCATTTCCACTTTGGCCTGTAGCGCCACCAGGTGGTCACAAACTGACCTGCTGGAGACCTGCGCCCAAAAGGGCTCTTTTTCTAGTTCAGGGGTTTTCAACAGGTGGGGACCACCTGTTGAATCCCTGGGGGAATTTCAGATGGTCCCCACTCCCCAGTCTACACAACTAGAGAATGTAGAAGATTAATGGTCATTTTGATCTGTATGTTTGTCTGTTTTGTTTCCCATATCCAGCCTGGAATTATGGACAAAAGCAAAAGAAATGTTTAGTTTTGTGGGGCTAAAAATGTCCCCAAATGGTGGTCCTACGTGGCTCAAATGATGAATAAAAACTGTGCCCTGGTATCAAAAAGGTTGTAAACCACTGTTCTGGCTCATGTTCTTTTCTTTTCTTTATTTTCTTTCCAGGTATACCATTGTATCTACAGAAGAAGATCCCCTAAAGATCTCCCCGCTGGGCCTTCACAACGGCCACGGCCCTCTGATGGGCGGTCTCCGGGTCGGGGACCCCCCAGGAGAGCGTGGTGGGGGCAGCGGTGGGGGAGAGGTCCCGGGGGGGATGCTGTCCCTACGGGTGAACAACGAACCGGTGGTCCACACCCGCCGCTCGTCGGCCCGCTCCTGCCGCTCCAGCCTGGACCTGGGGGGCGTCGGCATGCCGTCGGCGCCGTCGTCCAGCAGCCGCCTGCGCAGCCGCTTCGTGCGGAAGAACGGCCAGTGCAACGTGGTCTTCAACAACATGGAGGACAAGCCGCGCCGCTACCTGGCCGACATCTTCACCACCTGCGTGGACATCCGCTGGCGCTACGTGCTGGCCCTCTTCACCGCCGCCTTCCTCCTGTCCTGGCTGCTGTTCGGCCTGGTGTTCTGGGCCGTGGCGCTGGCCCACGGCGACTTCGACCTCCTGGACAGTCCCGCCGGCAGCACCGGAGGCCCCGAGGGGGGGAGGCCGCCCGGCACGGCGGGGGAAGGTAAGGATGGGACGATTCACTTACCTCACGATCAGACATGGGCATGGCGGGGCAAACATGATGGCATGCAAAACAAACCACGATATTTCAAATTTAAAATGATTTGAAACTCTACTACTGCTACTAATTAACTACAGTTGTGGCACCACTAAACCAACAGCATTTCATCATTGAAAACAGAAAACTCTCTGAGTCAGACCTTTAGCTTTATGCATGCTGCGTGTCTGTTGCAACTTCAATAACAACTGATGTTCATTGACACACTTCAGCTCAGATTGACGATAAACCATTTATTGCAAAGCTTTTGCATGATTGTATGGCGGCATGGCTCTGCTCATGCGATATCAGACGATCTATGCACTGAGTCATAGGTCTGATATCGCATTTGATATCTCCGATTACCTGCACACCTAAGGTGCAGCTCTGATATCAACGACCCCCCTGAGCAGAGCCGAGTACAGTACAGTACAGTAACAGCAACAATTGAAACAAGTAACAATGACACACGATCATCAGTACGAGACAAGCACACAAGCATCCTGACCAAACCATGAGCAAGACCATAGATCTGAGTGAGAACTGCAGGGAGGAGGCCGGGGAGGTGGGGGAAAGTTTAACCGGCTGGAGCAGTCTGACAGTTCAGCATGAGAGGGACTAGAGAACTGAGGCTGCTTAAGAAGCCCGCCTGAATTGGACTCTGGGAAAATGGGCGTGTATGAGATGCTCGAGCGAATGCATGAGGAGAGAGAGGACCGGAGGGGCTGCTGATTTAAAGGGACAGGCTGTGCTTAGGTAGAGGTGAGTGCATGTATGAGAATGCGATGACATATGAATTCATGAACATCAGGTTCATGAATGATACGCAACCCATCTGCCTTCCGTGTCTCAATGAACTGACGCTCCGCTGGATTTATTATTGATGCTTTACTTGCCTAATAAAAGTCCTGTAACTGAAAATGGTATGGGAGCGGCTATGTGATAATATTTAGGGTCCTGAATGGATATTGCGATTCTTAATTATGCTGTGGTTTGATTCAATATATATCGCAGTTTCTGCAATATATATTGATATTATATTATACACGAATGACTGTGCTTTTATTATACTAGAACATTTTAAAGATTTTTTCTGAGGGTGTACAAAGGGTGTACAAATTAATATAAAACATAAATATTTTAAAAAATCGATTTTGAACCTGGCGATTTGATATTGATTAAGAATTGCGATATATTGACATATCGATTTTTTTTCTGCCCACCCCTAGGGGACGGCCCAGAGGCGGCGGGAGGCGGCGGGGGACGGCGAGGGGAGGACTGGCGGCCGTGCATCCTCCACGTCCACGGCCTGCTGGGCGCCTTCCTCTTCTCCATCGAGACGCAGACCACCATCGGCTACGGCTTCCGCTGCGTGACGGAGGAGTGCCCGGTGGCGGTGGCCACCGTGGTGGTGCAGTCCATCGTGGGCTGCATCATCGACTCCTTCATGATCGGCACCATCATGGCCAAGATGGTGCGGCCCAAGAAGCGGGCGCAGACGCTGCTCTTCTCGCACCACGCCGTCATCGCGCTGCGCGACGGCAAGCTCTGCCTCATGTGGCGGCTGGGCAACATGCGCAAGAGCCACATCGTGGAGGCGCACGTGCGCGCCCAGCTGGTGCGGCCGCACGTGACGCGCGAGGGCGAGTACCTGCCGCTGGAGCAGCGCGACATCGACGTGGGCTACGACGACGGCCTGGACCGCCTCTTCCTGGTCATGCCGCTGGTGGTGGTCCACGAGATCAACGAGGGCAGCCCGCTGTACGGCCTGAGCCGAGCCGACCTGCAGCGGCAGGACTTCGAGATCATCGTCATCCTGGAGGGCATGGTGGAGGCCACGGCCATGACCACGCAGGCGCGCACCTCCTACCTGGCCCGCGAGGTGCTGTGGGGCCACCGCTTCGAGCCGCTGGTCTTCGAGAAGGGCGACCGCTACCACGTGGACTACTCACGCTTCCACAAGACCTACGAGGTGCCGTCCACGCCCCACTGCAGCGCCCGCGAGCTGGAGCTGGGCCGCCTGGCGGCCGAGGCGGGCGGCGGCGGCGGAGGGGGAGGAGGCCGAGGAGGAGGAGGAGGGAGAGGGTCTCTGTGCTCGTCCTCCACCCACACCACCGCCACCTTCTCGCGGTCGCCGTCGCCGTTCGGCGGGCCGCGGAGGACGCGCTACGCCGGCAGCCTCCTGCTGGCCCCGCACTCCCCCAGCGCCTTCTGCTACGAGAACGAGGTTGCCTTGTGCTGCGGGGAGGAGGACGAGGAGGAGGAGGAGGACGGGGAGGCGACGGCGTTGGAGACCAAAGTGGCGATAAAGGACGGCGGCGGCGGCGTGGCGACGGGGAACCTGCAGGGAGACGGCGGCGGCGATACGACCCACGTGTTGGTGGAGGAGCAGAGGGTGGAGGTGCTGTGTGTGCTGGACATCGAGAGCCAAATGAACTACGACGGGCTGGCGGCGGCGCCGTCCTACGTCAGCAGAGAGTCGGGGGTTTGAAGAAGACGAAGAAGAAGAAGAAGAAGAAGAAGAAGAAGAAGAAGAAGAAGCGTCGTCGATCGATAGCTAAAGGGACACTTCACCATTTTTATTTATTTATTTATTTTTTGCAAAAAGAAAGGATGTTCATTTACAACAGTGGTTTTCAACATTTTTCGTACCAGAGCCCACTATTTACTCTGCATAAATTTCTAGCCACGAGGGACCACCATTTGATGTTGAGTTAAACCGTAGGATTTAGGAGAGATAACTAGCAAAACGTTGGTCAATATCACAATTATTCTACATTTTTCTCAATGTGTAGATTCTTGAACATAAAGTCATTCATATGTTTAAATATAATTTAACTCTTGAGAGTGTAAAATGAAACCAAATGGACCCGTAAAGGTCCATTTGGGTACCAACTGTACATCGTTTAGCTGTGGGCCACCTGGAATCCTCTCTCAGGGACCACTGGTTGAAAACCCCTGATTTACAATATTTGGAACACTTTCTTTCTTCGCGATACATGGTTTTAGATATTTTAGATTTTTAGCAGCCCAGTGAGCCCAGTGTGTCATCAGCACAACTTCCTGGGAGAAAAACAAAAACAAATGTACCAGTAACACAGGCCCCTCCCCCTATCGACAAGTAGGAGCAGTGCACCAAAGCATAATGGGAATTGTAGTCCAGGAAGGTGGTGAATAAACAAAAACTCTAGGGAAGTATTCTAAATCTTCTAAACTTACTCTACTTACTCTCTAAACTCACTTTTTATTTTATTTTATTTTATTTTATTTTATTTTATTTTATTTTATTTTATTTTATTTTATTTTATTTTATTTTATTTTATTTTATTTTATTTTATTTTTGCAAAAAAGGAGTAATGTGTCCCTTTAAAGACTGGAACAAATATGTGCCCTTTGATTTGAGTCTGTGGGTATCTCCACCAAAGTTCTTTGACGTATACAGTACTGTATAGTATATATTAAATAAAACTGAGGAATGTAGCTTGCACGTTCACCGAGGGAGAGGGAGAAACAAGAAATGTTTTATTTTTTAAAATAATAATAATAATAATAATGATGATTTGTTACTGTCCAGTATTGTCTATGTTCATGTTTATGTTTTAATTACAACATGAATCAGTAGTACATTCAACACGCAGGTGTGACTTCACTGGGTCTTATATGAAGTCACACTGATATAGACTTTTATCCAGCATGGCTTTGTGTGTGTGTGTGTGTGTGCGTGTGTGTGTGTGTGTGTGTGTGTGTGTGTGTGTGTGTGTGTGTGTGTGTGTGTGTGTGTGTGTGTGTGTGTGTGTGTGCGTGTGTGCGTGTGTGTGTGTGTGTGTGTGTGTGTGTGCGGTCTACATCAGTGGTTTTCAACCTTTTTCATACCAGGGCCCACTATTTCTTCTGCATTTTAACCATAGACCTCTCATACCCAAAACCGAGGATTTTCAAATTTGTGTCCACAATTCAGGAGATATAAACAGGGGTGTAATGGAGGGGGGACGCGGGGGGACGGCGACCCCCCACTTCTCACATCTAAAATATTTTTGGGTCTGAAAAAAATCATGGTGAAATACATCTTGATGACATCATCAAGATGTGTTTCACCATGTTAATGAGTTTCCTTT
Source organism: Benthosema pterotum (assembly GCA_039105355.1). Classification (NCBI taxonomy): domain Eukaryota; kingdom Metazoa; phylum Chordata; class Actinopteri; order Myctophiformes; family Myctophidae; genus Benthosema; species Benthosema pterotum. The sequence continues at coordinate 44,018,515 of CM076973.1, read as the reverse complement.
TTTCTGAGAGTGTACAAATGGAACCAAATGGACCCGACCCGCTAGGGTCCATTTGGTTCACATTTGTACACTCTCAGAAAAAATAAAATCAAATGGGGGGAATCCCCCTTTCAGAGGCGTCCCCCCACTTCTAAAAGTACCACTACAACACTGGATATAAACTGGCAAAACGTTGATCAAAATAAAAATTCTAGATGTGTATATTCTTGAAAATTAATTAATTCAGATGTTTAAATATAATTTAGCTTTTGATCTCAAAAGTTACAGATCTATAAGGGTCCATTTGGTTACCAACTGTCCATCATTTAGCTGGGGACCACATGGAATCCTCTCAGGGACCACTGGTGGTCCCCGGACGACTGGTTGAAAACCACTGGTCTACATGGAAGTGTACGGTTGTTGGGAATGGGGGTCAGTTTCTGATTTCCATTTCGCATCTTGTAAATACGATAAGTTTTTGTTTCCTTTTATGATTATTAGACCAAAATGTAAGCATCATATAAAAGGAAAATCTAATGATGAATGAAAATGTTGATAAAGTAAATGTGAATGTGTGCTCCATGCCAATATGTACATCATTTCTTTTCTCAGTGTAAAAAAATATATATATTATATGATTTCTTCTGTATTATAAAAAAAATCTATGCATGGCCACTCATGTCTTATACTGTTGGAGTCACTGCTTTGTTTGATAAATTAGATCTTTCCAAAATGATAAAACCTGGATGAAGAGTTGAGAAGAGCAACAACGTATCTCTGAATCTTAGCACTAAAACAGTGAATCTTAAAGGTAATCTAGGCAACTTTTCAGGCAAAAATCAGTGTATATGTAGCTATATTTTTTTGCTTTTTCCCACTCTGTTGCTTCTACTTTGATGCTGCGGCTGTTTCCCTGAAGACAGACACATGCTTCGCACTGCAGACGGTCCAGAACTTTGTTGTTATCAACAAATCATGAAGACAAAACATTCGTCGGGCTCAGGGCAGGCGGTACTAATTTGTGAGGCGGAGGGGGTTATGTAGGGTGAGGCAGCGTTTTAGCCATTCACAGCACAGCAGTCTCCAGCAGATTCATAATGAGCCAATAGAGTGTAGGTGAGGTGGAGTCAGATTCTGTTTTTAAACAAATTTGGTTACAAACGCAGTGTTTGTACACACTAAAGTTGCCTCTATTACCTTTAACTATACCATGTATGCATCGTGAATGAAGGATAAGCACTTTATTCTGAATTTGATCATAATTTCACTGTCAGACATGGAAAGCTGTCCCAGATTTTCTGGGACACTGTGTCACAGTATAGGGCATGTATGTCAAACCCAAATCAGACCTGTAAATCTTCGTCCCGTGGGGTGGTAGGTAGGTAGTTAATTACTGCCCCTCTGGTATAGCTTACACACCAGGATAAGAAATGATGGCAACTCATCGTTTTACTTTCTGAACTCAGTTGATTTACTTTTGGTGAGGATCATACAACAGCAAAACTGAGCTTTGATCATGCAATTTCAGTTTTTAATGGATGCAGTTTCATCTTTGCATTTGCTATTAAGGAACATTGATTTACTTCATTTTTGTTGTTTGCTCTGGCTGCTCTAACCCTTGGACTTTTTTTTATTCTATTTTGGCCTGCTGTGTATTTGAGTTTGATATAGGGCATTCATTAATTTAGACCAAACAAGAAAGCCAACAAAATGTTGTAACAATGGGCAAAACAACAACACTGTTTCTGCCTGGCAGCAGTGATGATGAGAGATAGCTTTATCTATGGATTACATTTGTAATAGCTCCTGGTTTTGTATCAATAAAAAGCACCCAATGAAACTACTAACAGCGTCTGCCGTTCTGCTTGACTCACGGCGGCGACAGGGGCGGATGCAACATTTCCCGTGTGTGTGTGGGGGGGGGGGGGCAGGAGAAAATGGTATGGGGGTGGCTTCATCGCCCATGGCGTGAAGCGACGCTGGCGATGAAGCCGCACCCATGCCATTTTTGTTACAGGACTATATTAGCCAAGTTATGTTATTAGTCGAGTAAGGCACCAATATTAACATCAGTTGTTTCGATTGTTTGGTGGGGCAGTCTGGGCATTTAGGAGGGCATTGCCCCCCCCCATGCCCATGCCTAGATCCGCCCCTGGACAACGACGACCTGTCATGCACGTTCACTTCCCCTCAGAGCACCGTCTCTGGGGTCAGAGGTCATCCCAGTACCTGTGTTGACGGCCACCTGTTTGGATCGCTCCGGTGAAAATATATTGGCTGGCTCCATCTCCGTTTGGAAGCAGCAGGGAAGTTCCTCTAGTATCCTTGTAAACAAGGACAAAAATGTCTAATCCGTAACCCACCTGCCTCCGTTCATGAGTCAGTCGGTCCTCAGCACAGCCAGAGAAACTGGGGTAGTATTAGCCAGAATTAAAAAAAGAAAGAAAGAAAGAAAAAAAACAGTGTCACATACAGCACACAAGACTTTTAATGTCACAGCCAAAGATTATTTCTGGTTTTGGCTCTCGTGGTGTGTGTGTGTGTGTGTGTGTGTGTGTGTGTGTGTGTGTGTGTGTGTGTGTGTGTGTGTGTGTGTGTGTGTGTGTGTGTGTGTGTGTGTGTGTGTGTGTGTACTGAAGGACAGATAGAAATAGAGAGAAGATGTAGGCTGTTGGACATGTATAGCGTGTGGACAAGGACGGTTGACACGGACAAAGGACAGACAGGACCGTAAGCCGTGGTGTGTGTAAAGTAACTAGCTACATTTACTCAAGCGCTGTGGTACTTATGGGTACAATTATGAGGTATTTCTTACTTGTCTTGGAGTGTTTCCAATTTTCAGTGCTTTGTTTTACATACAGGGTGTTAAAGGCCTACTTCCTGAGTGTAGTACTTTTTTACATATTTTAATAACAATACATTTGTAAGTGTATTTTATTTTACGTTCCTGATGAGTGTATTTTGTTTTACGATCCTGATGTCTATGTCGCGTGTATATGGCTTTGTGAGTGTATTTTGTTTCCACCCTGAGGTCTAGCTGTGTATATGGAATAGTGAGAGCAGGTAGATATACACTCAACAAAAATATAAACGCAACACTTTTGTTTTTGCTCCTATTTTTCAGGGGATGGACTTAAAGCACTAAAATTCATTCCAGATATACAATATAACCATTTCTTTCAAACACTGTTCACAAATCTGCCTAAATGTGTGATATTGAGCACTTCTGCCTTGTTAAGATAATCCATCCCACCTCACAGGTGTGCCACATCAAGATGCAGATTTGACATCATGATTAGTGCACAGGTGTACCTTAGACTGTCCACAATAAAAGGCCACCCTGAAATGTGCAATTTTCTTTTGCCTTATTGGGTGTATGGGCATCCGAGCCAGTCAGTATCTGGTGTGACCGCCATTTGCCTCATGCAGTGCAACACATCTTCTTCGCATAGCGTTTATCAGATTGTCAATTGTGGCCTGTGGAATGTTGGTCCACTCCTCTTCAATGGCTATATGAAGTTGCTGGATATTAATGGGAACTGGTATGCGCTGTCGAAATGGTAATAATGTGGTAATATTGTGTTATTACCATTTTTACAGTGTGTGTGTGTGTGTGTGTGTGTGTGTGTGTGTGTGTGTGTGTGTGTGTGTGTGTGTGTGTGTGTGTGCGTGTGCGTGTGCGTGTGTGTGTGTGGTAAAGCAAACCCCTGTTTGCCTCCTGCATAGAGATGCGCAGTGACGTCACCGCCCCGGTTCCGGAAGTCTTTTCCCAATTCATTTTTCTCATAGACTTTTCGAAAATAATTTATATCAAGACGATTACGCCGCGGTCACAGCCAACTCGAGTCGTGACGAATCATGATGACACACACAAACTTTTGGGACAATAAAATAATTTCTAAGATGAAAAACGAAACAAAAAGTCTTGTATCATGCCGTTTTCTACTTCTTCCCAATTATATATTATATGACGATATTGTGTTTGTTGTCATGATTTGTCACGACCTGAGTTGGCTTTGGCCGCGGCGTAATCGTCTTGATATAAATTATTTTCGAAAAGTCTATGAGAAAAATGAATGGGGAAAAGACTTCCGGAACCGGGGCGGTGACGTCACTGCACAGCTCTATTATGAGCAAATTCAAAACAGGTGGTTGGCTATGCAGGGCTGTTGAGTGATATTATCCACAAACCACAGGCACTTTCAAAATCTGACACAATTCTGTGCACAGAATTAATTAACAGGAATTAGCACATAACATGTCTGTGGTGGTGAAACCCTTTACAGCTATTGAAAGAGGAGAATTCAAGCTTTCCGCACAGCTGCAATGATGGTAAGCTTGGCATTGTTTAATACAATTAGACTTTCAACTGTTTGGCTGAATGGAGCTGTCTAGTTGCACCTATAGTTACTCTACATTGTGAAATGTAAGATCTGTGGTGATTTAAAAGCCATTTTTTGCATTATGTTTAATTAGGAGTTAGCAGGACTGTCTCTAACACACACTTGCATGCAACTTCACGTTGCACCTCATCTGTTACAATTCCAAACATGACAAAATTTTAATAAATACTGGCCCCTGGACCTGGTATCAAAATGGTTGAAAACCACGGCTCTATATTTTCACTGCATTGTGCATGCCCACTCAAGTTATAGAGTCACAGGGAGAGAGGGGCTGTACATACCAGGAAAATCGTTAGGCGGCGCTGGAGTCCATTGCAACTCTATGATAGTTGCAACTAAGGCAAGAGGGCCTACAATCTCGTTGTTGTCGTTGTTGTTGTGTGGGCTCCCTCAAGTGGAGGGCCATAATACTACACCGGTTAAATGCAAAATTATTCTCTGTATCTGCATAATGTAGGGCAGGGCCGGCAGGCTATGCTATCCCTGGAGTAAAATCACGTTTTATGACTTTTGATTTCTAAAGATATAATAGGACAACCGTCTATGTAGCCTGCTGTTTGTAAACATATGAGAGAGACAGTAGGCTACACAGGGTGCACTGTATGCTCCAGTGATCTTGGAAGAAATGCTTTAAAGGTAGGCTATGCCTATAAGGCATGTACCTTTAAATGCCATTTGGATTTTAGTAGGAAAGTGTAGGCGGGCCTACTGAACTAGTCCTCTAGCTATTTGTGACAGCAAGTGCACGATTCTTTATGTAAGAGGGCTCTCTTTACATGTGTTTTGTTTTACTTGGTCACACTTTTGCTTTGGTAATGCAAACATGTTTTCTCGTGCCAATAAAGCCCCTTTTAATTGAATTGAACTAAATTAACAGAGCACTCTCTGTCGTTTCAGAGAATGAGAGAATCAGACAGCGAGATGCAAAATCCAATCTGTGTGTGTGGATCATGAGGATAATCTTGTTTTGCTATTCAAATCCCGGGGAGAATGGTTACTTTGGTTAGTTTGTTCACAGTTCAGAGTCGCAACCAATTAAGATGATGAACAATATTTTCTGACGCTTAAGTTTAGCTCTGTGTTTGGCAGAAGCTATACTGTAGGCCAGGGGGTTTCACCAGTGGTCCTTAAGCAAGTTCCAGGTGGCTCAGGATAAATGATGGAAAGTTGGTTAACCAGATGTAACTCTTTGAGAGTGTAAACATGAATGTAGAAGATTAATGGTCATTTTGGTCTGTATGTCTGACTGTATTATTTTACTATTTGTGGACAAAACCAAAAGAAATCTTTAGTTTCGGGGTCTGTGGGGGCTCAAATGGTGGTCTGTGTGTGACTCAAATTCTGAATAAATAGTGGGCCCTGGTGTAAAAAAAAGTTTGAAAGCCACTGCTGTAGGCTATTGTATTACTTTACAGTAAAAGTAGCCTACAAATGAATGTTCTGTCAGTCCACGTAGTTATTCTCATCATGCCATTGGAAAGTTAACACGCAAGCGATGCATCTCCAAATCACTACCTAGTTCCATAAAGTTCCTTTTAAACATGACCTTAAAAAATCTCTAACTTGTCCAGGTCAGTCCAAATCTTCTGAAGCCAAATGATCACATTGTGAGTGGGAAAAATAACTATATATTTACAAATGACACCCTTGAGTGTATAATGTTAGAAATAAAACTCAGGAATTCAATTGTTCAGTTACTAAAGTATTGGTTTCAAAATGTACGTAAAGCACCAACAGCAGAAAGTACAATTGTGCAGTATGTTCCCAGTTTTCAAACATACAGTATACGCATCTGTTGAAAATAACTGCATTGTTAAAAGTTTTAACTTTTAACACTGCACTGTGCACACTGATTCATCAATTTTCAATGAAAAAAGAAAAAGAAAATCAGTAGAGCATGGTTCTACAGAGACATTGTGGCTTTGTGTCTCCCTGTAAACAGATCTACATGCATTGGGGTATTGTAGATCACCTATTTTGATAAATATTTAAAAAATAAACATCTTTTTCCCCCCAGATTCTTCTTCTTTTTTTAATGTTCAAAACCTGTACTTGAAAATATGGCATATTTTGGACATATAGTTCGAATAGTGATTAAATCGTGATTAAATTCATTTTGAACCTTTGATTAATCAGGTTAAAACTTTGAATCATTCAACAGCCCTAATTGAAACATGTGAGTACTTTTTTCCCCAGGACATTGGTAAATGCAGTCAATTTGTGCCACAATAGACTTTGTTTTTACGTGCCCCGAACTTCCCTCGGCTTTGCATTAATTCTGAGCTTTAAGGGGAATTCCACCCATTTTCAACATTTTACTATGTCATCAGACTCATCAATATACCTTAAAGATGCTGTGTGGACATTCTGTGTTTCCTAGAAATGGAGGTCTGGAAACACAACTTGATGACGTCATCAAGTTGTGTTTCACCACCAATGAATTTTCTTTCTGGACCTTTTTTTCTCCAAGAGTGTACAAAGGAAACAAATGAATCCTATTTGCACACTCTGAGGAAAAAAAAACTGAAAATGGGCGGAATTTCCCTTCAACTTTCCGATTTGCAGCCACACCAGGTATAGCAGGCGACAGGTAGCAGCGGCTGCTCTCTTTAGAAATGCTGCACTTATAAAGTCGATGAATACATTAAGGGAAACTCCATCTCCCTCTCATATTATCTAATCTAATCACCCTCTTGGTTTAATATTGTTAAATGTCCTCTCATCTTCTGTCTAATGAGCCATTTCCCCTTCATTTCCACTCTCCCCATGTTTAGCTCCATCACCCCGTTCTCCTGCTCCCAGTCCTGTCCCCTTTGTGCCAGTTAATTACCCTTTATGTGGGTTAATTAGGCAGATCGTCACACTCTCTGTCGTCAGTGTCGGTAAAATGGAGCAGCTGTGCGACCTTTGTGACCCCTGGTGAGGACGCCGGGGCCTAATCGCAATGCTATGATCTCTTGCCTTGTAGGCAGACGGTGAGTGTGAATATATGCACCTATTTCTGTGTGTGTATGTGCGTGCGTCACGTATGTGTGTGTGTGTGTGTGTGTATGTATGTGCGTGTGTGTAGGTCTTTGACCTTTCTGGCCTTGGTGGCGTTTCGTTGGCCCCGGGGGCTTCCAGAAGCCAGTGGTGGAGACTGTGCCCTCACGGCATGGGGGACAGTATTTAGTGCACTAAGTGCTGCTGTGGTTTTGGGGGGGGGATCTTCTTTTGATTCCACGTCGTCTTGCGTCGACGACGACGAGGCTGTGTGTGAACTGTGAAGAAGCAGCATGCAGGGCAGGACAGAGGAGCATTGTTCACAGCAGCAGCGCTGCAGATAGCAGGGGTGGGTCTAGGCATGGGCATGGGGGGGCAATGAATGCCCCCCTAAATGCCCAGTCTGCCCCACGAACACGATGGCATGCAAAACAAACCATATGGTTTGTTATATTTCAAATTAAAGTGCTTATATTTAAAATGATTTAAAACACCACTACTGCTACTAACTAACTTGCAGTTGTGGCACCACTAAACCAATAGCATTTCATCATTGAAAACAGAAAACTCTCTGAGTCAGACTTTTATGCTTTATGCATGCTGCGTATCTGTTGCAACTTCAACAACAACTGATGTTATTATTGTTTTTTACTTGCCCAATAAAAGTCCTGTAATTGAAAATGGTATGGGTGCAGCTTCTTCGATCGGGCGATGAAGCCGCCCTCATACCCCCCCCCCCCCAATTGGGAAATGTTGCATCCGCCCCTGGCAGATAGCAGGACCGGCTCTAACTGGGATGGGAACCACCACCGACAGGACAACATCATAATAACAAGCATCTTCTGGGCAACAGTCTGACCGTTGGTCCAAACCTCGAAATGGTTTGTCGCTTCGCAGTGAAGTCCATATAAGTCAGAGAGGGTTGCAGTGCAAATTAATGTGACCAGATTTGGTCACATTTGTACACTCTGTTAGTTATAAAAGGGAGTTATAAATGAACGTTGTGGATTTTACTTTGTTAGGCATCCTTGTTTGGCCCATGCCTGCTGACAGTGTCTGTTTGTCCTGTTAGGATTAGTGTTGATTTCATCAACGACAAATGTTTGTTGGCTACCTTTTTTCCTTTGACGGAAATGTAATAAAAAGCTAAGCTATGATGACTAAAACCATAAGACCAAATATACTAAAGTATAAAACTAGACTAAAATGATGTAGGGAGGGAGCCAAGCGACTTTAGTGTAGAACAGATCCTGTAGAACTAAAGGACAAGTCGTTTTAAGTCTGGTTGCGATCTGAAAATAGCAGATCCACAAGATCACAATGTGTGTCAGCTTGTAGGTCTGCTATTTTCACATACAACTTATTGTAAAGTCAGGCGTTGCGATTGTCACCAAGTCCCACCTAAAACTAGATTTCTAAAGTCTGGAATGATTTATTTGTCCTAAAATATAACAAAATTAATTAAATATAATGAAATTACCATACTATTTTCAAAAGAAAGACTAACGTAAATCTAAATTTGCTGTCAAAATCAACACTGGTTAGGATGCCTGTATCACCTGTTCACCTCTCTTCACATCAGATATGTACTGATGTTTCTCTTTTTCTTCATTTTGATCAACTTTGCTTTGTTTTTAAATGTGCTTTATAGCAGTGGTTTTCAACCATTTTTATACCAGGACCCACTATTTATTCTGCATTTTAGTCTAAGACCACTATTTGATGTTGAATTTAGTCTCTTTAGGACCCAAAACTAAGGATTTTCAAAAATATTGGTCAAAATAACAATTCTTATACAATTTGTAACGTAGATTCTTGAATATTAAGTAATTTAGATGCTACATATAATTTAACTCTTGAGAGTGTAAAAATGAAACCAAATTTGGTCATTTTATATCCTAGAGTTACAGATCTATATAAGGATCCAATTGGTTACCAACTGTCCCATCCATCATTTAGCTTGGGACCTCCTGGAATCCTCTCAAGGACCACTGGATGAAAACCACTGCTTTATAGCATTGACTTGTATTTTAAGATCCACAGGTTATTTTATGGTGAGTGAAGAACCTACGTAACAATGCATAATTCCTTCCACACAAATTAGAGGCTGTTCATACATGTATTTGCATGCATGTGTTGGAGAGGAGGAAGAAAACTGGAGACCAAGAATCCAATAAATCTCCATATTCTCTCTCTCTCCCTCCATCTCTCTCTTTCCTTCTCCCCCTCTCTCTCTCTCTCTCACCCTCTCTCTCTCTCTGGGCTGAAAATCCCCCAACTATCTTTCTGTTTCATTCCCTTTTATCTCCGCTCAGCCAACAACAGAGTCTTTCATGCGGGCATCTTGCCCACGGAGCCCTCAGGCCCTTCTCTCCCGCTCACACAGACTAATTGAATGTTCTGAGGAAAACTCATGATTGCAAGTCAGTTGCTGCTGCGCCTCTCTCTCTCCCAGCTCCCTCTCTCTCTCTCTCTCCCTCTGTCTCTCTCTGGACAGATAGACTCATGATTTGATATACAAATTTTGAAATCAAGACGCTTTTCTCTTAACACCAGTAGTATTGCTTTATTTGGGAGAGATCAGAGATCACATAAGATTCAGGTAATTGAGTAACATGAGATATACCAACACATCCAAAGTGAAAATCTTCCCCCCCTGGGAAACATTAACAAACGAAGCAGGAGTCAGTGAACGGGTGAACTGTAATTGAAGAGTCTTGTTCCAGAAAGGAGATCTACTTTGTGTTAAAGTGTTATTTTATCTCCTCACAAAGACTCATCTAACTAAGCAACACTAGGCTACTACTTTTTTAAATGTACCACAGCTTTATTTTCATTCTGAACGATTAAATATGATAAAGAAGAATGCCCACACACTGAGTATCTGCTCGGTACATGAGTTTTAGTTTTAATAAGACAATTTTCCGTCCCCCTAGGCCTTCTTCAGGCATTTATATACATAACAATACATAAACAATATTAAAGGAGTCCAGTTTTGCGGTATAGATTACTGGTGTCAATCGGTAATTGGTGGTACAGTTTCTTCTATTCGCATTATTCCAAACAAGAAATTATTAATGTCAATTAGTGTATTGGCTACCACTCTATTTTGTATAGAGATTCTAAACCAATGGCACATATCTCTCACCCAATCATGCTGGCCAATCACAATTTGAGTTTTCAGTTTTGTCCTAAATGTATGTGTTTTGTCTTCAATGGTTGTTTTTGCATACCGGTAAACACGCAAAGCTGGGCGTAGGAGGGGCCAGCACCCCTCTACAACGGGAAATGTATTAAATAAGGTATATGTTTTGACTCAATACAATCTTTTTAAAGGTTTACTTTTTACTGGGGGAGAATTCACCTGAAATGTCCTCAATTCACAATACATGCATTACTCCAAAGAAGCAAAACACAAATTATAACGACTGTTGAACCAAGATTCAGATTTCAGTGCTTTTGGGGTCAAAGGTCACACAGGTGGAGAGCACATCTGACAGCATTATTATCCCCCATTTCTAAACCACTCATCACACACCTTAATGAAGGCACCTGTGTGTGTGTGTGTGTGTGTGTGTGTGTGTGTGTGTGCGTGTGTGTGTGTGTGTGTGTGTGCGTGTGTGCGTGTGTGCGTGTGTGCGTGCGTGCGTGCGTGCGTGCGCGCGTGCGTGCGTGTGTGTTCTGCAAACTCCAAGACAATGGTACTTGCACAAAAACTAAATTCACCATCCCATCTATACATGTGACAAAAAGTTGATTATAAACAAATCAGTTGTGATACTACAAAAACAACATCTTTTCGGTTCTAATATTGTTCTCTCATGTTTGTGTATGTATTTCAGTCAGTTATCCTTGCAGATTACATGGTTTAGCGGCCATTTGGAAAAAGCAGCATGAAACAGTTGGAAAATACAACAAACATGCATATTGAGGTAGCTTCTCTTATCCACAATAAACAGGGACACATTCAATTGGATTATACATCATACAGTACATCACTCAGTATTACACACATGTTGTGCATATACAGTATAGAAAATACTTGCTCAAAACAACAGCAGCATAAATCAAAATATACACTAGAATCAAAAGGAAATACTACAATCCAATATCTGTAAAATCCTTTGTATATTAGCAAGTCCAAAACAAAGACAGGTTCCTAACTGAAACTCTGCTGGCAAGTAATGTTGTGAAACTGGTCTCTCAGTCAGTAGTATAGCTAGTATACTGTAGCTACTACGAATAAAATCCGTGACCGATAGAGAGCTATAGACTGATCTTGAAGCGACGTACAACATCGCCTTAGGCCACCGGGGCCTTTTCCAGCAGATGATTTGAATTGTTCTTTTTGCTGCACGGCACGCCATCATTTAGTGCGTTGCACGAAACGAGTCTTGTGAGTCCGGGCCAGTGGTGGAATCACCCGTCAACGTCCGAGACTTGTGACAACATGCCATCGCCATGACTGACCCCGTGAGCTGGCACGTATGACAAAGGGACGAAACAGTCAGTCATGGAGTCACAGTTTAAATGCCACTATTGTCCTCGTTCGACCATCATCTCCTCCTTCGTCATACCATCATCGTCGTCATCATCATTCCCTGAGATTTACGTGTATTGGTATTGGAGTCAGAGGCATAACTCCATTAGTTTAAGCTCTTACTAATGATCTAACTCCATTAGAAAGCTCTTACTTCCTTTGTCTCCCTCTCTCTCCAACTCTCCCTCCCTCTCCATTTCTCTCTCTCTCTCCTGTTTCCTCTAAACCAGACCTTCTCTCCTATATTCTCCCTGAAATGCTGAACCTTTCTCCCTCCCTGTCTCCTCCTCATCTTTCCTTTCCTTCGCCCTCGTTCCTCCTCCTTTAGCCCTGTCTCCCGTGTGCACGCACGCTGTGACCGAGGGGTATATAGTGGCCGTGCATGGCCACCAGTGCACGCACGCACGCTCGCACGCGGGGAGAGAGAGAGACGTGGACACAGCAGAGCCCAGACAATAGGCCATTCATGTTGGCCTGCAATGCAATGATGATCCTGCTATACCCTCCATCACCCTCTTGCTCCTGCCTCCCACCCTCCACCAGCCTCCACAGCTGCACAGGAATGTGGTCCAACTAGTTGCCCCCCACCACCTCCTCCTCCGACTCCTCCTCCACCACTTCACCAGTACCACCACCACCACCAGCATCTACCCAGCCCGGATGTAACCTTTCCCAATTGGGGGGTGGGGGGGGCAGGCGAAAAAGGTATGAGGACAGCTTCATCGCTCGTGGCGTGAAGCGACACGGGCGATGAAGCCGTCCTCATACCGTTTTCATTTCAACTCCCATATCATTTCATTACCATTTAAATTCCCATACCATTTTCATTTAAATTCATCCCCAAAACCCCACATTGAATAGATTTTGGCATGGTTTGGGGGCTACAGATAACACAAAATCCAACTTCTTTTTAATATATTTTTCTTTGGTTTTGTGACCCCCATAGCTTGTACAGGGACAATAATAGCATCAGTTTTATTTATCATTATTCATTATCATATCATTATCATAAATTATCATTTTTACAATGTAAATATAAGCACTTTAAGTTGAAATATCTCTAAAATTTGGGTTGCTTGCATGCCTTCATGTATAGGTGGTGGGGCAGTCGTCAGGGCATTTGGTAGGGCATTGCCCCCCCATGCCCATGCCTAGATCCGGCCCTGCGCGTCATCAACCTCAGCCAACCCAACCTCAGCACAGCCCCCCCCCCCCCCCCCCAAGCTCCCCTTGTGTCCCAAACACATACATAAAAAAATAAAAAGACCAAGAAGGCAAGAAACGAGGCGGTGGTGGTGGTGGTGGTGGTTGGGTGGGGGTGGGTGGTGGTGGTGGTGGTGGGGGGGATTCTGTGGCCGGAACACAAAGAGAGGATTCATGGCTGGTCACAGACACTCGTACAAGAAGGGGAAAAAAAAGAAAAGGGGGGGACCCATTTAAGTGTTGCGCAGCTGCACTAATTCACTGGGCGAAAAATAGTCGACAGGAGAAGACAAAAGGTCAGATAGCAGAATCACTCATTTCATGGCCTGACGTTGGACGACGACGTCTCACTAAATCACAGGTTCACGGGATGCGCGTCGTCCAGTCATGAAATACGTTTTGAACGGAGCTGCGGTTGTCTTCTTATCGATTAGTGTTCTATCGATTACTTATTTGTCATTTCATTTTCAAGAAGCACCTCACTAAACCGATGCTAGAAAAGTTGCCTAAGCAATCTCATTAGATGCCAGCGTGTTGCAAAGATGGCTACAAAGGCAACTCACATGTGCAGAAAAACAAACCCACCCACTTTTTTTTTTTTTTTTTTTACTTCTGTGAACCTGTCATGTGGCAATAAAGCCGGTGATTCGATTTTGATTCTTAATCTTATAATTTTGATGAAATTTTGATTTCATCCATTTTTATTGAATTTTAAACAAACAAATACAAAAGCACACATCCAAACAAACAATACAAGCAGCACATAGGCTACACTATAGTAAAGCAAGATGTCTGCCTCCCTCCTCAAACAGGTGCATCCACTTCAACAGGTGGACGAAGTCCAACTAAATTTAAAGGGACATGGACGTCATTAATGAACCTAAACCATGTGCATTACAATCCAACCGCTAAAGCTGAAAGTAATTCTCCCCATAACAAATATACTAAATACGGTAAATCCACTAATCTATAGTTTGTATAACATAATGCACTTTTTAATTGCGGGCTTTTTTGGGATCCCACCATTATGCTTTGGACATTCCAGATCTGTAGGATTGACATTAAAATAAGCTGGGCAACTCCAGAAAACATGAGGATGTTTGTCTCATCTCATGGATCTTTCGGTTTTTCCAATAATTATTCGATTAGTTTGATGATTAACTTTCAGCTAATCAATCAATTTGTCTTATAGTTCAATTTAACTACATTCCATGTAGTTAAATTGAGACTTTCTCTCGTTTCCTGTATTCACTGTGTTTTCACTGTGTTCCAGAAATCCAGTGGTGGATTCCAGGTGGTCCCCAGCTAAATGATGGACAATTATTAACCAAATGGACCCTTATACAGTAGATCTGTAACTCGTGAGAGTGTTAAAATGAAGCCAAATGGACCCTTACGGGTCCATTTGGCTTCATTTTACACTCTCAAGAGTTAAATTATAACTCTTGAATTAACTCTTGAACTTCTGAGTTACTTAATTTTCAAGAATCTGCACGATTAGAAAATGTAGTAATGTAATTGTTGAATTGTTATTTTTCGACCAACGTTTTGCCAGTTTATCCCTCCTAAATTGTGGGCATATCTTGAAAATCCTTGAGACTAAACTCATCATCAAATAGTGGTCCGTGGCTAAAATGCAGAATAAATAGTGGGCCCCGGTTTGATATAAGTATGATAAAAATTTCACTGTGTTCCAGAAAGGCCCTGAGTATAACAGAGACACACATATTGGCAGTGATGGGCAGTAACTTCTTACAAGTAGCTAAGCTACATAGCTTAACTACATTTTCCCGTAGTGTAGCTTACTACATTTGTTCTGGGAAAAGCTTCTAGTGAAGCTACACTACTTGTTTCGAATAGCTTAGTGAAGTTACACTACTTCGAGTAACAAAGAGTGTAGCTTACTGCGTTTTCCCACACACATTTTTGAATTCAATGTAATTGGTAGAAAGCCTGTAATATACATCCCAAAACTTAGACATGCCACCACCCTATGTTCAAACCCACCCCTTAGATTTTTATTTATATTATTTTATTATTATTTAGAAAGTTGTACATTAAATTGAGATATATATTTATATATGTAGTGTTTATGTAGCAAGCTACGTCTGTCGTGTAGCTTCTAGTGTAGATTTAGCTACATTTTTTCGAGAGTAACAAGTACTGTCGCTTACTACATTTTCCCAGTAACTTGCCCATCACTGCATATTGGACACATACTGCATGATGTGCTTCATCCATTTTCCACTCTACATTTCCCTACCCCAGCGTGAGAATACCTAAGATAGCCTCCAGTCCAGACTAGTAATTCTGTGATCTATGCTTATTATGAACACCCATGACCCATAGCAACCCTGCATGGGCCCATGGATAGCAGATCCATTTTCAAAGCATAGAGGACACAGCAGCAACGACATTTGGTCGGTCAAGCTTTTTTTCTCTCTGCACATTAAAATCCTGACTCAAAGTAAAAAATGACACTTTGAATTTAGGTAATACATTAGTGTAAAATGACACTTATATTTTCGTCACACACTAAGGGCTCCATTTCCGTTTATCTAACCTAAACCCCTTATCATTTTTTTTACTATTTTGAAAAACATTTTGCAATAGTTCAACGTGCCAATCTATTGACACATTGTGAGCTTGTAGACTGGCCATTTCAACTATTGGAAAAAAAATGTTTTTTTATTTAATTAGTTTGAGAAGGCAAAGAAGTTAAGGGATAAGGGGTTTAGAGGTGATGAAATTCTAGGCCTTAGGCCTTGGGTTTAACACTCAGTTTTATGCAGGGGTACAGCAAGAGCAAGTCGTTAAGATGAGATAAATCATCAATAATCTGAAATAGAGTGACACTGATGTGTCCTTTGTACTGAAAACTGAGGTTTTATGGTGTAGAAGTGCTAATTTTTGTATGCAGTGTATTGGTGTATTTATTTTTATTATTGGTATTTTTTATTAATGGTGTATATTTGTCTATAGTCAAATAAAGCAAATGGATTGATTAATCATTCACCATTGTATTTCTCTTTTTTTAAATGCTTTGTCTATCTACTTCGTCATCCACTCAAAACGATTTGTATATGTGTAGCACTGTAGCACTCTGAGATTCGCATGTGAATGAAAAGTGCAGTTGCACAAATACAAGTTATTATTGTTGTTATTAGATCATCATTATGTAGTTATAATTAGCCTGTCGATGTGAATGGCCTTCTGCTTGGAATTCCCTCCAGAGGCCCGCAAGGCAGTGGCATTCTGTAATGCATTTCTGATTGATATACACTCTGTAGCCCAATACTAATGCGTTTGTGATTATACATAGAGTCACTGTTGCCAGTGGCGTTTCTAAGCAATTTGGAGCCCCAGGCAAGAGTTTCCCTCGAGCCCCCCTTACCAAATGGACGCTTACGCGTCCATTTGGTAAAGCGTCCATTTGGTAAGGGAAAATCTCCTATGATGTCACAACTATTTTTAAACTACAATGCACTGTATTATATGGGTGAGATTTTCGTTACATGCTAAACCCCTTATGCCATATCCCTTATTTCATTTTCACTATTTTGAAAAACTTTTTTGGACTATTTCAACATGTCAATCTATTAACACGTTGTGAGCTAGTAGACTGGCCATTTGAACTACTGAGAAATGTTTTTTTTTTAATAGTTTAAAAAGGCAAAGAAGTTAAGGGATAAGGGGTATAGCGGTAACGAAAATGGAGCCCTATGTGTTTTAATTGTTCAATTAGAGGATAGTATAATGTATTTATCCATATGAGGCTTTGGGATCCATGTCTGGTGTTCGCGCCCCCGGTGACCCCTCCCCTCATGGCGCCCCAGGAAACTGGCTAGTCTGCCTAATGGCAAAAACGCCCCTGAATGCATTTCTGATTGACACACTCTGTAGCCCAATACTAATGCATTTGTGATTATATACACAGCGTCACTGTTGCCAAGTGTTAAAGGGTAAGTCCACCCATTTTCAACATTCTAATATGTCATTAGTATACCCTAGAGGTGCTGGGTGGACATGATAAAAAAAAAGTTCCCCCATTCTGTGTTCCCAAGAAATGGAGGTCTGAAGAAAACCACTAACATGGTGAAACACCTTGATGACATCATCAAGATGTATTTTCACCATGTTAATGGATTTCTTTAGACGCTTCTTTTTTCTGACGCTTCTTTTTTCTCTCAGAAAAAAAATGGGTGGAATTCCCCTTTAACTGTAGCTGGGGAGAAGAAACCCACAGGCAGGAGAGAAAAGAAAACATCTTGAATTTTGGAGGGGCAAACAAACAAGGGAATAAAGTTTCATATAAGCAACCATGGAAGATGTTAGAAAGCTCTTCTTCTGCATGAGACACACTGGCAGAAAAGTCATATGTGGAAACTAGAGGTAAATAATTATGCTAATGCTTCCATTATGTGCCATCCGTGCTGTATAATTTAGGAGCTATTACTGAGTTCATCATTTGGAGACAAACAGCACCATTCATTTCTATTCCAATGTACCCATTGAGACGGGAATGAATGGCTTTCGCCCAATTATACAACAGTTTAATGCAGAATTTGACCCAGACTGTGAATATTTGACCGTTGCATGTTTCTCTTATCTGCTTCCCTCTTGCGCACGTTTTCTTCTCTTTTTTTCTGTCCATTGTTAGAGTTGAGGAATTTCCCAAGGGATGGATATGACCTATATATGCAAAAGGTCAACACACTCTAAGTGTCATCGTGCAACGTAACTATAGCAGTGGTTTTCAATCAACCCTTTTCATACCAGGGCCCACAATTTATTCAGAATTTCAGCCACGGACCACTACTTGATGATTTTAGCCCCACAGACCCAAAAACTAAAGATTAATTTTGCTTTTGTTCACAATTTCAGGCTGGATTTCAGAGAAAACAAAACAGTCAAACTTACAGATCAAAATGATCATTAACCTTTTACATTCTCTAGCTGTCTAAGACTTGGGCTGAATCAGATTTTTTACTCTTGAGAGCGTAAACATGAAACCAAATGGACCCGCAAGGGTCCATTTGGTTTCATGTTTACGCTCTCAAAGAGTTTCATCTGGTTAACCAACTGCCCGTCATTTAGCCTGGGGACCACCTGGAACCCTCTTAAAACTTAAAACCCCTGAACTATATTTATTGGTTCCCAAACTTTTTCTCAGATCTCAGAGACCCCCAAATCGACACTAATTAGCTTGTGGACCTCATAAGCAAGATTTCTACTGCTCTATAGCAGAGATTTGCAGTGATTCTCAACCTGTTTAATTTCAAGGACCCCCCCCCCCAGGCTATAGACCCCCATGTCTATCATTTCTATTTACCAATGCATGAAGTCGGTTAAACTACCCCACTTTGGCACTTTTGACAGCTTTGCTTATACTGTAGTTACTTTGCAAATTTGTATAAAACAGTGGTTCTCAACCAGTGGACGCAGGACCACCAGTGGTCCTCGAGGGGGTTCCAGGGGGTCCCCAGTTAAATGATGGAGAGTTGGTAACCAAACCCTAGATATTTAACTATTGAGAGCGTTAAATGAAACTAACCAAATCAATTTGGTTTCAATTTACTCTCCCATGAGTTAAATTATTGTTAAAGATCTGGAACTTACTGTGTTAATTTAAGAATACACAATAGGAAAATGTAGAGGAACTGCTATTTTGATTAACTTTGCCTGTTATGTCTCCTAATCCACATTCTCATACTCCTTCAGTATGACAATGTGGATTATATTATTAGATCTGAGAGGCTATACAGTAGGTTATCATTGGCTCAAATGCTTATGGGACTTCATGAAAAAGATTAATAACATAAATGAGTTGATATATGATATGTTTATGTTAGGCTAACCAGTCCGGCTACCAAGTGGCACTAATAGTAATATCAATTAGACTCACTGCCAATTACAATCCTATATTGTTATTGTGAAAATGGCCAGGATGCAATACTCCTATGTTTGGTAGTGTATGTAAGATAATACTTTGGGAAAAGTATGTTACGTTAAAGGAGTATTTCTTCATTGTATTGCCATTTTACTTTACTTCCTCCACTAACATTCCCATCCCCCATCCTTTGTTAGTGTCTATTCTGTCTTTTTTCTTTCTTTCTTGCAATGGCAGAGATGCTGATCTAGTATATATACTATCATACAGTATGTTATACTATCCTACTATATAGAAGGCCTAACACGTAAAATGACTATACAGTAAAAGGCACCATTGATTGTGTGAATGTAACACACACACACACACACACACACACACACACACACACACACACACACACACACACACACACACATGCACCTGAGGTGATGTGACTCTTTGACCCCCCCCCCCCCCTACCCCCCCACTAGTCATGAGTTGTTGTCCTCCCATGCATCCCCCTCCTCCTCCTCCTCCTCCTCCTCCTCCTCCTCCAGCACAGCCAGCGGGCGGAAGCAGCCCTCTCTCTCTCTCCCTGGCCTTGTGACACAGTGCTTCAGACAGCTCTATAGACGAGCCCATTACAGCGGTCACATGGCAGGTTAGTACAGGGATGTATGTCTGTGGTTAGTGAGGAGACCGAGAGCCAGCGAAATCCAAAAGCGACCTCGCCCGCGGGCGCCCGGTTTCAAAAGCGGGCGCCCGCTTTCACAAAAACGGGCGCCCGGTTTCACAAAAACGGGCGCCCGTTTCACAAAAACGGGCGCCCGTTTTCAAAAGCGGGCGCCCGTTTTCAAAAGCGGGCGCCCGTTTTCACAAACTAGGCTATGCCTAAACCTAACTCTAACCCTAAACTTAACCTCAGTAAACCTATGCCTAAACCTAACCTAACCCTAACCATAACCTTTTGAAAACGGGTGCCCGTTTTCAAAAGCGGGCGCCCGCTTTCACAAAAACGGGCGCCCGTTTTTGTGAAACCGGGCGCCCGCGGGCGAGGTCGCTTTTGGATTTCGCCCCTGCTGGAGAGACCATGTGAGTCACTGCACTGCACTGCTGCTGCTGCTGCTGCTGCTGCTTCTGCTGCATGGCCCCAGGGCCTGCCTTGAAGATATGCTATATATTACAGGGGTTTTCAACCTTTTTTGACCCAGGGACCACCAATCTGATTAAGAGCAACTTGGGGACCACCACTATTGTGTCGGGTGGGTTGACCAGGCCTGTCACACACCTTGCAGGATGGTCCCCAAAGTTGCACTACTGTTCCGCATGCCTCAAAGCTAGAATTAGAAAAAAAAATGAGGCTAAATTGCATTGGTTGTATTAAACATTGTGATTTGATTCATGGATAGTGGTATTTTAACTCTTGAGAGTGTGAAAATGAAACCAAATGGACCCGCAAGGGTCCATTTGGTTTCATTTTTACACTCTCAAGAGTTACATCTGGTTAACCAACTTTCCACATCATGTAGCCTGGGGACCACCTGGAACCCTCTCAAGGACCACTGGTGGTCCCCGGACCACATGTTGAAAACCCCTGTACTATATTACACACCAGGGGTTTTCAATTGGTGGTCCGGCGAGCATCCCTGAGGACTAGGATTCCTGGTGGTCCCCATGCAGGCTAAACAATGGAAAGTTGGTTAACCAGATTAGATGTAACTCTTTGAGAGCGTAAACATGAAATCAAATCTACCCTCGCCACGGGTCCATTTGGTTTCATGTTTACACTCTCAAGAGTTAAAATGTTCAGCATCTGAAGTCTACACAAATAGAGAATGTAGAAATTCAAAGGTCATTTTGATCTGCAATGTTTGACTGTTTTGTTTCCCAAATCCAGCCTGGTATTGTGGACAAAAGCAAAATAAATCTTTAGTTTTGGGGTCTGTGGGGCTGAAATGTCATCAAATGGTGGTCCATGGCTCAAATTCTGAATAAATAGTGGGCCCTGGTATCCAAAAGGTTGAAAACCACTGTGCTATACTGACAGACGTTTAGTAGAAGAGTCTGCTTGCTATCATTTAATTATACTTTAGTTATTATTATTATTCCACAACACGTGGTACGTAGTAAAACTCCTCTTTGTTTTCATGCATTTGTAATGCATGCTCTGATTTCAGAATGACCAAATGGACCCATAAGGGTCAGCGAAGGTTAATAAGGCTTAACATTGTAAAAGTATGAAATTACTTTCTTTTTAAAGGGGAATCCCCGCCAGTTTCAACATTGTACTATGTCACTAATATATGGTACGTTATAGGGATGTTGTATTTACATGATTAAAAAAGTTCCCCCATTCTGTATTTCCTATAGCAATGGAGGTCTGAAAAAGGTCAGCAACATGGTGAAACACAACTCGATGACATCTTCAAGTTGTATTTCACCATGTTAATGATTGTTCTTTTTTTTTCAGAGCCCTTTTTGCACTCTCAGGAAAGTGAAAATGGGTGAAATTCCCCTTTAACAGCAGGATCTTAATCCATGTTTTGTTCTATATTATTCAACTTTTTCTTTTTCATATCAAAGCCCATTATGTTGTCTGCATTTGATAACATTTACTCAGAAACTAAAGCATCCTGTATAGTTGGTTATACAGAATATAATTGTTATACAATTCCATCCTTGGTGTATATGGGATAGTTAACAGCCAACAGGCAAAATCAAAATAATTGTTTCACATTTTCTAATTGTGTACACTTCTTGCAAATTAACCAATGTTTAGACAATATTGGACTGCATGGATTTGGTTTCATTTTAGAGAATTATCCAGAATCTAATATAGAGTTACCATGCAACTCTTCATCATTTTGCTGGGGGACACCTGGGACCCCCTCAAGGACCCCTGGAAGTACCCGGACCACTAGTTGAAAACCAGAGCTGTCTTTGAGACTGTATTTACTAAGAGCTTAAAGTGTGGGTCAAAGCTGCATGGCTGTGGACATGTTTTTAATAAAAGATGAAGCTGTGAACTGAAGCACTGACAAACATTTCAGCATGTACTGGATATAAATACTGTATTGGTATGACTGAATAATGATATGAATCACAATTAGTATGGCTAACAATCTCTTATAGATTATTTCTTATGTTTAATTTTAACTTTGTTGCTTAAATTTTTGCTGTGATGTTTTTTTCCCGCACAAATGAGGCAGACATTAGTACAATACAAAATAAAAATATATATAATATCCCATATGTACACAGTTTAAGGCCAAGGGTCACGTTTTATTCGTTAAATAAATAACTTCATAGGAGGGGATAAAAGGTCACGTTTTAAAAATACATTGTGCCGTTTTTTGTGAACTCGATCATTAAAGATGTATTTGATTATATTCTCTTCAAGGCCATAATAGGCCGTAGAGTTTGAGGACAATGTGGTCTCGCAAAGTTTCAAAAAAAACTTGAAGCATATCAGGCTAATAATATACTGTAGGTTAATTAATTTACACAGTTTGTTAGAAACATGACATTTTAAATATCAGCCATGCATTCTAGCTACTGTCAGAAGAAACACTTTAATTGACAATTAATTCTTTTACAAACTACAACAAAAAGAACTTATTTGGCTTATAGAAAAGTAATTACAGATTGCCCTTTTTTTTCTTTTAACGAAAATGCACGCGAATAATAAGCAATACAAATATGCACTTAAAAAACGAACAATCGCGGTGTGCACCATGCAGAGACGACAATCCGGTTATGAATATTTAATTAAATATAAATAATTAATTAAATATGTCGTTTATATATCTAATTAATGTATTGCTTTATTGAAAGCGCATTAGGCCTATACAGCGCCTTGGTGCGCGGAGGTTTGTTTTCCCCCGAGGCTTTAACATGGAGAACACACTCCCTGAGGGCGAAAGTTAACAAACGGCTCTTCGCAAGAAGCAAAAACAACCAGGGCCCACTATTTATTCAGAATTTGAGCCACGGACCACCATTTGATGACATTTTAGCCCCACAGACCCCAAATGACCATTAATCTTTATACATTCCAGTTGTATATAAGTTTTCAATTTTCAATTCAGATGATAAATATTTTAACTCTTGAGAGTGTTTACGCTCTCAAGGAGTTAGTAGCCTACATCTGGTTAACCAACTTTCCATCATTTAGCCTGGGGACCACCTGGAACCCTCTCGACGACCACTGGTGGTCCCCGGACCACCTGTTGAAAACCTCTGCTATATAGGAGGATTTGTCCAAAAACAATATAAACCCATGCAATTCTTAAAGAAAAGGAGAGGCCTCCTGCAGAGTCGAAACATGTTTGTCCGAATTTAACTTAATTTTCCTAAATAAAGAACTTGCCTTTTTGTATCCAGCCTGCCCTCATTTTTAACTTTTTTGTGCTCGAATCACCGTTTTTCTTTATCCATGTCTTTTCGATTTATGAAGCACCAGAATAACTTTTTTTGTTTGTTTGTTTTACATTTGCATCCCCGTCGAGGTTGATTTTCTTTTCTTATCGTTATGTATAGCATTAAGCAGCCATCCTCTGCAAACAAACACAGACTCACATCATTAAGCCTGCGACGAGGCCTTTAAAGATCCAAAGGTGTCGTTGGTTGGTTGGTCGTGTGCATGGTGGGGTGAAGCAACGATCCCCCCATGCATCAACATCATCATCACCACCACCATCATCATCATCATCATCATCATCTCCAAAAGCAGATAGGCCTTCGATCGCACCCCCCTCCGCTGTATCCTATCACCACGAAGGGCCCAGGTCCAGGTGTTCATTTGGGGGTGGCTTTTTGGGGGAAATATATATATAAAAAAACAACAACAACAAGAGATGAGTTGGTCGTGGAAGAGATCCGTGCATGATGCCGTGTCCTGTCTGGTCCAAGGGTATTTTCTATGTGTGTGTGACCACTGTCTATGCTGCAGACATAAGGGGAGAAAGACACACACATCTCTCTCTGTTATCAATTTTTTCCAAGTTTACAGCACAAAACTGCTTTTTGTTCCCCACTTTTTTTCATTTACGAGGGTTAATGGAGAGAGGCTTGGGCGTTTGATCACATGGTTACCATTCACCTGAGATGAAGACAAAGAGTGCAAAGAGAAAGAGACGAGAGAGAGAGGGAGAGAAAACTGAGACACAGATTCAACATGAGAGGCAGGAGGGGGACACAGGGGTTATTGTTGCATTGTGTGCGTGCGTGTCGTGGCCTGGTGGTGTATGTGTGCGCGCGCGCTTATATGTGCGATGATGGGATGGGATGTATAATTGTATAAATCAATCAACAATGTAGGAATTAAATTAAGGCATGGTAATGACACATTTCAAACCTAACACGCCCGTTATTTATTTATTTGTTCATTTGATCATTTATTTATTGCCGTTTAAATGAACCAATCAGTCTCTTTTTTGTTGATAATAAACAGACTGGGAGGGACACATTTGGACGCGATTATGATGTGCTGTCGATTGATTTGGCTAACCTTCCATTTCCAAATCATTTGCATACATTTCATCACATATGGGCAATAACATAACTGTATATATAGCCTATTTTTATATATATATATATATATATATATATATATATATATATATATATATATATATATATATATATATATATATATATATATATATATATATATATATATATATATATATATATATATATATATATATATATATATATATAGTCTAGGCCGCATACACAGACAGTAGCAGATACAGATTAATGATACTAACGCTGTTTGTATAGGCCTATAGCCTACATAAAACAAACATTGACACATAAACCTTTGCAATATTAAACGAAGACGAAATACGTACACCAAGCGGCCATTATGAGACAAATAAGAATGTTTTATGTGGATGAATTAACATTAAAAAGGTTGACACAACGTGTAAAGAAACACCCCCCAAAAAGAAACACAAAACAAGGTGCTAAATGGAGTTTGTCTATCACGTCCCTGCACGGTATGGTTAAATAAATAAACAAAAACTATAGCCTCTCTGCAATCCCACGGTGGCGATATTTGAGAAATGTCACATAATTTGACCACAAAACAACGCTTCTTATGACTGTTTATTTATTTGATACAACATGTCAGCGCGTCCAACAGAGTTGGCCTTATTTTGGCTCTGAATGGGCGCACTGTAAAGTCACTTTAAAGTCACTTAAAATCTCACCTCTTTTCATTTAGAAATATTCACGGTGACGGACGTGGGGCGCGAGCACAACCGAGCTTCACTGTGCGACATAAAGAAGGTGGACGCTGGCGCGTCTTCCGGGTTTTTAAACAGCTGGTAGATGGGAGAGACGCCCGCGTCCAGGTTTCTTTACGCCGCGCGTGAAAGCTCAGCTGTGCCTGCGCTGACAGACAGACAGACGGGCATTATTGACAGTAACAGTTCTCCCCGGCCAATTGGAGCGGAGGGGGGATATCAAGACGACCAATGGGCTTTGCGCGTTACGCACGAGAGGGGCGGTGCCCATTGCGCGCTAGCCGCTGTGTTGGAATGGGTTGGAATGCTGCTGCCTCTTTGGGAATGTTTTCCACTTTCAATCACTTTTTTTTCCTTTTTTTTCGTTCGTTCCTTCTCCTCTCACAAGGGCGCTCTTTAAGCTCCGGTGTGCGACACAGAGCAGCCATTCATCGCCGGGGCCAAACCGAACGAGGGGGCAGGGGACAGAGCAGCCAGCGTCACACTATACCGATCTATACAGTCAGGAAAAACCCAAATCTACCTTTTTAAAAAATCAAAACACTACAAATCGGTAAGTTATGTAAGCTTTTATTTTTAATTTGGTTGTGTAACTACAACAGGCGTTTCATATCTACGATTAGTGTTTTTTGTTTATATATGACAAAAATATATTGGCATATATCACTGACAGGTTGTATAATTCATATATTTTTTAATCCAACATATGTATAGGCCTAAATATTCTTATTTGGATCCGTATACGTTAAAAGTTTGGCCACAAATGTGTCGCACTTTGTGGAGTTGTTTGAGACGCAGATTATAGGCCTATACCACCTGCCCGAGCGGCAGTTGACATTAATTTAACACAATTAGGCTATACATTCGCGATTCGTCACAACTGAGTTAGACTTTTGCCATGTTGTGTACGTATAGGCCTCGAGATGCATATTACGATAATCCAACATGGCAGTTTATTTTGCTCGATAACAATTAGACTGATTTATTTCTTTATGTGTGTATATATATTTTGTAATTATTAACTAAATTCCATTCTTTCAGGCGTGCTGAAACCCTATAAAAGCGTAGAAACTTTACGCGGGTGCGTAAACGGACTGTCACGGACCAACCAACGCTGGAAAGTATTTTTTATTTTTTATTTGTTTTATTTTTTTCGCGCGCACACACACACAACCATGGGTTTGTCTGGAAAGAAGTGACGGAGAAAAAAAACATCGAGCCACAGAAGCACAACTTGTTCAACTTGTAGCCTGACTGAATTCCTTCTTCTCCACACCTAATATTAATTGATCGGTTGATTGGGAGCGAAAGGGGAAGACACATCGAAATAAAATGTCCGGTGAGGAGCACAGCCTAGACTCCGAGGCGGAGCTGAGCCCTGGAGGCTCCGACGACGGACACTCGCTGTCGCCGACGCACTCCGGCGGCGTTGGGACAGGTGGCGGCCGGGACTCTCCTCCTCTCATGGGCGGCGGCGGGCCGTCGGCGCACAGCATGGCGTCGCTGTGCGGCGTGGTGGTGGCCGAGGCGGGAGGCCCGGGCGGCGGCGGCGTGGAGATGGACGGCGGCGGCGGCAGCAGAGCGGCCAGCATGAAGTCGGAGGAGGACGACGACCGCTTCCCCATCGGCATCCGCGAGGCGGTCAGCCAGGTCCTGGACGGCTACGACTGGACGCTCGTGCCCATGCCCGTGCGCGTCAACAACGGCAACAAGAGCAAGCCGCACGTCAAGAGGCCCATGAATGCCTTCATGGTGTGGGCGCAGGCGGCGCGCCGGAAACTGGCCGACCAGTACCCCCACCTGCACAACGCCGAGCTCAGCAAGACCCTGGGGAAATTATGGAGGTATATAATGCTTTGTGTGTGTGTGTGTGTGTGTGTGTGTGTGTGTGTGTGTGTGTGTGTGTGTGTGTGTGTGTGTGTGTGTGTGAAATACAACTAGTGCAAACTTAAAGCAACTTAAATCCAAGTATTAGGCCTACCCATTGCTCATACTGTAATCTTTTGTACTATAATAAGCACACGTATGTTACGTTAAGTATAACTTTTTCATCATCAGTTAAGCCTATATTTACTTTTTAATAGCCGTATAGCCTCAAACCGCTCTGTTTCCCCCTTCCCCGTACATGTACAGGCTGCTGAACGAGGGCGACAAGAGGCCATTCATCGAGGAGGCGGAGAGGCTGAGGAAGCAGCACAAGAAGGACTACCCCGAGTACAAATACCAGCCCCGCAGACGCAAGAACGGGAAGCTGGGCTCCAACGGCGCCGAGGCCGACGGCCAGGGCGAGGGAGAGGCCAGCCACTCCCAGTCCCACTACAAGACCCTCCACCTGGAGCACAACGGAGGGGCCGCGTCCCCCCTGGGTGATCTGCACCACCACCACCACCACCACCACCCTGCTGGTATGCATGCATGCATGTGGCACACACAGCACAGCTCCTGTTTTATTCAATTAATTACTCGCATAACTTCATTCCGATATGGTCTCTCCCGTGCAGCATGCAGAGGCATGACTAAAAGGCCTATTCATACACCGGTTTTAGGTTGATATGGTGACCACTGCTGTGGTTGGGAAAACTATACACAACTTGACGTCACGCCACGGTGATAAGAGACGTCACCCTGACATAGATCTTTGTTTTTACTGACCACCGTTTTGGTGATCACCTAAAACTGTATGAATGTTGGCCTTACGTAGGAGTAATTCAACCCATTTTCAACATTTTGCTCTGTCATTAATATACCTTAGAGATGTTGTGTGTGGACGTAATAAAAAAGTTGCCACCATTTTGTAGTTTCCCAGAAATGTAGATCTAAAAAAGATTATTAACGCAGTGAAACACAACTTGATGATGTCATCAAGTTGTGTTTCACCATGTTGATGATCTTCTTCCGACCTCCAGTTCTCCCTCCCACAGAATGGGTGGAGATTTGTACATCTCTAAGGTAACATCACATGGTAACATCACAGGTATTTTAATCACATAGCAAAATGTTGAAAATGGGTGGAATTCCCCTTTAAGAACAAAAGCAAATATACCAAACACATCCACGAATGTACTGTAGTTACAAAAGTAGAATCAGACATTTTTTTAAATCTCTTTGTAGTTTTAGAATGGCACAATGCATAAATCCAGCGTGTCTTCATTTGACAGGGCGTCTCACTTGACTACTTTGCCCCCCCCCCCCCCTTTTTTTAAGGTCAAGGTCACAGCCCACCTACTCCCCCCACCACTCCAAAGACAGAGCTTCAATCGGGGAAGCTGGCGGAGACCAAGAGGGAGGGGGGAGGCTGCGGCGGCGGCTCAGGAGGGGCCCGAGGGGGGGCCCTGGGGGTCGGGGCGGACGGGGCGCCCGGCGGGCCCTCGTCGTCGAGCGCGAAGCCTCACATTGACTTTGGCACCATGGACATCGGCGAGATCACCCACGAGGCCCTGGAGCCCTTCGACGTCAACGAGTTCGACCAGTACCTGCCGCCCAACGGCCACCCCCAGAGCGGCGGCGCCGGAGGAGGAGGGGCCTCAGTGGCGCCGGGCTCCTCCGCCACCTCCTACGCCTACGCGCTGGCCGCCGCCAGCGGCCACTCCGCCTGGCTCTCCAAACAGCAGCAGCAGCAGCAGGCCTCCCCGTCCTCGGATCCGTCCAAGGGCCAGATCAAGAGCGAGACCGGGGCCTCCGGGAGCCACTACGCCACCGAGACCAGCTCCGTGGCCCCGTCGTCGGGCGCCCACGTCACCTACACCCCGCTCAGCCTGCCCCACTACGGCTCGGCCTTCCCCTCGCTGGCCTCCAGGGCTCAGTTCGAGTACGCCGAGCACCAGGCGGGGCCGGGGGCCTACTACGCCCACTCCAGCCAGGCCCCGGGGCTGTACTCGGCCTTCTCCTACATGGGCCCCTCGCAGAGGCCCCTGTACACTACCATAGGAGACCCCTCCAGCGTGGCCCCCTCCCACAGCCCTACGCACTGGGAGCAGCCTGTCTACACCACGCTCACAAGACCCTGAGGGAGACAAAAGCATAGGGCAGAGAGAGAGAGAGAGAAATATGGGAAGCGTGTGAAAGTATGCTTCTGTGTGTTTCCGTGTGTGTGTGTGTGCGTGTGCGTGTGTGTGTGTGTGTGTGTGTGTGTGTGCGCGCGCGTCTGTGTGTGTTGTGTTGTGTGTGTGTGTGTGTGTGTGTGTGTGTGTGTGTGTGTGTGTGTGTGTGTGTGTGTGTGTGTGTGCGTGCGCGCGTCTGTGTGTTGTGTTGAGTGTGTGTGTGTGTGTGTGTGTGTGTGTGTGTGTGCGCAGGTGCCATATTGATGTTGTTACATTAGAGGTTTTTACTTGTTTAGCCAATTGAATGCGAGGTGCGTCCACGGGTCCCTCGCATATTTCCTCTGTTCTTTTTCTGTTGCTTTGTTGGTCTGAAAAACAACCACATTACAAACACACAGACAAAGTTGAGAAGAAGCCGTGGGTCAATAGCCAATCAAAAATAAACAAACCCTAACAAAGGTGTGTGCCATTTTAAGTGATGTAAGGCAAGCGTTAAAGTGAGATATACAGTAGGTATGAAAATATTACGCACGTTAAGGCTGAATAGATTTTGGATTGATGATGAATGACTATGATGTGACCCAGAAAGTGTGGGTTATTAGACTGAAAATATCAGATCATATTAACCAAACTAAGGATGGATTTTTTTTTGGACGTCATAGTGTTATTTTATATGAGTAGCAAAGTTCTTACTCTTTTGTTGTTGATGTTTTTAGGGTGTAACTTTATTGTGACTGATGTTGATATTACATTTATGCATCTGCACCACTGCTTCGGGAAAAGACTATTCTGTTTCATAATGACGTTTGGTGAGTTTGTTTCATTGACCCCAGTATAAGATAGTCGTGACTCAGTTTCATTCCTTCTATTTCGATAATCTGTGACGTTATTTCTGTCCACCTTTTCGTTGACTCTGTTAAACTGAAGAACCATTTAAGGAGAAAAAAAGGAATAAGGGAGGGAAAGAGGAATTTTGAGAAACATTTCAGCTTATATATGCATACTTGCTCCGTTTTGGAACGATCATACCTCGACTTTATTCATATTGTGCCAATAGCAATAGAAAAATTATATCTTCAGTGCCTAATCAAACATTGTTGATGGTATTATAAATCTCATAGCACTAAACCTTCAGTTTAGTCACTGGACCTTTTTCATGAGTATACAGTATACCTCTTTGCTGCATTAAACTTGATTTCTCCGATTGAGTTAAAAAAAAATCCATTCGTGTACACGTTCAAATCCTGAATATGGACCCGAAGGTCAATTTTTTACACTTTCACAGTTAGATTAAGACTCATGGACTTGAATGTGTACAAGTCTCAACTGATCTTTTGAGATAACTGAACCGCTTTGGGTCTTACTTATAAGGATTAGAATCACATGTAGTTCTGCTCTGAGCTACACGCAGGCCAAAAGCACGTTGTTTTTCCTTCAAACACGTTTTTTTTAACATACTGTGTCAAAACATCACTCTTCCTCTTCTGCAATGTGAATAATGGTCATTACCACATGCTTTATCTGTTATTGTATGATGCATACGGTATCATTTTATACTGACCCTCTTACCATGTAGTTATTTTATGCAAGTAATAATGCATTTGTGTCATACCTTTTTGCTTTTTTCAGTTTTGTATAATTCTGGATAGTTTTTGTACAGTGTTTGCTATACATTTTTGCTGAGTATTTTGCTTCCTTACAAGAAAAAGCGATATTGAAATATTATTGTCATCTATTAAATCATTTTATTTATAAAGACCTGTGCGAGGCGTTATTTTTTTCCTTTTAGCCACATTTAGCGCTGACGTCCATCCGAGGCGAGGAAGACATTTAATTTTAGTGGGTTGGTTGGACAAATCAAATTTAAAAAACAAAACGTTCGCTGACGAGTCAAACTGTAACAACAACAACGACGCCTGCACCAGTGCATGCAGCATGCAGCACAATCCTAAGCTGTTTAGGTTGTGTTTGTGTCTTTGGTAGGCTAAAATCGACTACTAATTCCCCACATTTAATCGGCTGGGGCTGTGTGTTAGTCAGCAGGACAAGAGGGCCATTCAGTGTGGAGGCTGGGTGGGGGGGGTGGTTGGTGGGGGGTTGTGGGTAAAGGGCCAGAGGCAGCTCAGTAGACCAGTATACATGCCTCCCTTCTCTCCCTCTCCGACCATGTTGTGCTCTATATATCCAGGGTTTGTCAAAGTGGAGCCAGGACCCATATTTTGGTATAGGTCAGGGGATTTCAAACCTGTTTCATAGCCACTATTTATTTAGAATTTCAGCCACGGACCACCATTTGAGGACATTTTAGCCCCACAGACCCCCCCAAAACTAAAGATTTCTTTTGCTTTTGTCCACAATTCCATGCAGGCTGGATTTCGGAGAAAACAAAACAGGCAAAGATGATGAACATGATGAATATTTTAACTCTTGAGAGTGTAAACATGAAACCAAATGGACCCGCAAGGGTCCATTTGGTTTCATATTTACGAGTTACACCTGGTTAACCAACTTTCCATCATTTACGCTCTCAAAAAGAATCCTCTCAGGTCTCCGGACCACCTGTTGAAACTCCCTGATATACAGGAGGTCTGTGTGTGTGTGTGTGTGTGTGTGTGTGTGTGTGTGTGTGTGTGTGTGTGTGTGTGTGTGTGTGTGTGTGTGTGTGTGTGTGTGTGTGTGTGTGTGTGTGTGTGTGGGTGTGTATGTGTGTGTGTGTGTGTGTGTGTGTCTGTGTGTGTCTGTGTGTGTCTGTGTGTGTGCGTGCATGCATGCGCGTGTGTGTGTACAGAAGCACAGGAGAACAGTGATTCTGAAGCTTTTTTTCCAGTTTGACATGCATTAGGTTGTGAATCTGGATTTCTATTTGATGTGATATATGTTTAATCTCTGGAACCCGTGTTTGGTTCCATTTGTACACTCTTGGAATGTAGGTTCCTCCAAATAACCTCTCAAATGACCACATGTGTGTGATCTGATCGTGTGTGCAACTGTGCCTCATGCGTGTGTGCATACATGTGTCCATGTGTGTTTGTGTGTGTGTGTACACATTTACTCCCATGGGAGTACTCATGCATACAGTCCTATATTTGGCTCTGCTAGCCTAACCCATAAACACCTAATATTTTCTTAGGGCAGTGTTATTTCACATATGGGAAGACAAGCATTTTTATTGACAAGATTATTTATTTTCAACTATAAAATTCAAATTCTCTCTAGGTAGTGGATTATGTTGACATAATCCTTTAAGTCTGCATGTGCCAATTAGGTGGTATGAATATATATTTTATTTTTGTTAAAATAAGTGTTAAATAACTCCATAAACACTCGAGTGCTAGGGTGTCCCTCATATAGTAAACAGAAAATATATTTCAGGTCAGAACACCAATGTGATGGTGAAAAAAAGAACATTTTAAATTGGAACACTATTTAAGAGACAAAAACTTGAAAATTCTTACTTTTGGGTCTGAGACACTAAACTCAATATCAAAGGTGGTCCGTGGCTAAAAGACTGAATAAATAGTGGGCCCTGGTATGAAAGAGGTTGAAAACCACTGCCATACACTTCATATTTGGGCATGAGTGTGACGCACAGACAGACAAGCACACAGACAGACATTTTTGCCTGGTTTACAGAGTCATCCGGATCACTGCGGTTGCAATAAATGGATTCTCTATGTTGAGATCCTTCTAATACTGAACAAAAACAACCAGCACATCAGGAGCAATTTGGGGTTCAGTGCCTTGCCCAAGGATATTTGAAAGGAGAAACTGGGATTCTAACCGCAGATTGGACAACCACAGTCAACCCCATAGATAGGTATATACAGACATAGATAGAAAATCACACCTGTGTGAACTGAGCGGCCAACTATACATTTATTGTTACTGTGCTCTGAACTGCAGGCTAATTTATTATTGGTCTTTGAGAAATTACCTACTGTGTGGGTTCCCCGACCCTCATGCATCCAGGGGGGTCTGTGGGTGTGTTGGTAGTTCCCCTGAACAACAGAGATGTGTTACAGCTTTCTGTGCTTGTGGGCAGAGACATTATGGACAAAGGGACACATATAGCTGTGTAATGGAACGGAGGTACTACTCAATAAATAAATAAATAAATAAATAAATAAAAAAATAAACAAACAAAAAAAATACTAAACTAAACTAAAATAAAATAAAATAAAATAAAATAAAATAAAATAAAATAAAATAAAATAAAATAAAATAAAATAAAATAAAATAAAATAAAATAAAATAAAATAAAATAAAATAAAAGTAAAGTCTGTTTGGCTCATTATTTTCTTCCACAAAATGAATTAATAAATAAGGCCATGAGTGACTGACAGGTAGTAGGCTAGAACATTAGTGCTGCTTGCTTTCTTGCTTGCATGCTTTTTCTCTTGCTTGCTTGCTTGCTGCTGACGTTATAACTCGATTCGATCCAACTACGTTTCCCAGAAGACACCGGTGTCTTCTGGTGTCCGACGTCATTTCCAGGGCGCCAAATGAACAGCCGACACAAGCGACGCACACAGGAACACACAGAGGAGCAACATCACACAACAACCACCACAAGTTCAACAACACACAGTCAAATTCATCATTTGAGAGGTGAGAATGAATGTCTGGCTTTCTGTTTTATACGTTGTTTTCATGCATTTAATAAACGACGTCTATCAAGCAATAAGCAGCGCTAGCAAATGGAAGCAGTGCTAACTAACATGCAATAGGCATCATGCATGCGTTTTGTTAATGAACATACTGCAGTGCAAACCTAACAGCACGTTAATGGTCATTTTAGTATTTTACTGACAGGCTTGGGTTAAATGTGTGTATTTACCTCTTACCTGGCACTTATTTACACTTTAAGTAATTCTGGGTTAAGAACTGGCCCCATGTTTGCTCCAGTTTACTCCTTTAAATTATGTTTATTATATAAAGTGTTTTTCCTATTAGTATTACTGTTTATGTTCTGAATGAATTCGATGAGTACGTGAGGATACCAATGGAAACGAGCTGAAAGCCTGGTTTCAGCTTTTGCTTTTTTTTTTTTTTTTTTTTTTAGCAGAGCTTTGCCTATCCGTTGCAGGAGTTGACACTAAGGTCTCTGAGGCACTTTCCCATTGGGCAAGTGCAAGTCAGGTTCTACTTGCCCTCATGTCATGGTCACTTGCCCCCCAAAATATATTGTAAAATTTTCATTTAAGTTTACTTTCTACTTAGGTGCTTTAAACATTTCCTTTCGCAGTTGAAGCCTGTTTTGTTTAAGTCAAAATATTCAACATACGCCGGGTAGGCTAAATCAGTGGTTCCAGCAAAATGATAGCTTGGAACCAAATGATCCTGGGAGAGAGATATGAGGCATAGCTAGAAAACAGGGAAAGACGCACCTTCAAGACAAATGTATCTCATGTTGTGTTATAGCACAATAAGTCGCACACTTGCCTGATCGGGCAACCAGGTAGCAGTCTTCACTTGCCCGACCTTTTTTTTTTTTACTTGCCCCTGGGCAAGCGGGCAAGTGTTAGTGTCAAGCCCTGCGTTGTGATTGTACTGTACATTGTGGGCATCCCTGTCAGAATCGATAAAATACATCTACAAGAGTCTAGGCTACCCAGTGTTGCCAAAATCAAAATGCACTAGAATGAGGTAGAGCAGTGGTTTTCGTAGCCCCATACTGCGGACCACTGTTTTTAACGGGAATGGACCGTTGACACGACCCAAAGTCTTTTGCTACGTGGTCCCTTGCCACATCAACAGCATGTAATACTGATGCAAACAAACTTACCACTTTGATTGAAACATGCGCGTCCTCATTACACCCACAATCCAAAATAAACCTCCCCACAAGATATTGAGATAGTTCCACATAACTATACACAATTCCAAAAAGCTGTGATGCTGCTAAGTATTTTTAATCATTTTCCCCATAAAACCTTCCCGAGATTCTCATGCTGCCTGTAAGCAATAGCATATCTCTTGACAGATGGGATGTCTCGCCCCTTTGTCTGTGACTGGATATCAGAAGCAGCAACGTTGGCGTTGCTGTTTCCTTGACGGAGGGGTGGGACACGGAGATAGTTCCAAGATGGTACACAGCATGAAAATCTAGGAAAAGTTTTTTTGGGAAAATGATTAAAAATACTTAACGGCATCACAGCTCTTTGGAATTTTGTACAGTTACATGGAACTATCTCAGTATCTTGTGGGGTGGATTTACTTTGGATTGCGGGTGTAAGGAGGACACGCGTGTTTCATTCAAAGTGGTAGGTTTGTTTGCATCAGTATTACATGTTGCTATAGCGAGGGACCACGTAGCAAAAGACTACGTGGTCGTGTCCATGGCCCATTCCTGTTAAAAACAGTGGTCCGCAGTAGGGGATATGGTTTTCATACCAGGGTCCACTATTTATTCTGCATTTTAGCCACGGACCACTATTTGATGAGTTTAGTCTTTTGGACTAATTTCGGAGAAATAACTGGCAAAATGTTGGTCAAAATAGCAGTTTCTAAAGGTGTAGAAACTGTAGATTCTTGAAAATTAGGTAATTCAGATGTTTAAATATAATAACTCCTGAGAGTGTAAAATGAAACCAAATGGACCCTTATGGGTTCCATTTGGTTTCATTTTACAATATCAAGAGTTACAGATCTATATCCATCCATTTGGTTAACAATGGTCCTTTCTAGGAAGGAAGGAATTTCGCCCCAACTCACCAGCAAAAAAGCACTAGATTTAATGCCAGGAGCTTTTCAACCCCCACTGCCCCCAGCCTATACCTGTCTGTTCATAAAGTACACATAATATAGTCAATGTGTAGTAGACATACACACAGAAGGGACATGAAGGTCAAAATGGAACCACAACACAAATAAGCAGTAATTAGTCAAGTAATAGCTTCTAGGCCTTTTGTCTCATCTGAATGTTTCTTTTTAGTGTCTGAACCAGAGCAGCAGGGATGGATCTGGGTGACTTTGAGGCAGATAACTCCGTTAGCTGTCGCCTGGCTTCAGAAATCCCAGACATCTGCAAGACAGAAGACTGCTGTTTGGGCATTGATGAGGCGGGCAGAGGGCCTGTGCTGGGTATGACCCATTACAGATGCATTTCTCACACACAGTTTTTTTTTTTAATAAATGGTACCAGTTATACTCATAAGACGACTTTATTTTTTAGGCAATGTTTTGGTCAATAGACAGTTGCCCGAGTTGCGTCTTTTGAGTGAAATAACATTGCCCTTAATGTTTGTGCAAGTGTTTGTTGGCATGTGTACTGCAATAGGCCAATTACAATCACCTTGTGTATGTAACATGGTCAAGTTGATCTTACAATGTATTGCGTTTTTATAGCGCTTTTCTATGCATAGACGCAACACACAACTCAGCATTTTTGAGAAGTAAAATATAAAGTAAAATAAAATTCCCTGAATCAAATAAATAAGTAGTGAACAAACAAATTGCTTTGCGCCATGTTGTGTGCTATTTCTGGCGAATGTTCCACCCCCAGAATAGGCAGTGTTTGTTGGGGTTCCAAGTGGTTAAACCAGCCTCAAACGTTCTGGCGTGACATTTTGGACACATTCTAATAGTCGTCTGTTGACTTCTCTTTGCAGGACCCATGGTTTATGGGATATGTTTCTGTCCAGTATCCAGAAAGGAGGAGTTGAAAGGACTGAAGGTGGCAGGTAATCCTCTCCTAGGCCTTATCAACATTAAAGCCACATTTTGACTGCACAGCTGTTCTTTCCCTGAAAAACAACCATACAACAAAGTATAAATGAGAGGCTTATAATTCTATTTCTGGATGTGTTTGGATATGGTATGGTATATGGGGCAGTGGCTCAGGGGTAGAGTCACTCCCGATGTAAGGTGCTTGTCAGTAGCTTGCATGGTTTCTTCCGCCATTGGTGTGTGAATGGGCGAATGGGATGTACTATCTATGTAAAACACTATGGATAAAGAGTGTGTTTACCATTTATATTGTCATTATATTATATATTATGATGATTATATTATACATCTTGTTCCTGCTTCATTCATTGATAAGGTTGATACCCTTATTCACATAAACATGTCTTGTTCACAGAAATAAGTCTGAATAGGGAATTGCTGCGTTACATGCTTTTCCTAAACAAATGGATGTCTTTCCTGGCCTTTCTTTCAGATTCAAAGACTCTGACAGAAGCAGAACGAGAGAATCTTTTTGATAAACTAGATGAAGCCAAAAGCTATGTGGGCTGGGCCATTCAGATTATTTCCCCCAATACCATCTCTACCAGCATGTTACAGAGGTACACACACAGACACCAGTTAGCTGCTTCATGGTTAATTATCTTAATTATCTTAATGGTTACTGTCATCCCTGAGGGTCTGAATGTTCCAGACCGGCGACCCCCGCATGCTACATTAACTCAAAAACAAAGTATGGTACAGACTGCACACTACAATGCAGTATAGAGCACAGATACAGTATACAGTACAACAATAAATGAACATTATAGTTGTACTGCTCAGTTTACGGAGGTGTGATTCTCCATTACAAATGCATTCTTCTTTTTACTTCATTTTCTGGACAGCTTTAACCAACCATAACTTTAACACATGTCCCAATATGAGCTCGGTCCTCTAGAACTGGTAGTAGTAGTTTATTCAACTTTTCAGCTTGATCAGCTTGTGTCATTAAAACTACTGCATTATTTTCCTGATCACAGATGTAGCCTCAAAACATCAAATAACATTGTTTTAATTGCTGCTTTCCACAGGACAAAATACAACCTGAATGCTTTATCGCATGATGCGGCTATTGGATTGGTGCAGTATGCATTGGACTGTGGAGTACAGCTCACAGAGGTACGAAGAATTTATTTCATACACGAATGCTGTATACATTGCTTTGGTTGAAACAAAACAAGATTTCTGTTGAAAATATACAAGAAAACACAAAATTGCCGCCTGGCAATTATTGCCAGTGACTAGTTCATTTTTAAGCGGTACTAGCCACTCCTATAGACAGCTCTGTGAGTTCCTGGGTCTGAACACGTAAATAGAGAGTTTAAGATCACTCCGACTGGCAACGTGCAACGACACTAACATATGACTCGATAAGCCTTGCACGGGTTGGAGCCTCTCCTCAGACGGCAAAACAGCCCTTGGCGTTTTGTTAACAACGTCGACAACATGGTACGCTATAGAGGAGTGTCCCCATAGAAACCAGAGACGCCAGTGGAATGGGTCTCACGTTTTCTTAACTGTTTCGGGCTTCTGTAGCATTTGCAACGGAGCACACCTACGACCTTGTTGCGTCAAAGTCGTTATCACTGTTATCACTGTTGCAGAGCCTAACGTGCCACCAAGTGTCACTGTTTTGCACCCTCACACACACGCACGCACGCACGCGCGCACGCACACATAGTTATGACTCTGATGAACACCGCAAGGTCTAAACTTTAGTCGTTTTCTTGTATATTGGCACAAAATAAAATGATTAACTATCCGTGCGTCTCCAATGTCCTCGCCTTGTCCCTGTTCCTGTGGTGCACCTGGCCAGCCTGGAACGGCTGCTCACTGTTCACAATTAATTTGAGACATCATACTACTTTACTTCCATGTGTACTCCCTTGTGGTTGTGTGTGTAGGTGTTTGTGGACACCGTGGGCCCAGCAGACAAGTACCAGGATAAGCTTTCCCAGCGGTTCCCTGGCATCGAGGTGACGGTCAGGCCAAAAGCTGACTCCCTCTTCCCTATTGTCAGTGCTGCCAGTATCTGTGCCAAGGTTAGAGGTCAAAATACTTTCTATATTACATTTCTTTTTCATTCTTTTTAATTGTTTTGTGTGTTCTGCGTGTCTCCTTATTTATTGTTAAGGAAACGGCACTAGAGTGAGATGAACGCCTTCGCACTGTTTCACAAATCACATAATAGGAGATGAGATTTATTTTTGCTTTAATCTATAGCTATAGTCTTTTTACCATACACTAGATAGACACAACCTCCGGTTATTATACAGTCACCGGAGGTTGTGTTGTGATCATCGTGTCACTCGTACCACATCTTCTCACGAATTGTGAATTATGGCAAATTGACATTCATAAGAATTTCTCCCTTAACCACTCTCAGACTGTCCCTCTTTTCGGGGTCAGATAGGGTTTAAGTGGTTAATTTTGCAGCGGGCAGCAAGATGCCAAGCAATTTAAAATCCAGCTGACATGGAATTCCAAGTCACTGCTTGTATTGCCAAATGTCACAGAAGATGATTGTGGAGCCACCGTGGCTGCCACGGAAAAAAACTGAAATTTGAGGTCAGCTCAAATTCAATTAATAATGTTCTGTGATGTTGTGCCCTGTCCCTCAGGTGGCCAGGGACCATGCTGTAAAACGCTGGAATTTTGCTGAAGATCTTGGCGAGATTGAAACGGACTACGGCTCGGGGTATCCCAATGGTAATGTAGGACAGTGGTTTTCAACCTTTTTCATACCAGGGCCCACTATTTATTCAGAGTTTGAGCCACAGACCACCATTTGAGGACATTTTAGCCCCACAGACCTCAAAAACTAAAGATTTCTTTTCTCTTTGTCCACAATTCCAAGCTGGATTTCTGGAGAAAACAAAACAGAACAAAACTCTGGTGGTCCCCCGACCACCTGTTGAAAACCCCTGATGTAGCATAAAGCAAAAATAATCTAATAGTGCTCTCAATGTAGAGTGTAGAGTAAATCCAGATTTATCGGCTCAATTGATTAAGAACCTCTGTTGTTAAAATACGAAAAAGGAAAAAAAAAAACTGAACTAATGAGGTCCTAATATTTTAGAAATAATTCCACAATGCAAATTACACTAGTTTTGGGGATTCATTTATTTTTACTGCGTAGCCCCAGGGGACCCCCCCCAAAAAATGACCAGAACTACTGAATATTTCACCAAAACCAGAGCAGAACTCCCACCACAGGACTCTGGACATCAATTAATATAGTTGACACCACTATATTAATGGACAGGAATATATACAGTTTAACTTAAGTTCCAAAAATCTGAACTATCCCTTAAGTAATGCAGAGGTTTAACAATAATCTAACTCTTGAGAGTGTAAAATGAAACGGAGGTCCATTTGGTTTCATTTTACACGCACATGCACTGACTCGACGTGTTTGTTAATTTCCAGACCCCAAGACTAAAGCCTGGCTGCTGAAATACCTGGACCCAGTGTTTGGGTACCCGCAGTTTGTCCGCTTCAGTTGGAGTACAGCACAGACCCTTATGGATGGCAAGGCTGTCACTGTCCACTGGTAAAGCCTCTTAAAAAAAATTTTTTTTTTTTTTTTTTTCTGATTCTCTGATTCGGAGAGTTTTCTGTTTTCAATGATGAAATGCTGTTGGTTTAGTGGTGACACAACTGTAGTTAATTGGTAGCAGTACTAGTGTTTCAAATCATTTTAATTATAAGCACTTTAATTTGAAATATCTTGGGTATTTCTCTATATAATAGAATTTACAATTTAGACGTTTAGCAGGCGCTCTTAATCCAGAGCGATTTACGTTAAAACTTTACAATGCATCATATGCATACACATTAGTTGAAATTACAGTTTACAATGAAAGCAGAATTTACATAACTATGAAGACTTTATTTTAATTTTATTTTTTATTTTTTGAAAATTGCTAAAACACCGTATACAGATATGTACAGAGCCTCAAAGTGGTGGCAGGCCTTGGTGCACATGCTGTTGGTCTGTTGGCGTTTTTTCAAATCACACAAATCACTGAATTCCCCCATTATTTATTTACTTTTTGTCGACCACAAAGGCCTACATATATCGGTTGATAACGGTATCAGAAATTAAGAGTTGGACAATATCGGGATATCAGTAAAAAAAAAAAAGGAAATATCGGACATCTCTAATGGGGTGGATGTGACATTTCCCATTTGGGGGGGCAAGAGAAAATGGTATGGGGGCGACTTCATCGCCCCGTGGCGCGTGTTGAAGTTACAACAGACATGCAACAGAGTAGCATGCATAAAGCTAAAGGTCTGACTCAGAGTTTTCTGTTTTCAATGA
The DNA here is from genome assembly GCA_039105355.1 of Benthosema pterotum. Lineage (NCBI taxonomy): Eukaryota > Metazoa > Chordata > Actinopteri > Myctophiformes > Myctophidae > Benthosema > Benthosema pterotum. Next base: position 43,977,193 of record CM076973.1, on the reverse strand, counting down.
TGAAATGCTGTTGGTTTAGTGGTGACACAGCTGTAGTTAGTTAGCAGCAGTACTAGTGTTTCAAATCATTTTAAATATAAGCACTTTAACCCTTAGTGTACTGAACGCGTTTTGGTGTTCTAAACATTATGTTTTAACTATTGAAAAATAGCAAATCTACAAGCTCATAGCGCGCCACTCGGTGGCGCGCTTGTATCTCCGCTATTTTTGAAAAATCGTGAAAACGTGGTGCAAATCTTTGAATATTATGTTATTCAGAAACTAGAAATCTAGACAGGACACATATCGTGGGTTGTTTTGCATGCCATCATGTTTGGTGGGGCAGTCTGGGCATTTAGCCACCCCCCCCCCCATGCCCATGCCTAGATCTGCCCCTGGATCATCCTAAAAATGGGTTCTTGCTTTGAAACGTGTGTCCTGTCCTCAGGGACGATGACGAGGAGGACGGGGAGAAGGCAGCGGCGCAGCAGAAAAACACATCCATGCTGTCCTATTTCAGCCGGTCGGGAGGAGGCGACGCTCAGAACGGCACAACCCGCAAAGCCCACCGCTTTTTCACCGACAAGAAGCTAGTGAGCATGGATACACTGTGAGGGAAAAAACACACACACGAAATGCTATATTCAAAATTCAATCCAAGGGCTTCATTGCCGTGAAAAACATACGTTTACATTTGCAATGAAAAAGTGGAATCTGTCTCTCTCTCATATACACTCTATTTTGTGGAGATGTCCCGTTTTCCCTGAGAATACTAGTATTTAGTAGGGCATCGTTTTTCCAAAATTGTCCTACATTTTTCAAAAATAGAAATCGTAGATCTATAAGCTCAATGCAATTGGTACACATTCAGGCCTTGATTCACATTTTGAGCTTCCTGAAACACTGTATGCTTTGCATACAGTCCAAACCGGAATTGTTTGTATATCTTCATGTATTGTTTACCATATATTTGTTTTATATATAAAAGCAGTTTTTTAAATTTGTTTTTGTCTATCTCTGGCAGTTCATGTTTGAACTGATTGTGGGGGTGTTTTAGAATGCCAACACTGTCCTCCGGTGGCCATATGGAAAATTACACACAATTTGTCAAGGCAAAGTGTACAACTTTGCTGAAGACTGACAATTTGTTCCACAGGTACTGAAATGGCATTGCCCTTCCCTGGATAAAAATAAATGATAGATTGGATAATGTCCATGGAACAGTCTAGCCTGGCTGTGGCCATACTGATTGACTAGCTTCCTCATAGCAGGCAGGAGAGTGAATCCAAAAGGGACAATCTCTTCCTTGATTGCTCCTCCATTACATTTCATTTTGTTCTCTATTGGCTTTATAGATAATTTTTAATGTGAGTGAACACATATTTACAGCAAAACATGTTTTCCCATTGATGCCAGGGATAACCTGTGATTCAACAAAGCACTTCATTGCAAGCGTCATTTGGTTGGCAACAATCTAACAATGGATCCAAACATACTTTATATGGTTTTTATTCTTACCAGCCAGTTTGAGGGTTTTTTTTTGGAGTGCAAGCCCCTCTAAACAGAGATAGTGTAGACTCTGTCTAAACACAAACATTAAATGCCATTAACAATGAGTTGAGAATTTACCTCATATGTCTCTGAGCAAATCGGCTGTCCGTATGTTGGTGGAAACCCTTGGCCAATAAGGGACCACGAGTGAGAGTTATTTTTGCTTAACAAACGGTACCGAAAATCCCAGAATCCCAAACAAGTCTATTGATTTTTTTTAATGTTTCCTCTCATTTCATACTGTGATTGTTTAGGAGTACCGCATAATGACCCACAAATTATGAACAAACCGAAAGGTATAATCAGTTATACAGTGATTATCACAAATGTCCTGGGTACAGGTACAAACAACATCTTCGTACTGCCTCCTCCTGGCCAGCCACGGCGCCTGGTGGTGGAACTGGTTTCTTTCTACTGTTTCTTCCACCTTGCTAAGTCCAACATGGGGAGAAGGGGTGAAGAAGAGTAGTGGCTTGGACTCCACTGAAGGACCTATGAGGTCAGCCCGTTGCTCTCCCCAGGTTGGCAGACCGAGTGTAGCGCCGCACACATTACATCAGGCAATTGTCAGTGGTGATGTTATCAAGGTGTACATACTGTACAGTATATCTCTCCATTTGTGGATGCTAGCTCCCGTGGGATTTCTGCCGGGACTCCTGCACCTTCTTTCCAAAGTTCATAGCCAGCGTCGACACGGCGAAAGAAGACAGGATGACGATGGAGCTCCCGACAAAGTGCGATGAGGCTCCTCCTCTGGGAACGGATCTCAAAGCCCTCCTGGGGAAGAAGTCTCTCTCAGAGGCTGTAGCAGTCACAGGTTCCATGGCTCAGGGCTCTGTGTGATGACACAATACATGGGAGACATCAAGAGCTTAATGCTTTCTGTATTGTAGGAGTTCTAAGCATTATGCTATACTTTAGCTATTTGTTTTTTGGAAAAATCGTGAACGTTTGGTGCAAATCTTTGAATATATTATTTCAGAAGAGAACTTTTTTAACTCAAATCCCGAGAACATGTTTTCAGATGGAGGTCCTCCTCAGCCAAATATAGATAATTCTGGTGGTCCTTGGCATGAAATATGTTGAGCATCACTGACACAGAAACAGATTTTTTTTTCATAAAAACTAGAATCTAGTGTCAGAAATTAGAATCTAGCATCAGAAAATACAATGTTGTTGAGCTATTTCTAAAATATTAGCACATACATAGTTCCCTCGATCACAGAGAACTATGTATTTTGTGTCCATATCACTACACACCAAAAGTAGTTCCATGTGATGGGGCAGTCAAGAATGAACGAATGAGGAAATAGAAATAATTCCACAATGCAAATTAGACTAGTTTTGGGGATTCATTTATTTTTACTGCGTAGCCCCAGGGACCCCCCCCCCCCCAAAAAAAAAAGAAGAAGAAAAAAAAAAGAAATTACCAGAACTACTGAATATTTCACCAAAACCAGAGCAGAACTCCCACCACAGGACTCAGTCTGGACATCAATTAATACAGTTGACACCACTATATTAATGGACAGGAATATCTACTGTATAACTTAAGTTCCAAAAATCTGAACTATCCCTTTAAGTAATGCAGAGGTTTAACAATAATCTAACTCTTGAGAGTGTAAAATGAAACGGAGGTCCATTTGGTTTCATTTTACACGCACATGCACTGACTCGACGTGTTTGTTAATTTCCAGACCCCAAGACTAAAGCCTGGCTGCTGAAATACCTGGACCCAGTGTTTGGGTACCCGCAGTTTGTCCCCTTCAGTTGGAGTACAGCACAGACCCTTATGGATGGCAAGGCTGTCACTGTCCACTGGTAAAGCCTCTTTAAAAAAAAAAAAAAAAAAAAAAAAGATTTGTTTTGGGGTTTTTTTCTGATTCGGAGAGTTCTGTTTTCAATGATGAAATGCTGTTGGTTTAGTGGTGACACAACTGTAGTTAATTGGTAGCAGTACTAGTGTTTCAAATCATTTTAATTATAAGCACTTTAATTTGAAATATCTTGGGTATTTCTCTATATAATAGAATTTACAATTTAGATGTTTAGCAGGCGCTCTTAATCCAGAGCGATTTACGTTAAAACTTTACAATGCATACACAAATGAAAGAAAATAGAATCTATAGTGTCAGAAACTAGAATCTGATGTCAGAAACTGGAATCTAGCGTCAGGAACTAGAATCTACCATCAGTAACTAGAATCTAGTCCGGACAAAACAGGTTGAAGACAAAAACTGCAAGCAGAAATACCGAAATCATCCTTGATGTTTGATGTATGGATTCTTCCTGACCAGGCAGTCAAGTTGACACATCATGCGCTCCATGTGGTTGCCGTGGCGTGTTTGATCTGTTCTGTTCTTTCTAATCCTACCACGCTTGAGCCTTCCTCTCGCCCCAGGTCCTTATATAACCTCCCCAGGACTCAATCCTCCAATGTAGACCAGTGTGTCCTCCTGCTGGGGTTGTAAACACCCGTCATAATGGGGCAGGGGGGGGCTAATCTGGGATCTCCAGTCAAAGACTGCTGCTTGTAATACTACTTACATTGACCCACAGAGGATGATCGTGTGGATAGGGACCCATACAGTAGGTGGTCCACAAACACAGCATAATCGATAGATTATACCAGTGTTTTTTAAACCTTTTTGATCCCAGGGACCACTATTTATTCAGCATTTGAGTCACGCACCTCCTTTTGAGGACACTTTAGCCCACAGGCCCAAAACCAAAGATTTGTTTTGTTTTTTGTCCACAGTAACAGGCTGGATTTGGGAAACAAAACGGTTTAAACATACAGACCAAAATGACCATTCATCTTCTACATTCTCTAGATGACGAATATTTTAACTCTTGAGAGTGTAAACATGAAACTATTGAGAGCGTAAACATGAAACCAAATGGACCCACAAGGGTCCATTTGGTTTCATGTATACGCTCTCTGCTATGGGCTGAGATGGAGTCTGAAGAGGTGTGTTTTCAGACTGCGGCGGAAGATAGGTAGTAAGTCTGTGGTTCTTGGCGAGTGGAGTGTTAGCTAGGCGTTTTTAGCGGGGCCCACTATTTATTCAGCATTTTAGCCATGCACAGACCACTATTTGATGACATTTTAGCCCGACAGACCCGAAAACTAAAAATTTCTTCTGCTCTTATCCTAATACCCCTTCTTCTACCTTGTCTAGTGTAGATTACTTAACTAAGTGGTGCTAATTCAGATGATGAATATTTTAACTCCTTTTTTTTAAAGCTCTCAAAGAGTTACATCTGGTTAAACAACATGATGCATTTTATGGAATTGTGTGCTGAATTTCAGTATTCAATTATTTTAATTTGTGATTCATGATTTTGTATAGTCTGTCTCCCATGGACGAAGAAAAGAAAAGATTCAAGTTGTAAACTTCACCCTGCCCAGCATGATAACGCAGAATAACAAGCAGGATAATTGTGCAGCGCATGCATTTTCTGATTCAAAGTAAATTACACTGCCATAAAACAAAGCAAATGACTGGTGCTCAAAGCTTAAAACATTCTGCGAATCCACCGTAAATTTGATGTCCTATTAACTGTCTGCTTTAAATGGTGCATTAGTCATGATCAGCTTAAACTCTCATGACATCAAGGTCTAGAATCGTATATATATATAGTTGCTGACTTTGGAGGAGAGTTGTTCATGTTCATGCATATCTTGCTTTGTGAGGATGTCATGATGTCTTTATATTCCTTTTCCTGATTAAGGACAGCGTAGACCAGTGGTTTTCAACCTTTTTGATCCCAGGGACCACAATTTATTCAGGGACCACGATTTATTCAACGGACCACCATTTGACTTTAGCCCTCAGACCCAAAATGAAAGATTTATTTTGCTTTTGTCCACAATTCCAGGCTGAATTTCAGAAACAAAATGGGTAAACATAGATCAAAAATGACTTTTGATCTTCTACATTCTCTAGTTTTGTAGACTTGGGCTAATTCAGATGATGAATATTTTAACTCTTGCGAGTGTAAAATGTAAAATTTGAGAGCGTAACATTTTTACTCTCAAAGAGTTACATATGGTTAACCAACTTTCCATTTAGCCTGGGGACCACCTGGAACTCTCTCAAGGACCACTGGCTGGAAATCACTGGCCTAGACCTATACCTGAAGCAGGAAAAAAGTGGTAACCTAGTGACAGTGGAGCACCAGGTCTCTAATCCTGGAAGCTGTAGATAGCCCTGGTTAATTTTCACGCTGTGTCATAATTGCACTAATGGGATTGCACTGCCTATTTTCCACTGCTGACATCAGAGCGTGTAAAGCTATTCATGAATGGAAAGTGTCACGTCACAGCTAGAACTAGACATCCAAAATGGCCTTGTAATGAATGCAGAGGAGATGCCTGCTTGATTTGTTTCAAGTTGAAATGGGTATTTCCTCTATTTCCTCAATATTGTTCTAACACAGTGGTTTTCAACCTCTTTGAGGCCAGGGCCCACTATTTATTCAGAATTTGAGCCATGGACCACCATTTGATGACATTTTAGCCCCACAGACCCCAAGACTAAAGATTTATTTGGCTTTTGTCCACAATCTTCTACGTTCTCTACTTGTGTAGACTTGGGCTAATCCACATGATGAATAAATGGTGGACCCTGGTGTCAAAAAGGTTGACAACTACTGCCCTAGAGAACATACTTGGAACAAAATAAAGCAATTTCTAATTATGAATGCGACCATTAAGTATTAATTAATTATTCTGTTGAGTATCCAATACTGATACCAAAAGGTACAATACGAAATGGTACAATATTGATACCAAATGGACCATAGCGGGTCCATTTAGTATCATCATTTTACATTAATTTAAGAGTTAAATTATATTTAAACATCTGAACTACTTAATATTCAAGAATGTACATTTAGAAAATGTGGAAGAATTGTTATTTTTGACCCAACATTTTGCCAGTTATCTCTCTAAATTGTGGACACAAGCTGCGAGAGACTAAACTCAACATCAAATGGTGGTCCGTGGCTAAAATGCCAAATAAATAGTGGTCCCTGTATGAAATAGGTTGGAAATAACTGGTCTTGCTTGATCTGTCCTCAGCAGATGGCTCTGGTGTCATTGTAGTAACGGATGTTCACCACCAGGTGTCCCTACAGTCCCATGGCGAGCGGTGATCTTTTTGTATCCTTGGTAAATAATGTCACAGTTTGGATCTTGGCCTAGATTTTTACTCACACACCAAATTGAGGCTTTAGCATCGGTTCCCTGTAGAATGTGTACAATTGTCATTACTCATCAGCGTAGAGCATGGTTAAAGGGGAAGTCCACCCATTTTCAACATTCTAACATGCCATTGGTATACCCTAGAGGTGCTGGGTGGACATGATAAAAACGTTTCCCCATTCTGTGTTCCCAAGAAATGGAGGTCTGAAGAAAACCACTAACATGGTGAAACATCTTGATGACATCATCAAGATGTATTTCACCATGTTAATGGATTCCTTTAGACGCTTCTTTTCTTCTGAGAGCGTACAAATGCAACCAAATGAACCCTAACAGGTTAATTTGGTTGCATTTGTACGCTCTCAGAAAAAATGTTGAAAATTGGTGGAAATTCCCCTTTAATGTTGAAACTAACAGGTGCTATGGCATGCTGAAGCTTGGAAATTACCATCCAGTTTTCTTCACACTTCAATTTGGGTTCTGATTAAGTTGACAAGCATGACATTAAATTACACAAATCAAGCCTGGCAATAGCTTTTTCATACTGCACTAACTGCAGTATTAATGTGCACCAATAATGCATTTAATAAGCAATCAGTCATTTGTGAAAACACATGGTGCTACTAGAAGAAAAAAAGGGGAAACGGTAAATCACTGGCCAGCTAGGCTACATGATAACCTAAACTTCATTATAACTTTAATGACTGGTTTTGCTATGGGAACCGCATTTTATGTTGACCATGAAGTCAGGATCAAATAGGACACATAACTCAATAGTCCTCCATTAGAGTTGTTCTGTGTTGTGACCCTGAACGATCATATTACGAACCATTTTGTGGATCTGACCCAAAGGTCGAGAATCACTGACTTAAAAGCAGCAGCAAGCTGGTCTCAGATGAGAGCTCATATTCCAAGATGTCAATGCATGCTGGGAGGGTTTGGGCATTATAAATGTCAGTGGAAATGTGTTTGTATGAAACAGACAGCGAGGGGCAAGAGGGTTGGAAAAGCCAATTCTTCGAATGAAGATTCATTTGTTAGGGCCTATGTAAAGAACTATATCTGCTCCCCGCATCTTTTAGTGTGTGTGTGTGTGTGTGTGTGTGTGTGTGTGTGTGTGTGTGTGTGTGTGTGGGGACGTGGACATCTTGGTACCTTGATGTAAAATTGACGGTTTTGTAAACCTTGATTTAAAAAATGTGCTTTATGAAAGGACCACTTCACCAAGTAGCAACGCATTTTCATATACGTTGTAATAGGTCCTCACTAATGTACATGATAAAATAGCACTATTTTTTTCCACATGTCATCAAATGGTCGTCCGTGGCTCAAATGCCTTGGTATGAAAAAGGTTGAAAAACCACTGGAGGATACGATGGGCCACACACCAGCCATGGTTTGGTGTTTTAATTCCAAGGTACTCCTGCTGGAACAGGCTTTTAGCACAGCTGTAGTCTCTGTGACCCACTTCTGACCAGGATGAGAAACAAGGGGTGGGGGGTTGTGTCAACTCGGAGTACGCTCCAGGAAGTTGAGTTGTGAGAGAGAAAAGGCTCTGTGCATGAATAAGTCAGAGGTGGTGAGGCTATGGAGAAACACATTGAATACAGGTCCGGATGGCGGCTTCATCGCCATTTTCGGTTGCAGGACTTTTATTAGTCAAGTAAAGCATCAATAATAACATCAGTTGTTGTTGAAGTTGCAATAGACACACAGCCTGCATAAAGCTAAAGGTCTGACTCGGAGAGTTTTCTGTTTTCAATGATGAAATGCTGTTGTTTTAGTGGTGCCACAGGTTGGTTAGTTAGTAGCAGTAGTAGTGTTTCAAATCATTTCAATTATTAAGCCCTTTAATTTGAAATGTCTTTGAAATGTGGGTTGTTTTGCAGCCATCATGTTTGGTGGGGCAGTCAGGGCATTTAGAGGGGCATTGCCCACCCCCCCTTTGTGCCTAGATCCGGCCCTGATGGAAGAGGCCGGGTGGTGGGTTAAGGTTTAGGTAGGAGAAAGCGGGCGGACGCTCTGACCTGAAGGATGGACAAAAACACAGATGAAATACAGTATGAATGCAAAGAAATAAGAATTAGAGAGACTATTTTATTAGTCAGAAGTGTTGTACGGTATAAGGCCTTTAAGGCGAAAAGGTTAACACAAAAACATCCTGCATGGGGCCATCATATGTACAAAACATCAACCCAATGTTGGGCAGTAACTAATTTTAGATTACATATTACTGTAATATTATTACTTTTGCTCCAAAAAGTAAAGTAACGAGATTACTCTGCAAAAATGGGTAATAAGTAACGCATTACTTACGCCAAGTTACTTTTTTTTAAAATGAGCTTGTTGTTGCATGCAAAAATAGAACAGATGTACAAGCTATTGACAGGTACTGTAACAACAGAGATGTGCAGTAGATTGTAGATCCAGTCCACACACTGCATCCTGCGCAGTTATGTACACTACAAATCGCATTGCTGCTTTATTTTGTAATAAACGGATTATGTTGTACTTCTCTAATTTTTCAAAAGCGGTGTTGAGAACTTGGGAAAGTAATAACGTAATATGTAATATATTATTCTTCCAGTAATAAGTAAAGTAATGATATTACTTTGTCTAAGGGGTAACGAGTAAAGTAAAGAAGTTACTTTCCTAAGTAATATAGACCAACACTGTGTACAAATCATCAACATACCGTCGCATAAACAATCCACGTTAGAAACGGATCTACAAGCTCACATGTTGTCACAATGTGATGCGTTGTGAGCATGTGCATTTGATATTTTAGAAAATTTCTGCATAGGATGGTAAAGTACACGCTAAAATATGGGCACTGGATTGAGAATTATAACTTCTATGTATACAACATAGATAGTGTTGTGATTCTTTTCACTATATTCCTTCACACTGGTCCCTTTCCTTTGCATACGCACGCATGTTGTGCACACACACATAAAATAGATCTACTGTAAGTGGTAAGCATCAGCTGTCATTGGAGGTGACGTCTCTCGTATGAAATAGCCTTAATCTACTCTATGTCAGGCTAGGGCCTTTGGATATTCCCAATCTCCAAAGACTGCCATGGTTTTACGGGACGTTAACTCCTGCGTCCCTGTCTCCCTGGTACATCCTTGGAAAGGTATGACGTCATTTTTAGGGGTCTCAGAAACAGATAGGCCATTTGGAAAGATTTGGCAAACCATTTGAATATCCCTCCCCCCTCCATGTAATGAACAAAATATGTAATATTAATGGGCTTCCATAAATGTTTTAATATTAATAAGGGGAACAGTGCTACATTTGCTGGAGTCAGCCTCAAACAGCCTGAAAACTAGGTCATTTTCCCCAACCACCATTGTTCTCTTCTTTAAAAAAAGAAGGGGGAAAAAAAGTTTATAGAGGGAAAAGAAATCAAGCGCTGATATGCCTTGTGGCTCATCCTTGCAGCACAGACCCACACGACCGGTTTGAATCCAACTCCAGCCTTGTCTCGTGCCACTTTCTTTGCCTTTTATTGGTTTCCTCTACATTTCTACATTTTCTTGACCAAAATACCATAACCATATCATAACAAATGGCAACAATGCATCTACAAACAACACAAAAAATAGCGTGAGGGTTTAGAGGCGAGGCTGGCGCTCTGCTTTCCAAGTTATGTGAAATACCGTAGGATTTGCTGAACCCCTTGGTCCCTCTTCACCAAAGTGCCATGTAGATTAGAAGATGATACAGTAGGGACCTTAAAAGGATCCCTGCCTAATAAGACAAATACGCCTTAAAACACTGTACTTGCCTTCTATAACTAAAATGTGTAGATAAAACACCTTGAATACTTTATTTCTTTCATAAATAGAGAATCTTTCACTCAATAGGAGGTGCTGCTGTCGCAGGATGATGATGTCACATGAGCATGTGCATTCTGTATATTCCATAGAGCTAGATCACACGTGACATCATCATCCTGCACCAGGAGCAGTTCCTGTTAAGTGAAATATTCTCTATTTATGAAAAAAAAAAGATGCCATTGGTGTTTTTATTTGTTTATTTTAGTTATATAGGCAAAGTATAATGTTTTAAGCGATGCTTGTCTTATTAGACAGGGATCCTTTTAAGAAAGCTGACTTGGACATGACGAGCTGCGCTTTGCCGTTGGAAGACAGGCTCCGACCGCCGCCAGGCTTATGTATCGAGCACTGAATCATTCGGAGGGATCTTAAACCGGCTAATAGGGACTTTAAGCAGATGACGGCAACGTCTCTACTACGGCAACAGGTCCGTGCTTGACCCATGCTCGATAGATAAACCTGCTTATAGCAGCCGTTCCTACTACGGCAGAACCTACACTTTAACTTAGTGTCCACAACGCTTGCATAGACGCATCACCGTGGTAACCCATTGCCATTGCGAATGTTTGCTGTTTGCTTAATGATTTTGACAGCTATGGCGTCCTTCCAGTAAGGGGAGTCGTTCTGAAAATGCATCAGCTTAAAGCACTAATATTAACATACTCCCTATAACACCTCTCCCATCTCCATTTGGTTAGGCTGTACATTTCTACAAGATTTGGATTCCAGATGGCGGCTCTTTTTTATCATCGGTATTGGCAAATACTGTATGAGTATCGTAAAAGTATCAGTATCGGTATCGGCCCTTATTTGTCATTATGGGGTCATATATTGGCAAATATGCCAGTCTAACCACAGATTTGACACAGGGATAAAGGTTTGACACTAAGGCCATCAAATAAAATGTTGGGACATATGGAGTTTACTTCGTAGTTGCCCAAGTGCACATTTGAGTGAGGAGCCAGCTATTTCCAGTTGGTATAATTCATATAAGGTCTTTTTTTCCTTGTATTATTATATACTATATTCTTCTCTGGTATCGGTATCGGCTAGAGTTCTCAAACTCTGCCCGAACCCGACCAGGCCCGGCCCGACTTTACATTTTAGGGTCGGGCTCGGGCCTAAAATGTATGCAGATCAGTAGGGCCGGATCGGGCTTAGGGCTCCATGAAAAAAGCAATATATGTTGAATTATTTTATTATGAAATTATAGTTCTGTTTTGTCTGTCTGTGTATTTACCTCTCATGAAGATGGTACTGATTGGCATTTTCACTCTTACTCTGTGTAGATTGCTCAAATTCTACCTAAACCCGACCAGGCCCGACCCGAACCGACATTGTAGGGCCGGGCGCGGGCGGGCCTAAAAACTATGCTAATTGATCGGGCCAGGCTTTGGGCCTGATCAGTTAGGGCCCACTTCGGGCCGGGCCTCAATTTACAGGCCCGTTGAGAACTCTAGTATCGGCTAACACAGAAATTGTGGTATCGGGATGGGATCGGAAATGAAAAAGTGGCATCGTGACATCCCTAGGGTTCCCAGTTCGATCCCGAGCCTCTACCCAGAGTTAGTGTGGAAGTGCTCCTGAGCAAGACTCTGAACCCCTAATTGCTTTCCGATGTTGAAGTTGGTATCTTGGATTCCTCCGTCCTGCGTGAATGTAATGCGCAATCCATGTAAAGCACTACAGCCTATAAATGCACCATTTACTATGTGCTGATTGTGTAAAGATCTGGCGTGAGAATGTATAAGTGCAGGGAGAAGGAAGACAGCAGACATTAGATCTGAGAGAGCCTGAGAGAAGTGGTAGCAGCTCTCAGTGTTGCCAACTGCCAACATCCAAAATGCAAGGGTCCATTTGGTTTCATTTTTACGCTCTCAAAGAGTTACATCTGGTTAACAAACTGTCCATCATTTAGCCTGGGGACCACTGGTTGAAAACCACCGTCATGGGAGGAAAATTGGGGTTTTTATCTAGGGCCCCCCTGTCAATCCATTTCGCCCCAACTCACCAGCTAAAAAGCACTAGATTTTCCGCCAGGAGCTCTTCACTCATTTTGGCACTAGGGGTGTCTGAAAAAAACAAAAAAAAAAAAGCTAAATATAGCGACAAATGCACTAAGTTGGCAACACTGGCAGCTCTGGTCGAAACCAAGTCCATTTTATCAGCAGTAAATCGCAGAGAGAGTGAGAGGGTCCCATGCAGGCTGCCAGAGCATGTCTGTCTTCTCAGAGAGACAGAAAGCATTAAGGCAATGATGTTAAAAGCCTCTAAGTCTCTGCCTCTGTCCTATAAACCTGGAATGGGACCAGCCCTCCCACAGACTCCTTTTGAGCGGGTGGTATTTGCATTGGTGCGCGCACCCAGGCCAACACAAGTAACTCAGTAGCCTACAGATTGATCCATCTTCCCACCCACCTTTGGCTGGCCTCTCTCTCTCTCTCTCTCTCTCTCTCTCTCTCTCTCTCTCTCTCTCTCTCTCTCTCTCTCTCTCTCTCATTGTCTAGTTGGTGAGAATGTTCAACAGTGGAATGCAATACTGGCAATGGCGCAACTTACTGTGGACTTTGCCTTAAGTTAATGTTGCCATAACAGTCATACTGTTCAGTTCAGAGAACTTAATTCCACAACAAGTCAATGATCACTTCCCTGCACACACAGGAAACTTTAGATGGACAAGAGAAGGGAAGCCTTGCGGCCTTTGGAGCCCATCCTCTGATGACGAAACGCAGCTCTTGGTGTCTTGTTAAAAGGAACCCTGGCTAATGAGACAAATGGATAAATACATTATACTTGCCCTCTATTACTAGAATTGATCGTTTAAAACAGTAGAATGAGCTCTTTAGTTTAAAAATAGTTCATATTTTTATCCCATGGGGGCCGCCATTTTACTGTGCCTGTCACATGGCCTGTCAGGATGACATTACAGGACTCTGTAATGAACGTTCCATGATTACCCAGCATTGCAACGTAAAACATACACTGCTCTGTTTGACAATGGCGACAACCCCCACTGTTGAAATAAAGGACTATAAAATAAATGGGAATGAATTATAGATGGAGAAAAATATGTAGTTGTTTGATCTATTCCATTGCTTCTACTGCGGAGCGATCTCCTGTGACGTCATAACTATGACAGGCACAGTAAAATGGTGGCCCCCATGCAATAAAAACATGAACTATTTTTAAACTAAAGAGCTTGTTCTGTGTTTTAAATGATAAATTCTAGTTAGAGAGGGCAAGTATAATATATTTCTCCCTGTTTGTCTCATTAGCCAGGGTTTCTTTTAACAACGTGGACGAGAGGTACGCTGTACTGTAGAGGAGCGTCACCATGGAAACCAGAGACACTAGTGGAAGGGGTGGAGCCCGTCGGCATCGCCTGCTTTCTGAACTATGTCGGGCTTCTGTGGCGACTTCGACGGAGCGCGCCCATGTCTTCATCGTGTCAAAGACGTATAGACGGCTCTATACTGTACGCCTATTATTCTGTACTGTCACAGTATCAGGAACGGTCGCCCCTAAACCATCTCGACCCACAATTTTTCCATTGACCTCCATTGACCTCTGCTGACCTTCCATTGACCTCTGCTGACCGTTTGGTCCGACGGTTCTTATATTCTTTATTTTGTTTTACTAAGAAGAAGGTTAGCAATAAGTCTAGGTTTAGGCATCGTTTTACTGAGGTTAATATTTAAGCAAGATTTACTTAGATTACATTAGGGCGTACAGTTCTGCTAGCTGTACACCCAGGGCAAGTTGGGAAAGGGGTGAGTGTTCTGGTATTCACTAATTCTGTCAAAAACTGTCAAACCTGAAATCACCACTCAGTTAATAGTGTGTGTGTGTGTGTGGGGGGGGGGGGGGGGGGGGGACTGCAACAGTGACACTTGGTGGTGAAAACCAACCACACACCCTTCAGGACGATGGCCAGGAATGCAGCCAGGGACCCGACACATCTGTCTATAGGATTGGTTGCACCCCTCAGAAAATAAAATATAACAGAAGTCAGTGGGAAGTGGGAAGAAGAGCTCTCAGGTGGCAAAAAGCAATTTTGAATGATTAGCGCAAATTAAATGTGTATAATGTATTATAAATTAGCCTACTATTATTTAACATATAAATTCCATATGCAGTGACCCGGGGACCACCAGTGGCCCTTGAGAGGGTTCCAGGTTGTTACCCAGGCTAAATGAAGGAAAGTTGGTTAACCAGATGTAACGTAAAAATGAAACCAAATGGGCCCTTGCGGGTTCATTTGGTTTCATGTTTACAAGACTACACACAGTTATAGAATGTAGGAGAATGGTCATTTTTGACATATGTTTGCCTTTTTTGTTTCTGAAATCAGCCTGGTATGATATTGTGGACAGAACAAAAAAGAGTCTAAAATGAAAGGGTGTAAAATGAAATCAAATTGTAGGTCTACCCTCCCAGGTCCATTTGGACCTGGGAGTTTTTATCTTTCCTAAATTGTTGCTAAATTGCTTTTGGGTCCGAGAGATTAAAATCAACATCAAAGGTGGTCCGTGGCTAAAATGCAGAATAAACAGTGGACCTTGGCATGAAAAAGGAAAAACACTGGTCGACATCATTATTGCTAAGGCACTGGTCGCTGAGGGGTTAACTGTGCTTTGATAGTGGCTCAGTGTAGGAAGTGTTGGTTGGAGCTTAGAGATGGAGACACGCGTACCGTACATTATTACACACACAGAGACACGGCCACAGCGACATGACAACATTACGCCGTAATGACACGTCTTGGAAAACAACGACAACAGCACAAAACACGGAAAGCTTCTGACATTCCTGCAGTAAGAAGACGAAAAACATACGCTTTTATACTAGCATGCACCACCAAACGTATGTAGCTTTATTTGTCTCTACCCATGCAGCACGCCGGTTGTAGCCTGTTAATATGAACGATACACTGTAGCCTAACGCGCGTATCGTATCGTACGTCGCATTCGCGTCCGAATCGTTTATATTTAGCATTAGAGATGGCGTTTATAGTCATTCAGTGCAATGATTGCATGTTGTTCTTATTAGGACGTATGCCTGCATGCGCACCAGTGTATTGCATTGCTAATTGCCTCATTTATAGTCCATAGATCGTGTAGTAGATTCTAGATCGTATGAGGATTGAAGAATGATATGATGTGTCTGTTTTTAGTGTTTTAACGGGGGTGCTGGCTGGGTAGGCTGTATGCAATCCAATAATTGGTAAAGGATGCCAATTAAGGGTGTAATTGCCAATGTCCTTGACCGCCTGGGGTGTTGAGCAGACACCAAAATGAGTTGCATTGATATGATTCGACTTAGATTGCTATTATTATAATAATATTTGGTCCACACGTCCGTAACTGGGGCCGTGAGATCAAGTCGTGGTCAAAGTTTTGTGTGTGTGTGTGTGTGTGTGTGTGTGTGTGTGTGTGTGTGTGTGTGTGTGTGTGTGTGTGTGTGTGTGTGAGAGAGAGAGAGAGAGAGAGAGAGAGAGAGACGTTTGGACTGTGTGTTCTCCAGGGGTTTTCAACAGGTGGTCCCTGAGAGGATTCCAGGTGGTCCCCAGGCTAAATGATGGAAAGTTGGTTTACCAGGTGTAACTCTTTGAGAGTGTAAGCATGAAACCAAATGGATCCTTGCGTTGCAATCCAACCAAATGGATCCTTGCGTTGCAATCCATTTGGGTTCTTGTTTACACTCTCAAGAGTTCAAATATTCATCATGTGATTTATCCCAAGTCTACACAACTAAACTAGAGAATGTAGAAGATTAATGGTCATTTTGGTCTCTATGTTTGACTGTTTGGGTTTTCTCCGAAATCCAGCCTGGAATTGTGGACAAAAGCAAAAGAAATCTTTATAGTCTTGGGGTCTGTGGGGTTAAAATGTCATCAAATGGTGTACCAAAGGTGGCTCAAATGCTGAATAAATAGTGGGCCCTGGTATGGAAAAAGTTTGAAACCCCCTATGTGTAGAGCCAAACTCACTGGGGCTTTTCCTCTCTCCTCTCAGCAGAAGCAGCAGCAGCAGCAGCAGCACTATGCATTCACAGCACGCTGCATCTCCCAGCACCCGGCAGGCGGATGCTGCTTATTCAGCACTTCCCACCACAGTGATGATAGTAGCCGTAGAGTCTCTACAGTAATACTCTACTCTGAGACTGCCTGCCTGCCTAGAGCTGTCAGCCCAGTCAGTCAGTCAGCCAGTCAGTCGGCAGAGGAATGCTGGGATTTGGGCTGCCACCACCACCAACACCACCACAGTGAAAACGTTTCTTCTCCGGGAGTGCCTGCAAACTGACTGAGCCACGCGGAGGACGTCCCACATGTGTGTTGTCCTGTAAGTTCACCTGGAAACCTCAGAGAGAGCACAGGAGTAGGCCGGCCACTGCTACCACCACCACCACCACCACCACCAAAGTAAACCCCAAGGGTGTTTTTCTTTTTGCCTTCTCTTCTCGATCCCTCTTCCTCCTCCTCACAACCGTGTTAAGAAGAGCCTGCAGCAGCCATCGTCAACATCATGGACGACTCCGGGATAATTCGTCGTCGGAGGCTACAGGTGAGAAACTACTTGGATCAATGTGATATGAGAGATCATTTATTTTGTAGAGGTGGAACAGATTTTGTCCCCCGTACTACAGTATATAGTGTAGGGAATGAGTAAGAACAACTTTTCACAGTTTCAAATGATCACATACAGTAGTTTGTCAAGAGCTGCTGGACTGCATGCACATACCCACCGTTTCCTAATGTTCAAATCATTTATTTATATATTCATGTACTGTATATATTTATAAAGCATCAGGAATATGGAGCTATGCCTGTAAGACAAAACAAAAATTGTAGGCAATGTGAAGTGAACGTTGCTGCCTGTTGGCACGGTGCCCGCTGCATGCCCACCACTATGAGGGCGAGGCACATGCGTGGTAGAGCGTGTGAGGAAATTAATATACAGGACGGATTGCTATGACATTCTAAAATGTCAATCTAGCCTTTTAATAGCGTTATTGATATCATCCTGCCTGTAATATTCTGGACGTTGCCATTGGTGGTCCTTGAGGGGGTTCCATGTCGTCCCCGGCTATATGATGGAGACTTGGTATAGCCTAGCAATTGGACCTCAGTTAAAGCTTTACCTCTTAAGAGCATAACATGAAACCAAATGCTATGTGCTTTCATAGAACGAAAAATACTTTGTTTGAGTGTGTATGTGTGTGTGTCTGTGTGCGTGCGTGTGTGTCCATAAGTGAGTGTTTCTTGTACCAAATGTACCAATAGTTTGTGTGGACGAATGCACAACACGCTGCATTCTTGATTTGTTTTGCATTTACATTTCCTCGAAAAAGTAAATGTAGAATCCTAGTAGTCCTCATGTTGCTTATCTCTGTTGCTGTACATGTGTACACACACACACACACACACACACACACACACACACACACACACACACACACACACACACACACACACACACACACACACACACACACACACACACACACAGACACAGACACAGACACACAGACACACACAAGCACTCAAATGGACACCATACAGTGCACTCTACTTGACAGCAGCCTCATCCATGCACACCCACAGAGGAAGCAGATAGAATCATTTGTAGGTCCACTGACGCCCCGTGGTTTCAATCGGATGCAGAGTGCATATGGGCCTAATTGATTTTACTTGGATGTAATGTGCATGCATTGAGTTCGTCGTGCACATCCGCTTGTCTCTCTCTCTCTCTCTCTCTCGCAGTCGGCATATGTGTGTCTACAAGTGAAATGTGTGTGGACTATGCGGTCACAACAACGCTTATATGAACATGTCCACCCCCCTCCCCTCCCCAACCATGTTTTTCCGCGCCCCCCCGCCAGTCACATCTCTCTCCATTTCCACTCCATGGTGGTCGATATCCATATCCCAGACTGAGGAGATCTAACGCTGAAGATGTGGCCCCCCATTAGGAGGTCTAATGGTGGACAAATAGTCCTGGGGTTTCCCTCAGGGAAGAAGACCAACCACCACTACCACCACCACCGGTTTAGGGTGGGTTGGGGGGGGCAGCCCAGAGGCGGGCAGCAGCTGTGGCCTACAGACTAAGACCCCCCCCCCCCCCATTTAAGTGGCTATTAGAATATCTGCATCCTTTTTACTGCGCGGATCCGCTTACACACTGGAGACGGTTAAAAAGGGAGAGTTGGAGCGGCTACAGGAAATAGGCTAATTAGCGTTAATAGGTTTTCATGTCATTGTGGGGGAGTATACACTAGTGCTTGTTGTGCACTATGCATGTAATCAAGTTAAAATGTTTTAGCCAGCCTAGTAGTCGTCGTGTGTCTGTATGTGCGGATGCGTATTATAAACTTCAGTGATTGCACTCAGTCGTACTAATGTAGTGTGTCACTGTCATACATGGACTTTTAATTTTCTCCTACTCTGAGACTTTCTGTCATAATTACCTTAGTAGTTATTAGGGGTGGGACGATTCACTTACCTCACAATGCGATACGATATTGATATTTAGGGTTGTGAATTGATTTATATATTGCGATTCTTAACAGTTTTCGTGCCGTTGAAATAGGTCTACGTCAGCGGTTATCATTATGAAATATAGTAATGACCGATGCCTCTTAGGTAGAGCTACGTCACTCTTATGTCGCTTACCGTCGTTGGTTTGATACGATCCCCATGATAACAGCAGCGTGCAGCGACCGCATATTACATTGACGGACCATAATAAGGGACGGACCAACCCGGAACCAAAAGTGTGTGTCCGTCAACTAACTTGTCCGTCGGGAAACATGGACCGAAATATGAAATATGACTTTTAGATGAAAATCGCTGGCACTGGCTACCTCAAAAAATATGAAAAAGGGCTGGCACGGAGAGTGTTAATTATGCTGCGATTCGATTTGACATATTGATACTGATATTGATCACATTTTTCCCCACAAATGACTGTGCTTTTAGTATACTAGAGAAATGGGGATTCCACCCATTTTCAAGATTTTTTCTGAGAGCCAAAATGTGCACCCTCAGAAAAAAGGTCCTAAAAGAAAAATCGTTAACAAACACAACACAAACACAACTTGATGATGTCATCAACAAGTAAAATACAGTAGGCTACAGTAAAATGTTGAAAATGGGCAGAAGTCTGAACAATATGGACCATGACAAGTTCAATCAACTAGAACATTTTAAAGAAAATTCTAAACAATATAAATAACAAAAGTGCAATCATACACATCAATGCAGCCTGATAACATCAGCATTGCTTTCTGACACGAACACATTAATGAATAGACCTACAGAAATTTGTAACCTGGCGTTTCGATATTGATATCATGCCATTAAGAATTGTGATGTATTGGCATATCGATTTTTTTGCCCACCCCTAGTAGTTATCTCTTCTCCGATTCCCTCAACTGCCTGAATATTTCTTTCCCCTCCCCATTGAAATAAGAGGTCTTATCTTATAAGTCGCCTTACCTTTTTATTTTTTACTGCCCTCTCTAGCCCCGTTGTGCAACTTCTCATCTTTGCGTATTGGTGCAGTCCAGTGGTGGTTGTTGGTTTGTGGATTAAACCCCTTTAGCAATATTAATAATAATTTCAAACAGGAAAGGTATCAACCAAACAAGACAAGGAAAAAATACTCAACTGCGGACCTTAATATTTGAACTGTCTGAGACATCAAACAGCCGCATACAAAGCAAAAGTTGATTGTTGGACTGTGCGATGTAATATTTCGCCATTTTCGCCCCTTTCAAGCCTGATTTTAAGCAGTTTTTGCAGTCCGCAGTTGAGTATTTTTGTCTTAGCTTTCGATTGACACTTTTCTGTTTGAAGTTATTACTGCTAAAGGGGTTTAATCCAGTTCAACCAGCGCTGGACCGACCAATACATGACCTCTCCATGGACCTGTAGGCGGCATTGCCAGTGGAGATGAGAGGTTGCGCAACGGGGCTATTAAGTACCCCCCCCCCCCCATTCTGTCTGTGTCTGTCTGTCTGTCTCTCTCTCTCTCTCTCTGATCTGACATGGGTAGTAGTTTCATATAGGATGCCAGACAGCTGTCAGACTCACTATGTGTGAAGGCTTCAGTCCGACTTGATTTACTGTCTACTGTCTCCTTCTACTCTTCTTCTTCCAAACCTAAACCTGATTTGTATGCTCTGGTGACAAAGCGCCAGGTGACAAAATAACATTTTTTCCCAACAAGAACAAAATGAAACGTTTTCACTTTTATATATTTCTGGCAAGCAACACATCACAAGACACCTTTGTTGCCGCAGCATGAAATCAAGTTACAGTCAAGTGAAGGAAGTACAACCTCCTCCAACTGTGAACTTTCAACCTTGGCTTTCTTTCTTTCTTTCTTTCTTTCTTTCTTTCTTTCTTTCTTTCTTTCTTTCTTTCTTTCTTTCTTTCTTTCTTTCTTTCTTTCTTTCTTTCTTTCTTTCTTTCTTTCTTTCTTTCTTTCTTTCTTTCTTTCTTTCTTTCTTTCTTTCTTTCTTTCTAAATGTAAGTTCCTGGCAACAGAACAGACTAATCTGTAGCAGGCCTTCTAGCCCACTTCTGTGTGCGAGTATTTATAAAACTTTAAATGCATCTTTCTTTTGACAAGAGCTTTTTAGATGACAACTTTTAACATAACACCAATCCCCTGGTACCATTCTCTACGTAGTCCCATGTGCCCAATTACTGTACCCACGCATGCTTACATATGTTATCATAACTCATGTCTCTTAGCCGAAGAATAATCGAGTTATATGAGAACACACACGCACACACACTAGCTTCTCTACTATTTTGCTCTGGGCAGTATGCCCATATTCAGTAAGTGGTAGTGAAAAGTGTGTGATCAGCTCTGCCAAGTACTGTCATTCTGTCACTCACTGCTCTCTTTCAACATTTCTGTAGTGAAGCAGCGAATGCTATATTTAACTCTTAGCAGATTAGCAGAAAAGCTAGGCTCGCTCCCATTAGGCTCAATAGTAATAAAATAATTCATAGAAAATCCTCTGTTGTGAATTCGTGCAAATGAATGATATCCAAAGACAGTACAAGGTGTCTACTTTAAGGGAAAAAATAAAACGAGTTGCTGATGTGTTTCAGTTTTTTTTTAATACATTTGACAAAACATCCAGTATTTTCACATTTCACTGTTTTCAGGGCTCATTCAGAGATAAATGCATTTAAAGTTATATCATTTATCATTTATCAACTAGGACCTTACCCGTTCTGAATATATGAACAACAAATAATGTACAGTGTAAATATATGAGCAACAAATAATGTACAGTGGTAAACTGTAAAGTGAATTAGCAGATCATAACAGTGTGGGTGAATTAAAGTGAATTAATAGATACCAATCATGTACTGTAAGTATGTAATTGCTTTAATGTGTGGTTGTGGGTAGGCTATACTTTAGGGCAGGGGTTTTCAACCTTTTTGACTCCAGAGACCACCATTTATTCAGCATTTGAGCCACGGACCACCATTTGAGAACATTTTAGCCCCACAGACCCCAAAACTAAAGATTTATTTAGCTTTTGTCCATCTTCTAGTTGTGTAGACTTGGGGCTAATTCAGATGATGAATATTTTAACTCTTGACAGTGTACAAATGAAACCAAATGGACCCGCAAGGGTCCATTTGATTTCTACGTTCTCAAGAGTTACATCTGGTTAACCAACTTAGCTGGGGACCACCTGGAACCCTCTCAGGGACCACTGGTGGTCCCCGGACCACCCGTTGAAAACCCCTGCTTTAGGGAAAACAGTTGTAGCAAAGAAAGGGTGCCATGCAGGACCGTGGTGAAAAATCGGATAAAGTAACTGTTTCTGTGGACATATGAAGCCAGTGGCAAGGGGTTTAGAAAGGGAAGGGGGGTCGTAATAACTGTGTTTGTGTGCCTGCATGTGCATGCGTGTCTACGCCCGAATCAAGAAGACGCACAGTGTAACCTTATTTGTGTTACAGTATATCTCATAGATATAAGACAACCATATACAGTATATCAATGCATAACGCAGCATCGGGCAGGGGGAAGCTGCAGCTGGAGGAAATCCATGTACTTGACAGACACGCACACACGCATCGCAAAATGTGCATGTCCCTGCTGTTGTAGAAGTCAACATCATATAATAAACAGAAAACTGCGGTCGCGTGAGATTGTAGATGGGCCGTTTTGGTTTGCGAGGCGGCCAGGGAAAGAATGCGCCTGCTGTCATTTCCATCACGCAAGAGTTGTGTTACCCTCCGTAACTTATCATCATGGTGGGGCTGCTGCCCGCCACTTGAACATGCGAGTGAAAAGCGACGTCTAAAACAAACAACTGTCCAGTCTGAACGCGCGTAAAGTGTCCGTCTCGCTTCATTCCCGGCGTATCGTAAATCCACATTGTGCCAGCGTTCTCCTCCTCCGACAACACCGCTCCTCCAGCAACAACTCCGCATGACAGTGGGGTTACACTGAGAACGGTGCCTGTGGTGAGATGCGTGACGTTAGGGGGCGTTCGGACGTTGCCGTGTTAAGTCGATGGGGAAATTTTAATGCACTATTAAATTAATGATTCATTAACAATTGGTTATTTTCAGAAAAGGGCTTCGTTAGTCTCTTCCTAACGTTATGTTCAATGAGCATGTGAAAACTCAGAATGATTGCTGTAGTCAGTGACGACTTATGCCTGTTTCAGACAGACATTCAGACAGACAGACATTCGGACAGACATTTGCTTAGTTATAGTATTGATAAAGTGTGTGAGGTGTTTTCTGAGCGTGTTAACAAAACAAAGCCTGAAAAGACTTTTGGAGTGATAAGCAGACAACAGAATAAACAATCACCCCAAAAGTCGTGCTAAATCTGTCAAGGAGTTAACAGATATGAACGGACCCACACCAGGGACACAGTTGAAATAGAAATGGAGCATGTTATTTTTGTGCATTTACCTTGTACACGGTGTAAAAACATAAAACACCCCTTTATTTGTGTGCTAAAGCAGTGATTTTCAACCGGTGGTCCGGGTGTTTCAGGTTCCAGGTGGTCCCCAGGCTAAATGATGGACAGTTGGTTAACCAGATGTAACTCTTTGAGATTGTGTAAATATGAAACCAAATGGACCCTTGTCCTTAGCCACAGAAACCTTGCCCTCTGCATATGTTTTATTATTTTACTTTGTTTGGGCCTTTGGGGATTAGTTTTCAGCAAATGTTTCTCTATTTGAGGGTTAACGTGGTTAATGTTAAAGGGGACCTTAGGCTTTATGCAAATTGCCTAAAGTTGTTTTCTCCAGGTGTAATAATAAGCCAAGAAGAAAGTCATGGAAACCGCGTGTGTGCGTGTGTGTGTGTGCGTGTGTGTGTGTGTGCGTGCGTGCGTGCGTGCGTGCGTGCGTGCGTGCGTGCGTGCGTGCGTGCGTGCGTGCGTGCGTGCGTTCGTGCGTGTGTTCGTTCGTGTGTGTGTTCGTACGTGAGTTTGTATACAGCAGGAAATCTGTGAATTTGATGGGCTTTTTATCAGTAATCTAGAGAACAGGTAGTGGTTTTCACAGCTTGCCATCCTCGAGAGATGCTCGCATCTCCAGCGATCAGAAGAGAACCAACCATCCATTAAATAAGCATCATTCAGGCATTGTTATTGGTGTTTACTTTCTATCACCTCACCCCCCAAATCATTTCACACAATACAGTACACAGCAGGGAGGTACATACTGTACATACTCTGTATGGCTACAGTTATTTTCCCATTTCCAGTTGTAAGATGTGTTGCTGCTAGCCATTCACAGCCTGTACAGTGCTGTGGAATGAGGTAATCATCAGAGATCAATCCCCAATGCCAAGGGCAGAGGAACGTTGTGCTACAGCAAGTGAGACGAAACATAACGGTTTGCTTAGTGCCATATCGTGAAGCAAGAACTCCCTGACTCTGTTAATGTAGTTTATACAGTAACAATTACCATCTCAGTTCAGTTCATTCCATTAAGATGTCAATGTTTTACAGGACTGTCCAAGTGTCAGAGAATGGCAGTAGTTTTCAACCAATGGTCCGGGGACCACCAGTGGTCCTTGAGAGAGTTCCAAGTGGTCCCCAGCTAAATGATGCAAAGTTGGTTAACCATACGTAACTCTTTGAGAGCGTAAAAATGAAACCAAATGGAGCCTTGCAGGTTCATTTGGTTTCATGTTTATACTCTCAAGAGTTACACGTTTACACAACTAGAGAATGTAGAAGATTAATGGTCATTTTTCTGGAATGACCATTTCTGGAATTATGAACTAAAGCAAAATAAACCTTATTTTTGGGGGTCATCAGATGGTGATCCGTGGCTCAAATTCTGAATAAATACTGGGCCCTGGTGTCAAAAAGGTTGAAAACCACTGTACTAGTGGCATGCATAAATAAAGGAGGAGGTTCAACATAGATGCAAGAAAACAGGACACATTGACTGCATAATTGCAGATATCATGATGATGTCAATAAGTCTTTTAAGTCACACTTGTGTGAAGTGAGGGGTGCCGCCCTCCAAATGGCACTCCAAATGGAACCAAATGGACCCTAACGGGTCATAACGGGTCATAACGGGTCCATTTGGTTCCATTTGTACGCTCTCAAGGAAAAAAAAATCTTGAAAATGGGTGGAATTACCCTTTAAAATGTTCTATTACGTTGTATAATAAAAGCACAGCCATTTGTGTGGAAAAATGCGATATATCAATATATCGAATCACAGCACAGCATAATTTATTATCGCAATATAAATCGATTAGGAACCCTAAATATCAATATTGTATCGTACTGGAGGTAAGTGAATCGTCCCACCCCTATAAGAAATGCTGGGATGACTGACTGCACATACTCCATCAGCGAGAGGCAGCAGGTGTTGAGGTCTTAGTCCATTAGTCACCTTCAACCGGCCATTCAGGCAGACACGTGCACGCACACAGCACACACACACACACACACACACACACACACGCTTGCACGCACACACACATAAACATGTTTCCTTTGAGTCACTCTAAGCTGAGATCACTTCCCCTTGATGATCACAGTGATGAATGATTGATTGATTTTTGGATGATGTCACCTCCATTGAGAAAAGCTGTCAGCTCTGGTCTGAACCAGCAGGTCTTTAGGCTGTTGAACTGTGATGTAGACATAAACACATTATATATTAATCTCTCACTGAATATTCACCAAGTTGGTGTACTTGCACAGCCTTGCTTTTATTTTTGTTATTATTTAAAGCATCACTGCTTCCCAACTCAAAGAGTGGAGGTGTCTTGTGTGTGTTTTTTTTTTTTTTTCTTACGTGACTTTAAATTTGAGCCTCAAATTTACATTTACATTTACATTTCGAGCATAATTAGTATTCCACTTTTACTTAATTTAATTCTTGATTTAATTCTTCTGCTCCTAATACACACATGCAGTGTAATATCCTTATGAGGTTTTGTAGTTTGGTAGAGGGCGATGCCAAATAGCACTAATACCAGTCTTACTGCAATTCAATGTCAAAGGGAGGCGCTATAACAATTTTTTGCAGCTATATTTATTATTATTATTATTATTATTATTATTACCCCTATTGTATTTTGCGTCCACAACGCTTATCAACTCCTGCTGGTGCACACACCAAACTTCCGCGCCCCATGGTGCAGACTGTGGGGCCGTGAAAAATCACCGGTTGGATTCTAAATTTCTTCTGTGTCCCCCTCTGCGTGTGGCATCCACTAGTTCGCCCATCAATCCCACAGATTAGTTTTTATTCCATTTTATTCATTTGTTTGTATTTAGGGTCATTTTCTGCAGTTCAAGCATACTTCCACAGGGTGGCAGGCTATTTCCAAAACTATTGGAAGTGCACGTGTGCACTTCCAATAGTTTTGGACAACACTACATAGCCAGCTCTACCCGATATAAAATGTATTTTGCAGATCTATTTGGACAATCCACACACTTTAAAGATCTAAATGGCCCTTCTGCATGTTTTGGAGATCTAATTGGTCAATCCATACCTTTCACAGATCTAATAGGCACAGATCTAATATGTTCTCACACCTGGCGGGCCCAGGCAAGACTCGGGTGCACAGGCTGTACCTGTGTACCATATTAGACTCCATCCGACTCCAACACACTAGCTCAGCTCTAGAAGGCTATGCTATAGGCTCTGTCAGGGTGCACAAGGCAGAACTCTACCATGGTCTAGAAATGTCCATTTGAAACTACTCGTCGTGCACACAAAACTAGTGTCTATGCACACAGTGTTTAGTTGCAATTGTTTGAGTACATACAGGGCTGACAACAGCTCAGCACACCCCAACATACTCTATTAACGCAGTGAACAACTAGTACAGCCTTCCTGGTGTGATCCATTTTCTTATAGCAGAGTACACCCCCTGGCCTTGTCAATTCTACCACTAGGCAGGACTAGGCCAGACTTGGGTGCCCTACACCTGTTCTAGAAATACTCAATAAATGGTCGTGCACACAGAAATGTTGCCCGTGCACACATCGTTTAGTTGCAATGGTGTAAGTACATACAGGTCTGACAACAGCCTAATAGAGCCCAGTATGTCCAGCAAAGCCCCCCAAGGGCATCTTAACCAGGTCCATCCCATTATAGTCCAGTAGTACACTCTCTTCTAGTCCGTGGACACCTGGTGGGCCCAGGCAAGACTCGAGTGCACCAGGCTGTACCTGTGTACCGTATTAGACTCCATTAGACTCCAACACACTAGCTCAGCTCTAGAAAGCTATAGGCTCTGTCAGGGTGCACAAGGCAGAACTCTACCATGGTCTAGAAATGTCCATTTGAAACTACTCGTCGTGCACACGAAACTAGTGTCTATGCACACAGTGTTTAGTTGCAATTGTGTGAGTACATACAGGGCTGACAACAGCTCAGCACACCCCAACATACTCTATTAACGCAGTGAACAACTAGTACAGCCCTTCCTGGTGTGATCCATTTTCTTATAGCAGAGTACAACCCCTGGCCTTGTCAATTCTACCACTAGGCAGGACTAGGCCAGACTTGGGTGCCCTACACCTGTTCTAGAAATACTCAATAAATGGTCGTGCACACAGAAATGTTGCCCGTGCACACATCGTTTAGTTGCAATGGTGTAAGTACATACAGGTCTGACAACAGCCTAATAGAGCCCAGTATGTCCAGCAAAGCCCCCCAAGGGCATCTTAACCAGATCCATCCCATTATAGTCCAGTAGTACACTCTCTTCTAGTCTGTGGACACCTGGTGGGCCCAGGCAAGACTCGAGTGCACCAGGCTGTACCTGTGTACCGTATTAGACTCCATCAGACTCCAACACACTAGCTCAGCTCTAGAAGGCTATGCTATAGGCTCTGTCAGGGTGCACAAGGCAGAACTCTATCATGGTCTAGAAATGTCAATTTAAAACCACTCGTCACGCACACGAAACTATTGTCTATGCACACAGTGTTTAGTTGCAATTGTGTGAGTACATATAGGGCTGACAACAGCTCAGCACACCCCAACATACTCTATTAACATGGTGAATACCTAGCCCAGCCTTTCCTGGTGTGATCCATTCTCTTACAGAATAGTATACCCTCTGGCCTTGTCAATTCTACCACCTGGCAGGACTAGGCCAGACTTGGGTGCCCTAGACCGCAATGCATTATGCCCTAAAAGACTCAAACATGTTGTTTTCAGATGTAGCA
Source organism: Benthosema pterotum (assembly GCA_039105355.1). Lineage (NCBI taxonomy): Eukaryota > Metazoa > Chordata > Actinopteri > Myctophiformes > Myctophidae > Benthosema > Benthosema pterotum. The sequence goes on along the minus strand of CM076973.1, from coordinate 43,948,892 downwards.
GGCTGTGCCAGGCTCCAACAGGCTTTACTATGCTATAAAAGGCAATTCTGTATGGTGGACTAGAATTACTTAATAAAACTATTGGTCGTGCACACGGAACTGCTGCCCGTGCACACATCGTTTAGTTGCAATGGTGTGGGTACGTACACGGCTGACAACAGCCTAATAGAGCCCACTAGAGTCCAGCAAAGCCCCCCGCCAAGGGGATCTTAACCAGATCCACCCCATTACAGTCCAATAGCTGTAGGAGGCTGTGCCAGGCTCCAACAGGCTCTACAAGCTTTACAAGGCAAATCTGTATGGTGTTCTAGAAATACTCAATAAATGGCCGTGCACACAGAAATGTTGCCCGTGCACACATCGTTTAGTTGCAATGGTGTGAGTACATACAGGTCTGACAACAGCCTAATAGAGCCCAGTATGTCCAGCAAAGCCCCCCAAGGGCATCTTAACCAGATCCATCCCATTATAGTCCAGTAGTACACTCTCTTCTAGTCCGTGGACACCTGGTGGGCCCAGGCAAGACTCGAGTGCACCAGGCTGTACCTGTGTACCGTATTAGACTCCATCAGACTCCAACACACTAGCTCAGCTCTAGAAAGCTATAGGCTCTGTCAGGGTGCACAAGGCAGAACTCTATCATGGTCTAGAAATGTCCATTTGAAACTACTCGTCGTGCACACGAAACTAGTGTCTATGCACACAGTGTTTAGTTGCAATTGTGTGAGTACATACAGGGCTGACAACAGCTCAGCACACCCCAACATACTCTATTAACGCATTGAACAACTAGTACAGCCCTTCCTGGTGTGATCCATTTTCCTATAGCAGAGTACACCCCCTGGCCTTGTCAATTCTACCACTAGGCAGGACTAGGCCAGACTTGGGTGCCCTACACCTGTTCTAGAAATACTCAATAAATGGTCGTGCACACAGAAATGTTGCCCGTGCACACATCGTTTAGTTGCAATGGTGTAAGTACATACAGGTCTGACAACAGCCTAATAGAGCCCAGTATGTCCAGCAAAGCCCCCAAGGGCATCTTAACCAGATCCATCCCATTATAGTCCAGTAGTACACTCTCTTCTAGTCCGTGGACACCTGGTGGGCCCAGGCAAGACTCGAGTGCACCAGGCTGTACCTGTGTACCGTATTAGACTCCATCAGACTCCAACACACTAGCTCAGCTCTAGAAAGCTATACGCTCTGTCAGGGTGCACAAGGCAGAACTCTACCATGGTCTAGAAATGTCCATTTAAAACTACTTGCCGTGCACACGAAACTATTGTCTATGCACACAGTCTTGCAATTGTGTGAGTACACCTAGTCCAGCCCTTCCTAGTATTATCCATTCTCTTACAGCATAGTACACCCCCTGGCCTTGTCAATTCTACCACCAGGCAGGACTAGGCCAGACTTGGGTGCCCCAGACCGCAATGCATTATGCCCTAAAAGTCTCAAACATGTTGTTTTCAGATGTAGCAGGCTGTGCCAGGCTCCAACACGCTTTACTGTGCTATAAAAGGCAATTCTATATGGTGGACTAGAAATGCTGAATTGGTTATTGGTTGTGCACACGGAACTACTGCCTGTGCACACAACGTTTAGTAGCATAGTAGCAATGGTGTGGGTACGTACACGGCTGACAACAGCCTAATAGAGCCCACTAGAGTCCAGCAAAGCCCCCCGCCAAGGGAATCTTAACCAGATCCATCCCACGATAGTCCAGTAGCTGTAGGAGGCTGTGCCAGGCTCCAACAGGCTCTACTAGGCTGTACAAGGCAAATTTGTATGGTGTTCTAGAAATACTCAATAAATGGTCGTGCACACAGAAATGTTGCCCGTGCACACATCGTTTAGTTGCAATGGTGTAAGTACAGTACATACAGGTCTGATAGAGCCCAGTATGTCCAGTAAAGCCCCTCAAGGGCATCTTAACCAGATCCATCCGACTATCGTCCAGTAGCTGTAGGAGGCTGTGCCAGGCTCCAACAGGCTCTACAAGCTGGACAAGGCAAATCTGTATGGTGTTCTAGAAATACTCAATAAATGGTCGTGCACACAGAAATGTTGCCCGTGCACACATCGTTTAGTTGCAAAGGTGTAAGTACATACAGGTCTGACAACAGCCTAATAGAGCCCAGTATGTCCAACAGAGCCCCCCAAGGGCATCTTAACCAGATTCATCCCACTATAGTCCAGTAGTACACCCTCCTCCAGTCCGTTCTCACACCTGGTGGGCCCAGGCAAGACTTGGGTGCACCAGGCTGTACCTGTGTACCGTATTAGACTCCATCAGACACCAACACACGAGCTCAGCTTTAGAAAGCTATACGCTCTGTCAGGGTGCACAAGGAAGAACTCTACCATGGTCTAGAAATGTCCATTTAAAACTACTCGCCGTGCACACGAAACTATTGTCTATGCACACAGTCTTGCAATTGTGTGAGTACACCTAGTCCAGCCCTTCCTAGTATGTTCCATTCTCTTACAGCATACTACACGCCCTGGCCTTGTCAAGTCTACCACCAGGCAGACTTCGGTGCCCTAGACCGCAATGCATTATGCCCTAAAAGACTCAAACATGTTGTTTTCAGATGTAGCAGGCTGTTTCAGGCTCCAACAGGCTTTACTATGCTATAAAAGGCAATTCTGTATAGTGGACTAGAAATACTCAATAAAACTATTGGTCGTGCACACGGAACTACTGCCCGTGCACACAATGTTTAGTAGCACTGGTGTGGGTACGTGCACAGATGACAACAGCCAAATAGAGCCCACTAGAGTCCAGCAAAGCCCCCCACCAAGGGAATCTTAACCAGATCCATCCCACTATAGTACAGTGCATTGCGGTCTAGGGCACCTAAGTCTGGCCTAGTCCTGCCTGGTGGTAGAAATGACAAGACCAGGGATTGTACTATGCTGTAAGAGAATGGAACACACCAGGAAGGGCTGGACTAGGTGTTCACTGTGTTAATAGAGTGTGTTGGGGTGTGCTGGGCTGCTGTCAGCCCTGTATGTATTCACACAATTGCAACTAAACACTGTGTGCATAGACAATAGTTTCGTGTGCACGACGAGCAGTTTTTAAGTGGACATTTCTAGACCATGATAGAGTTCTGCCTTGTGCACCCTAACAGAGCATATAGCATAGCCTTCTAGAGCTGAGCTAGTGTGTTGGAGTCTGATGGAGTCTAGCCTCGACACCCAGGCTTTCATTTTCGTCCGCCTTGCGCGAAAACGGAAAGCCTGGACTAACGCGCGTTGGAAAGTGGCCTTGAGGGGCGTGTCAACCTTCCGGGCTGGGCGTCGCTCTAAATGATGTGACGTAGAACAGCAGTGGACGGGCGTGGGAGGGGCCGGAGATGACGACACGTTAGTGAGATCAAATCAGAGCGCAGCACTTCCGCCGTGGGTATCCCACGACACCCCCGCCCCCCAAGGCCAAAATCATTGAGGGCTAGACCAGGCTAGATGGAGTCTAATACGGTACAGCCTGGTGCACCGGAGTCTTGCCTGGTCCCGCCAGGTGTGAGAACAGACTGGAGGAGGGGGTACTACTGGACTATAAAGGGATGGATCTGGTTAAGATGCCTTTGGGGGGGAGGGGCTTGCTGGACTATAGTGGGCTCTATTAGGTTGTTGTCAGTATGTACTTGCCTTTATGTACTTACACCATTGCAACTAAACGCTGTGTGCACGGGCAGTAGTTCCAAGTGCAGATTTGCCTTGTACAGCCTAGTAGAGCCTGTTGGAGCCTTGCACAGCCTCCTATAGCAGCTGGACTATAGTGGGACTGGTTAAGATTCTCTTGGTGGGGGGCTTTGCTGGACTCTAGTGGCCTCTATTAGGCTGTTCTCAGCTGTGTACGTACCCACACCATTGCTACTAAACGGAGTGTGCACGGGCAGTAGTTCTGTGTGCACGACCAATAGTTTTATTGAGTATTTCCAGTCCACCCTACACAATTGCCTTTTACAGCCTAGTAGAGCCTGTTGGAGCCTGGTACAGCCTGCTACAGCTGAAAACAACCCGTTTGAGTCTTTTAGGGCATAATGCATTGCGTTCTAGGGCACGCAAGTCTGGCCTTGTCCTGCCTGGTGGTAGAACTGACAGGACCAGGGGTGTACTATGCTGTAAGAGGATAGATCACACCAGGAAGGGCTGGACTAGGTGTTCACTGTGTTAATAGAGTATGTTGGGGTGTGCTGGGCTGTTGTCAGCCCTGTATGTATTCACACAATTGCAACTAAACACTGTGTACATAGACAATAGTTTCGTGTGCATGACGTGGACATTTCTAGACCATGATAGAGTTCTGCCTTGTGCACCCTGACAGAGCATATAGCATAGCCTTCTAGAACTGATTCGTGTGTTGGAGTCTGAAGTCCAATACGGTACAGCCTGGTGCACCCGAGTATTGCCTGGCCCCGCCAAGTGTGAGAACGGACTAGAGGAGAGGGTACTACTGGACTATAGTGGGATGGATCTGGTTAAGATGCCCTTGGGGGGGCTTTGCTGGACTCTAATGGGCTCTATTAGGCTGTTGTCAGCCGTGTACGTACCCACACCATTGCAACTAAACGGTGTGTGCACGGGCAGTAGTTCCGTGTGCACGACCAATAGTTTGGTCATGCAGATTTGTCTTGCACAGCCTAGTAGAGCCTGTTGTCCTACAGCTACTGGACTATAGTGGGATGGATCTGGTTAAGAATCCCTTGGTGGTGGGATTTGCTGGACTCTAGTGGGCTCAATTAGGCTGTTGTCAGCCGTGTACGTACCCACACCATTGCTACTAAACGTTGTGTGCACGGGCAGCAGTTCTGTGTGCATGACCAATAGTTTTATTGGGTATTTCTAGTCCACGATACAGAATTGCCTTTTACAACATAGTAAAGCCTGTGGGAGCCTGGCACAGCCTGCTACAGCTGAAAACAACCTGTTTGAGTCTTTTAGGGCATAATGCATTGCGGTCTAGGGCACCCAAGTCTGGCCTAGTCCTGCCTGGTGGTAGAATTGACAAGGCCAGGGGTGTACTATGCTGTAAGAGAATGGATCACACCAGGAAGGACTGGACTAGGTGTTCACTGTGTTAATAGAGTATGTTGGGGTGTGCTGGGCTGTTGTCAGCCCTGTATGTATTCACACAATTGCAACTAAACACTGTGTACATAGACAATAGTTTCGTGTGCATGACGTGGACATTTCTAGACCATGATAGAGTTCTGCCTTGTGCACCCTGACAGAGCATATAGCATAGCCTTCTAGAACTGATTCGTGTGTTGGAGTCTGAAGTCCAATACGGTACAAGCCTGGTGCACCCGAGTATTGCCTGGCCCTGCCAAGTGTGAGAACGGACTAGAGGAGAGGTACTACTGGACTATAGTGGGATGGATCTGGTTAAGATGCCCTTGGGGGGCTTTGCTGGACTCTAATGGGCTCTATTAGGCTGTTGTCAGCCGTGTACGTACCCACACCATTGCAACTAAACGGTGTGTGCACGGGCAGTAGTTCCGTGTGCACGACCAATAGTTTGGTCATGCAGATTTGTCTTGCACAGCCTAGTAGAGCCTGTTGTCCTACAGCTACTGGACTATAGTGGGATGGATCTGGTTAAGAATCCCTTGGTGGTGGGATTTGCTGGACTCTAGTGGGCTCAATTAGCTGTTGTCAGCCGTGTACGTACCCACACCATTGCTACTAAACGTTGTGTGCACGGGCAGCAGTTCTGTGTGCATGACCAATAGTTTTATTGGGTATTTCTAGTCCACGATACAGAATTGCCTTTTACAACATAGTAAAGCCTGTGGAGCCTGGCACAGCCTGCTACAGCTGAAAACAACCTGTTTGAGTCTTTTAGGGCATAATGCATTGCGGTCTAGGGCACCCAAGTCTGGCCTAGTCCTGCCTGGTGGTAGAATTGACAAGGCCAGGGGTGTACTATGCTGTAAGAGAATGGATCACACCAAGAAGGACTGGACTAGGTGTTCACTGTGTTAATAGAGTATGTTGGGGTGTGCTGGGCTGTTGTCAGCCCTGTATGTATTCACACAATTGCAACTAAACACTGTGTACATAGACAATATTCGTGTGCATGACGTGGACATTTCTAGACCATGATAGAGTTCTGCCTTGTGCACCCTGACAGAGCATATAGCATAGCCTTCTAGAGCTGAGTTCGTGTGTTGGAGTCTGAAGTCCAATACGGTACAGCCTGGTGCACCCGAGTATTGCCTGGCCCCGCCAAGTGTGAGAACGGACTGAGGAGAGGGTACTACTGGACTATAGTGGGATGGATCTGGTTAAGATGCCCTTGGGGGGGCTTTGCTGGACTCTAATGGGCTCTATTAGGCTGTTGTCAGCCGTGTACGTACCCACACCATTGCAACTAAACGGTGTGTGCACGGGCAGTAGTTCCGTGTGCACGACCAATAGTTTGGTCATGCAGATTTGTCTTGCACAGCCTAGTAGAGACTGTTGTCCTACAGCTACTGGACTATAGTGGGATGGATCTGGTTAAGAATCCCTTGTTGGTGGGATTTGCTGGACTCTAGTGGGCTCAATCAGGCTGTTGTCAGCCGTGTACGTACCCACACCCATTGCTACTAAACGTTGTGTGCACGGGCAGCAGTTCTGTGTCCATGACCAATAGTTTTATTGGGTATTTCTAGTCCACGATACAGAATTGCCTTTTACAACATAGTAAAGCCTGTGGGAGCCTGGCACAGCCTGCTACAGCTGAAAACAACCTGTTTGAGTCTTTTAGGGCATAATGCATTGCGGTCTAGGGCACCCAAGTCTGGCCTAGTCCTGCCTGGTGGTAGAATTGACAAGGCCAGGGGTGTACTATGCTGTAAGAGAATGGATCACACCAAGAAGGACTGGACTAGGTGTTCACTGTGTTAATAGAGTATGTTGGGGTTTGCTGGCTGTTGTCAGCCCTGTATGTATTCACACAATTGCAACTAAACGCTGTGTGCATAGACAATAGTTTTGTGTGCTCGACGAATGGACATTTCTAGACCATGATAGAGTACTGCCATGTGCACCCTGATAGAGCCTATAGCATAGCCTTCTAGAGCTTAACTAGTGTGTTGGAGTCTAATACGGTACAGCCTCGTGCACCCGAGTCTTGCCTGGGCCTGCCAGGTGTAGAACGGATTGGAGGAGGGGGTACTACTGGACTATAGTGGGATGGATCTGGTTAAGATGCCCTTGGGGGGGCTTTGCTGGACTCTAATGGGCTCTATTAGGCTGTTGTCAGCCGTGTACGTACCCACACCATTGCAACTAAACGGTGTGTGCACGGGCAGTAGTTCCGTTTGCACGACCAATAGTTTGGTCATGCAGATTTGTCTTGCACAGCCTAGTAGAGCCTGTTGGAGCCTGGCACAGCCTCCTACAGCTACTGGATTATAGTGGGATGGATCTGGTTAAGATTCCCTTGGTGGGGGGCTTTGCTGGACTCTAGTGGGCTCTATTAGGCTGTTGTCAGCCGTGTACGTACCCACACCATTGCTACTAAACGTTGTGTGCACGGGCAGCAGTTACGTGTGCACGACCAATATTTTTATTGAGTATTTCTAGTCCACCATACAGAATTGCCTTTACAACATAGTAAAGTCTGTTGGAGCCTGGCACCGCCTGCTACAGCTGAAACAACCTGTTTGAGTCTTTTAGGGCATAATGCATTGCGGTCTAGGGCACCCAAGTCTGGCCTAGTCCTGCCTGGTGGTAGAATTGACAAGGCCAGGGGTGTGTACTATGCTGTAAGAGAAAACTGGGCTGTTTTCAGCCCTGTATGTATTCACACAATTGCAACTAAACGCTGTGTTTTGTGTGCACGACAAATGGGCATTTCTATACCATGATTGTGAGTTCAAAAGCCTGAAGCAGTAAGCTTGACTCAGTAATCCAGGTCCACAAAGAATGAAGGTTTCAACTGTTTACTTGCAAAAAAAGTCAGGCGTACAAAAACAGAAAAAACAACAAACATTCAAATAAAAGGTGTTCAAAGTAGTCCAAAGTAGTCAAATATTTTCAAGGTTCTTTAAGTTACTATTTTTCTATGTCTGGTTACTATCCTCTTTCTGTGGTTACTATTTTCTTTCTGTGGGTCAAAAAACTGTTTCTGCTCCCACTCAGGCTTCCAGCACTGAACTGACTAATTAGAGCCTGACATACAGCTGCTGCAAGCCAGCCTCAGTAAGCTGGTTAAGTGGCTACACACTCCTATAGGCTGAACCTCAATTGGCTCATTTACACCCTAGGCAGCACACACAGTGTAAACAAGACACGCCCTTCTATACACACACACAGACATTTTCAGTTCCAAATATGACTCTAACAATGATAGAGTACTGCCCTGTGCACCCTGATAGAGCCTATAGCATAGTCTTCTAGACCTTAACTAGTGTGTTGGAGTCTGATGGAGTCTAATACCCGAGTCTTGCCTGGGCCTGCCAGGCGTGACAACGGACTGGAGGAGGGGGTACTACTGGACTATAGAGGATGGATCTGTTTAAGATTAAATATGTAAAAGGTTTGGATTGACCAATTTGATCTGCAAAATACGTGGATGGGACAATTAGATCTGTAAAAGGTGTGGATTGACCAATTAGATCTGCAAAATATGCAGAAGGGCAAATTAGATCTCCAAAACAAGCGGATGGGCCAATTAGTACCTGTAAAAGGTGTGGATTGACCAATTAGATCTACAAAACATGCAGAAGCGTCAATTAGATCTGCAAATGCTGTGGATTTACCAATTAGATCTCCAAAACATGCGGATGGGCCAATTACATCTGTAAAAGGTGTTGTTTGGCTGTACCAGGAAGTAACTATGAATTAGAAATGTCCATGGATAACTATTGCTTGTGGACATGAACTTTGCAAGTGCACACATTAGATCTGTAAAATGTGTTGTTTGACTGTATCAGGCAGTAACTGTGCTATGAACTAGACATGTGCATGTAAAACTATTGCTTGTGACACATACTATGCAAGTGCACACATTGATCTCTGCTGCCCCCCGTTGACAAAAAACAGTCAGCACAGCCGTGTGCACTTACAGGAGTCATACATGACTCCTGCACGTGAAATTTAGTGCACTTGCCATAGTTGCTTGGTGAAATGCACTTGACAAGTTTTTCGCAAGAAATTTGTGCACAAGCCCAAGCTCTAATATGGGGAACTCCCTGCCGTGCACGCAAAATACAATTGTTATTATTATTATTATTATTATTATTATTATTATTATTATTATTACCATTATTATTATTACCCTTATTATTATTATTATTATTATTATTATTATTATTATACAATTGTTATTATTATTATTATTATTATTATTATTATTATTATTATTATATTTTTGTGTCTATAATAAGCTAACTAATGGAATGCCCAAAAAGGGTTAGGGTCATGCCCCAAATTGGTAGTAATTGTAGGCTGATTGCTCATTTTTCATGACATAATGTAACTGAGTTACAGTAGTGCAAGAGAATCACATCATCAGCATTACCATGGCACCGTCGGAGGTGCGTCAGGCAGAAATGCCCAGCAAGTCGCGTCACTTGTGCTTACATCTAATAGGCATGTATTTTTTCAATGGGAAGTCCAGAATCACACATTTTATTGGCTAAACAACAAATATATATATAGACACTATAGACTAGTCGACAATTATTCGACTACCAAAGTATTCGATTCGACTAGCAAAAAACGTGTTTGGTTAATGCCCTATCAGGCAGTGTTCCAAATGAAAACGTGGTGAGCCTAGTAGTGGCCATGGACTTTGTTTGGAGTTTGTTTGGAGAAGAAAGGGGATCACCAGCAACTGTCGATCTGTGTTTCATCAGCTTTTCATTTCAAGATGCTTGTTGTTTACCTCCACTGAAGTGCATGTGAGAGAGATGAAAAGACACACGAATAGCGTTGAAATTCAGCACCGCAGTGCAACAGCCTTATCTGCAAAATCCAATTATATCCGTTCTTTCATCAGATTGTTCCACCCTTGTTTTGGTGCCGCGTTTTAACTCTCTCCATTTCCTTTCTGTCTGACTCATTCTGCAGCCATGTTGTTCTTTTATCGTAAAAAACCTCCAGCAAACCAAAACAAATGACAGCGGCTGGCCCTTTTCAAAAATAACTTCATAAGTGCCTCTCTGGACAGGCTGACTATAGAAAGCGGCTGTAACCCAATCTTACCTGAGACCATGTTAAGGGGTATCAAATTGGGAATTCATGCCCAACAAGCAGAATAATTGTTTGTGAGATCAATCCCAATGGATCTTAATTATATTAGACTCCTTTGCTGCTTTGGTCCCAATATCATAAACTTGACAGGAGCCATTTTAAATGCACTTTGGCTCCACTGCGTCCGTGGGGTAAAGGGAAGTTGCCTGAGAGCTGGTAAGAGCTGTGTTGTCCCATGATGTCCTTCAATGTTAAAGGTATAGAGACACCTTTTTAGCCTGCAGGCATTCTTTTCATTGGCTGCATGGCAGAAAATCAGATCTGGGGCCCTGTGCGTAGGCCAAAAGCCTGTACCACCAGACCTGGGCCTGGGCTTACCAAATAATTAGCCATAATAAATAAAACCTGCAATTCAAAATGTCCAGTAATCACCTGACCCCCAAATTAAAAATGTTAATGTACTCCCCTGCTTTGTTCATCATGAGTTGAAGCTGATGGCTTGTTTTAATTATTCTAGGTAATTGTTTGGTAAGCCCAGGCCCAGGTCTGGTGGTACAGGCTTTTGGCCCACACACAAGGCCCCAGACCTGATTTGCTGCCATGCAGCCAATGAGAAGGCTTACACTATACCTGGCTACACCGTAGCGTTTGAAAATTCTACCCAATGGGTGTCCTGCCGCTCTTCCTTCATTTGTATTATCGGCTGTTCTTGGTTTGCTGTCACCTCTATAATATCAGTTGCGGGTTCCGCGAATGAGCAATCACCCCCATGGGTTCTCAAAACAAAATATATAGAGATAGTTTTTTTCCCCAATGAAATACTGTCATAGTCACTGCACCCACATGCTGGCAATACACAAAAAGAAATCTATTCATGCAAATACACAATCTCTCCTGAGAGATCACTGCTTGCACACACACAGGCTACAGCACAAAGAACAGGCAGTGAACTGTCACAAAACGGATTCTGTATCTGTAAGACATTGTGTAGAATGTGGAAAAAACTGATCTAATCTGTCTGGTCTCTCCTTGTTCCCCTTTCTTAATATCTGACTCCCCTCCTCTCTCTCTGTTTCCTCAGAAGGATCTGCCCCTACCCCGCAAAAGTAGTAGGTGAGTTAACATTTTATATAATCTGTGTGTGTGTGTGTGTGTGTGTGTGTGTGTGTGTGTGTGTGTGTGTGTGTGTGTGTGTGTGTGTGTGTGTGTGTGTGTGTGTGTGTGTGTGTGTGTGTGTGTGTGTGTGTGTGTGTGTGTGTGTCAGTTGTTGTTTTTCTTGTATAATTGTGGAATCTCTGCATTACTTTAATTTCCCCTAGTGGTCTACAGTATATTTGTCCCCATACTTCACATTTAAAGCAAATCCCCTGTCTAGAGAAATGGGGACGTGCCATTTACTTTCACAGTCATGCTTTGAGTGACAGGTTGACAGCTTAGCGCAGATATCTCGCCAGTCTGTTGTTGACGAGAAAAGGGTAGGATAAAATAATAAAATTCAATGATTTTTAACTGCAGTTCCGATGTCAAGAATTTCCCCTGATTCAAGCCTGGTATGAAACAAAGCAGAGTCAAGCTGACATTATCAAACTATTTTTGTTAAATATTTAACAAAAATAACTCATTTTCTGTTCCAATTCACTGGCCAAAATACTGTACCACAAACCATACTGCAAAACACCCCCATCACATTTGCAGATGGAAAAAGCTTTTTGAGTCTCATTTCTTTCCAAACGCCCTTGAATATGAATAAGTCATTATGGTAATTACACCACTATACCTGTAGCCGTAACTTTCATTAAGCCTCTTATTCCCAGAATTTTTATTTTTCCCAGAAATTTGTTATTCTTCTAGGGACAACACAGGGGCGCCCCGCTGGCTCCAGCCTTAAGGCCTTTAATATGGCTGTGACATTGCCTCGCTGTGTTTCATTCTTTGAATCACTCTGGTTGCAATGAACGGTTTTTCTGCCCCTCCTGCACCCTTTTTTCACTCAAGCTCACTGGCTGCTGCTTTAGGGTTTTTTCCTCAAAAACTACTGCTATTGCACTGTTGTGGTGTTGAAAAGTTAATCAATGTTTGTTGGTCTTTTCTGATTATCCTTTGTGTGCAAAGGGAAGATTGGCGTTTTCTATAGCTAGTATGAATCTCATTTGAGCTTGGTAGCATTAACGCTAAAACTTTAGCTGTCACACATGCTCCATACCAGCTTTGTCCAGCGGGAGGCAGTGTCTCAGTACAGCATGCAAAGGTTTTTGACTTGACTGACATCTGTCCATGGTTCTGGATGGCAGTGGTTGTCTTTCTTTCTTTCTTTCCTTTTTCTGCAAGATTGCTAAGAAGCAGTATAATTTATTCATATTTATTCATAGCACTAGTTTTACGATAAATCTGTTTTCCTGACTGTTGGTGCAAGCGCTTTCTTCAATCAGGCTGAATTCAGGCGCCTTTGAGTGTATACTGGGAGGTGAAATCATTCACAAAATACTCACTCACAGATGCTGCTGTCATCTTTGAGCGTGGCAATTTTCTCCCTGAAATTGCTGTAGCTGTCCACAGCCACGCCGGGTTATTCTATTTGTAGCTTGGTGTGCCTGCATGCCTCCTTCACACTGTGTGAACTGAATGCCAACCACTATTTCTATCATATGTCCCCAATCCCATATCAGTTAAAGCCTTATTGTTGCACAGAAAGCCCTGCGTATTGTGCTCAGTGTAATTTGAAAGTGAAGAATTTGCATAATCCCTCTAAATAGACTGAGGTATTGGTATGTTGTTGGCAATAACCATATGTATGTGCCTGGGGGAGAGGGATGGCAGTGGAGAGAATAGACAACGCATGTGCTTTTGTTTGCACTTGTGTGCGTATAGCTGCTTTAGGGCTGCAGAATTTCTTGGAAATAATCGATAGTCACGATTTTATGTGTCACAATTAGTTAATTGCAAATACCCGATGGTTGGTGAAATGGATCTTTTGTCTGGAGACTGCCTATTATTATTATTATTATTATTACCCGTTTTTCTTTTTTTTCATTATTACTTCCACACGCATCGTCCGTCCAGGAAATTCCCCCATCAGGTGAAAAGAAGCAGCTGGGTGTGTAGGGTCTCGTTAGATCAGGGGTTTTCAAGCAGTTGTCTGGGAACCACCAGTGGTCCTTGAGAGGCTTCCAGGTGGTCCTCAGGCTAAATGATGGACAGTTGGTTAAGCAGGTGTTACAAAATTCATCTAAAGTAGGCCTAGCCCAAGTCTACACAATTAGAGAATGTAGAAGAATGGGCATTTTTTTGATCTGTATGTTTCACTGATCTGTTTCCTAAATCCAGCCTGGTATTGTGGACAAAAGCAAAATACATCTTTAGTTGTGGGGTCTGTGGGGCTAAAATGTCCTCAAATGTTGAATAAATAGTGGGCCCTGGTATCATAAAGGTTGAAAAACACTGCATTAGATAATTGTCACAGGGTGGAAAAAAATGGGTTGCAAAGTCTTGGGATGAAAATGTTACAAAAACAAAAAAGAGCAAAATAAAACAAAACAATACCACTGACATCATATAATGATATGGATGTAACAAGGATTTATTGGTCAGCCCGACTGTGTGTGGTTGTGTGTGCGTGCGTGCGTGCATGCATGCGTGTGTGTAATGTATTCTGGCGTGCATATGGTGTGGGTGCTGCCCACGTTTAGAGAGGACTGTCCCCTGTGTGTGTTCTGCTGTGACCTTGGTCCTGTACCTCAGGGCAGCAGATGTCCCAGACGCTCCGTCTGTAGGGAGGGGCTGCCTTTCTGTCTGCTCTGTTACCTCCATTACACATTCACTGTTACCTCCATTACACATTACTCTGTTACCTCCATTACACATTACTCTGTTACCTCCATTACACATTACTCTGTTACCTCCATTACACATTACTCTGTTACCTCCATTACACATTACTCTGTTACCTCCATTACACATTTATCTGTTACCTCCATTACACATTACTCTGTTACCTCCATTACACATTTATCTGTTACCTCCATTATTTATCTGTTACCTCCATTACACATTACTCTGTTACCTCCATTACACATTTCTCTGTTACCTCCATTACACATTTATCTGTTACCTCCATTACACATTACTCTGTTACCTCCATTACACATTTACTCTGTTACCTCCATTACACATTACTCTGTTACCTCCATTACACATTACTCTGTTACCTCCATTACACATTACTCTGTTACCTCCATTACACATTTATCTGTTACCTCCATTACACATTACTCTGTTACCTCCATTACACATTTATCTGTTACCTCCATTATTTATCTGTTACCTCCATTACACATTACTCTGTTACCTCCATTACACATTTATCTGTTACCTCCATTATTTATCTGTTACCTCCATTACACATTACTCTGTTACCTCCATTACACATATACTCTGTTACATCTATTACACATTTACTCTGTTACCTCCATTACACATTTATGGCTCCATTTTCGTTACAATCTAAACCCCTTATCCCAAACCCCTTATCATTTTGATAAGGGGTTTGATAATTTGACTACCGTATTTTCCGGACTATAAGGCGCACTTAAAAGCCTTTAATTTTCTCAAAAATCCACAGTGAGCCTTATAATCCAGTGCGCCTTATATATGGATTGGTTGACTGCAGTAGCTTCCATTCTATGTTAACTGTAGTAGCTTCTATTCACTGCGCCTTATAATCCAGTGCGCCTTATATATGAAATCAGTTTTAAAAGGTGCGCCTTATAATCCGGTGCGCTTTATAATCCGGTGCGCCTTATAGTGCGGAAAATACGGTATTTTGATTTTTTTGAATAGTTCAACATACCAATCTATTGACACATTGTGAGCTTTTAAACCGGCCATTTAAACTATTGAAAAATGTTATTTTAAATAGATTAAAAAGGCAAAGAAGTTAAGGGATAAGGGGTTTAGCGCTAACGAAAACCTAGGCCTTACTCTGTTACTTCCATTACACATTTATCTCTTACTTTCATTACTCATTTACTCTGTTACGTCCATTACAGATTGTAATGGACGCGAAATTAAACAGGTTGGTAATCAATGCCAGAGCCG
>CM076973.1:43798598-43923598 GCA_039105355.1 Benthosema pterotum | reverse complement strand
CTATTTTTGCATGCAACAACAAGCTCATTTTAAAAAAAGTAACTTGGCGTTACTTGCAAAGTAATGCGTTACTTATTACCCATTTTTGCAGAGTAATCTCGTTACTTTACTTTTTGGAGCAAAAGTAATAATATTACAGTAATATGTAATCTAAAATTAGTTACTGCCCAACACTGGCCGTAGTAGGGTATTCCCCTTTGGGTGAGTGTATGTGATTCCCAAGTGGGAGACCCAGGTTCAAATCCAGATGGTTGCATTGGGGGCATGTTGTCCAGGATCGGGTTTCTGGGATCAGGGGCATTTTTCCATTAGGCAGACTAGTGGCCTGTGGCACCATGGGGGGAGGGGGGGGGGGCACACCGGGGCGACCACCAGACATGCTTTAAAAGGATCCCAGGCTAATAAGCCTCATATGGATAAATACATACATTATACTTGTCCTCTATAACTAGAATTGAACATTTAAAACACACATAGGCCTAGATTTTCATCACCGCTACACCCCTCATCCCTTAACTTCTTTGCCTTTTTAGACTATTAAAAAAACATTTTTCAATAGTTCAAATAGCCAGTCTACATGCTCGCAACGTGTCAATAGATTGGTGCATTGAACTCTTCCCAAACGTTTTTCAAAATGGTAAAATGGTGATACGGGATTTGGGATAAGGAGTTTAGCATGTAACGGAAATGAAGCCCATAACGTTCTTTAGTTTAAAAATAGTTCAGAATTTTATCCTTTGGGGGGCGCCATTTTGCTGTGCCTGTCATACCTATGACATCACAGGAGATTTCCCCCCCAATACCAAATACCAAAAGGGAAAGGGAAAACCCATCCCCGATATATCTGCCCATCCCTAATCTCCATTGTTAGGTAGCTGCTAGGCCGGTCGGCTGTGGGCCTTCCTCTCCCTCCATGAACACATTAGCCAACCCTAATCATTCATAATAAATCATTTTAATGTCTGCTAGACATGCAGAGAGAATCTCCACTGATGCAAATGAGTATATATTACTCATGGTAGTGTGACTCGTTTTGATCTTTATGAGGTGATGCACTGTCTGCGCGGTGAATTCTATAAGATAATTGTAGAACAACATTACGTTCCCAGTCGTTCCCATGGTTAAGCTCTTTCAACCTGACAAGCCCAGGAAAATAAGTGTTTTAAAAGTGGTTTTAACAAAGAATACAATATGAATGAACTGGTTGACAGTCCACAAACAGAGAATTCTTTCTCTGTTATGTTGCTGTGTCAGTCATCCTGGGGATACACTTTCACAGCTACTGTTGGAGAGCACAGATGCACAGAAATCTTCATTTAAAATGTAAATATATTTGACAACAAGACAAGTTACAACACTGTCATATATAAATGTAGTAAGCACTGTGTAAATAAGCACAAATAAGCATCAAATTGTGTTACAGAGTTATTAATCAGGTTCTGATTGTGTTTAGTGACTGTGTTGTTGTTAGTGAAAATGAATATCTAGGTTCAAACATTATCTACACAGCAGTCCATCTTTAACAATGCCACGACTTTTGTCTGGTATTCTTCGTTTTTACACAATTAGAAAATCTACACAATTGTCAGAATTGTTATTCGGACCAAAGTTTTGCCAGTTATCTTTCCTAAATTGTAGACAAAAACTTTGAGAGGCTAAATTCAACATCATATGGTGGTCCTCTGTGGCTAAAATGCAGAATAAATAGTGGGCCCTGGTATGAAAAAAGGTTGAAAAGACAGGAAAATCAATGCCATATACATACTGTACATACAGTAGATTGTTAAAAACCTGATCCCAGCCAAAACCGGTGAATGACAAGTTGGCATATGGCGTGCCAGATGTGAATCCTAGCTGTCAGTAGGGTGTCTCAGCTCCCCTGCCAGTCTATTGAGACAACCAGCCCTGGGGAACAAAGAACCAAGCGTTTATTTAAGCATTCTGTTGTAATTAAGCTATTGAAAAAATAGCAGACCTTCACGCTCATAGCGCGCCACCAAGTGGCGCGCTATGAGCGTGTAGGTCTGCTATTTTTGAAAAGTCGTGAAAATGTGACACAAATCTGTGAATATATTATTTCAAAAGCAAACATTTTATCTCAAACCTTTGCTTCTGGGATGTTGTTTTCAGATGGGGGGGTCTTCAGGCAAATAATAAGGGTAATTCTGGGGGTCCTTGGTATGAAATAATATTATGTCGAACATTACTTGCACAGAAACAGGTTTTTCCAGAAAAACTAGAATCTAATGTCCGAAACGAGAATCTAGCGTCAAAAACTAAAATCTAGTCTTGGAAACTAGAGTCTCGGAAACTAGAATATATAGCATTAAAAACTAGAATCTGTGAGTGAATCTTTGTCACTCACAGCTGTACAGGTACAGCATTGTGTAAACAGAGTTACAGTATGTCATATTGTGCTGTTTTAGGAGTGGATGTAACAAACCTTCCCTTAAGAGCAGCAGTCAGTCGCCGCTAACAGAGCAGCGATGGCATGAGTCAGCAAATAATAGGATGTTGATATTTTTCTCTCCATGTGAATTGAGTCAGATGGCGGCTTGACAGTTCTTTTGTGTTTGTGTATGTGTGTGTGTGTGTGTGTGTGTGTGTGTGTGTGTGTGTGTGTGTGTGTGTGTGTGTGCGCATGTGTGCGTGACTGCATGCCAGTTTGTCTCTCTGTGTGTGTGTGTGTGTGTGCATGCATGTTTCCAAGACATCCTTTCCCCTCTAGGCCTCTACCTCACCTCAGTTACCCCCCCCCCCCCCCCCCCCCCTTCTTGCCACCCATTTTGAGGTCCAGTGCAACATTACTTTGGAGATATCTTTACTTCACACCCGCAAAGGAAATGAAATGTGCAACACAATCTGTTTAGCGACAACTACGATAACTTAGTGTATATCCTGTTCCGTGTACAGAATGCTGCGGTAAAGCCATTTGAATTGAAGTGTGTGTGTGTGTGTGTGTGTGTGTGTGTGCGTGTGTGTGTGTGTGTGTGTGTGCGTGTGTGTGCGTGTGTGCGTGCGTGCGTGTGTGTGTTTTGCAATCTCTCCGAGGCCAACATTCAGCCAAAATAGCCCATCTGCAAGCTGTAGGCCTATTGTGAGCTTTATAGGTCTGCTGGCTAAGAGGTTTGCTGTGTGGAGGGAGACCAATCATAGAGCCATTGGGGGAAGGAAGTATAGCGTTGATTAAAGGAAAATCCACTTTAATCAACTGCCATTGTTCTCCCATGAAATCTGGAAGTGTACACGCCCAATGATGTTGAACATAATGTGGACGTGCACTCACACATTTCCCGGGAGAACACAGAAGACACAGAATCACACTGCGTTTACACACTGGTTCCCAGACAGTGGCTTGGGACCACTGGTTATGGGGCACAGCTCAAGCAGGGGCGGATGTAGGCATGGGTATGGGGGGGGTGCCCCCTTAAATGCCCTTTTTACTGTGCCTGTCATAGGTATGAAGTCACAGGAGATTTTCCCTGGAGCCCCCCTTAAAAGATTGCCTGGGGCTCCATTTGCTTAGAAATGCCACTGCCCACGAATGTAATAATTGTATGTCTACCATCCATCCATCCATCCACCTTCAACCGCTTATTTGTTGTCAGGTCGCAGGGGCAACAGCTCCACTACAGATCTCCAGACTTCCATGTCTGTCTGTCTACCAGTCTTCCTATCTTTCTGGTCCTCCGTAAAACATCTGACACGTTTTATGTAACGCCGTGTGCCAGATAAAAGCGCTTCAATCGGCACAGTGCATGCCTCTATTTTAGTAGAGTAATGTGTCCAGCTACTACATCAGAATCCCAGCGGACTGTTTGAAACAGGGGAGAAGAAATTAGATTTTGTCCCACAATAACACGCGCTCAAAAGGCCTGCACCATAAACTGCACCGTATCGCGGCCGCTCCTGTTTTTAAAGGGGCGACGCTGCCTCCGAAAAAAAACAAAAACAAAACTGCATGCGTTTGCCTTTGAGACGGCTCCCCAGGGAGCGACAGACAGGGTAGTGGTCACGTGACAGGAAGTGGAGGCCCGGACGCCACGGATCGATGGTGTAAATGATCAGAATGGCCCGGTGTGTCCTGTGTGTCCTGTGAGTCAGCACTTAGAGGAGAAGATGACACTGCTCGCACAACCACACACGCGCACGCACACACGCACGCATCCACGCACGCACAGCGTCGCAAATCACTTTATGCAGTTGTACAGTATTACTTCCCAGAGTTAAATTAACTGTGCAGCTGGCTCGGTCATGAGGAATGCATTTGTACATGCACTCATGCACACCCGTCATATCATGCTGTTAGGTGTAGGCATGCATGCAGAATGATGGTGTCCTTCTGGCTTCTTTATCATTACTGTGCCACATGGTTTAATGTGGCCCACATGTAACACTCAGCAAGGCTTGAGTGTTGTCAAGCCTTTTGCTGGTTTGGCTCTTCAGTCTGTCTCTTGTTCCTGTAACCCAAGTGGTTTTCAACCTTTTTCATACCAGGGCCCATTATTTATTCAGAATTCGTGCCACGGCCCACCGTTTTGGTGACATTTTAGCCTCACAGACCCAAAACTAAAGATTTTTTTTGTCTACAATACCAGGCAGAATTTGGGGAACAAAACAGGCAAAAATACAGATCAAAATGACCATTCATCTTCTACATTCTCTAGTTGTGTAGACTTGGGCTAATTCAGATGATGAATATCTCAACTCTTGAGAGTGTAAACATGAATCATGAATCATATATTTACGCTCACACCAACATGTTTACGCTAACACCAACTTAGCTGGGGACCACCTGGAAGCCTCTCAAGGTCCCCGGACCACTGGTTGAAAACCACTGCTGTAACCCAATGGTTTTGTCTTTGTCTATTTGATACACACACACACACACACACACACACACACACACACACACACACACACACACACACACACACACACACACACACACACACACACACACACACACACACACACAGGCGAGGCGAGGCGAGGGCGACTAACAAACTGGGTTAGCTTTCGCAGACACATTCTGATTTGAAATTCAGGCTGTTTTTTGTGGAATAGGGATGCTAGGGCAGAGTTATTAATTGATGGCGGCTGCTGTAACCTGGAGCTTACCACATAGTAGCTGAGCTACTCAGGGATGTGCAGAGAGAGACAGAGAGGCAGGTGCAGAAATCCCATACGACAGTGGTTTTCAACCAGGGGTCCGGGGACCACTAGTGGTCCTTGAGAAGATTCCAGGTGGTCCACAGGCTAAATGACGGACAGTTGGTAACCAGATGCCTCTTTAGATCTTTACCAAGTGGACCCTATACTGGTTGAAAACCACTTTTGGACAAAAATAGCTAAAAATAGTAGATCTACTAAAGCAGCTCACAGTGTGTCGTGTCGTGAGCTTGTATATCAGCGGTTTTCGAGGTGTAACGCAGCACTCTTTTTTATTTAGAAGTTTCTCGAGAGGATGCTCCCTTGAGTTGCAACAACTCGTTTTAGAGGGGGTCCTCAACATACAATATAACATACAGGAACCATAAAGCAGCACAGTAAGACATACAAAAGGATATACAATAAACAATACACACGACAGACATGTAACAATACAGACATATACAAAAGCTCAACCCATCACGAAACCAACACCGGCCCACTCCATACGCACTTATAATCTCCCCATTGTTCAGAAGAAACAAAAAACATAATACAGAAGCAAGGCATCTGATGCAACTATACGCAAGGTAACCAGAACGAATTTAAAAGCAAGAACAGGTTGATTTAAGGTGAGATCCAAGAGCAATCTTAAAGTTATTAAATGTTGTAATTGACCTAAGAGACGAGGGCAGGGCATTCCATTCTTCCCATTCTTCCATTCCATTCAAAACACCCAAGTTCAAGTTTAGGAGACTAAAAAAACATGCTGCCTCAGGGCCGGATGTAACATTTCCCAATTCGGGGGCAGATGAAAATGGTATGGGGGCGGCTTCATCACCCGTGGCGCTAAGCGACACGGGCCGCCCCCCATACCATTTTCAGTTACAGGACTTAGGTATTAGGCAAGTAAGCATCAATAACATCAGTTGTTGAAGTTGCAACAGACACGCAGCATGCATAAAGCTAAAGGTCTGACTCAGAGAGTTTTCTGTTTTCAATGATGAAATGCTGTTGGTTTAGTGGTGCGACAATTGTAGTTAGTTAGTAGCATAGTGTTGAAATTGGGGTTGCTTGCATGCCATCGTATTTGGTGGGGCAGTCAGGGCATTTAGGGGGGCATTGCCTAGATCCGCCCCTGTGCTGCCCTCCGGCATGTCATGTAAAGGATCGGAGGTATGCATTTACATTTCTTTCAAATGCTGAAAAGGACAAGTAAAAGGGGCCAGGGTGCTGAAACCCTCTTTGACATTAGCCTCGATCTCCAGGCTTACATCCGTGTTGCGAAATGAAAGCCTGGACCCAGCATACCCCAGAGCGACGATTAAAAGGCGAGACTATATTTCAGCCAATCCCGGCGCAGTGCTCCTGAAAATGTATAACCTGCGGAAACATTCTCTTCTTTTTATTTCCTTTGCGCTCCAAAGCTGTTGTAAAGGTTTAAAAGATGAAATCGTGTGCACTTTGCACACTATAACTGCTTTGTTTGTTGAAAATGTTTTTTTTTTCTGGAAATAAGTTAACAAGTCAAGTCGCTAGTGAGAACTGAACAGGGTTGTTTCTCTGGGGACTGTAAATACATATCAACTTCCACAACTACCGTTCATAGTGTCAAAAGCACACCCTTTGCCCATGGTGCTTTGATATCTACTGTATGCTGCCTGCACGCCCCTGGGCTCTGGGGCGGATGTAACATTTCCCAATTTGGGGGGGGGGGGGGGGGGGGGGGGAAAAATGGTATGAGGGCGGCTTCATCGGACTTAATCCGGAGGGCGGATTAAGTCGCACCCATTTGTTGTTGTTGAAGTTGCAACAGACAGGCAGCATGCATAAAGCTAAAGGTCTGACTCAGAGAGGTTTCTGTTTTCAATGATGAAATGCGTTTTAGTGGTGCCACAACTGTAGTTAGTTAGTAGAAGTCGTAGTGTTTCAAATCATTTTAAATATAAGCACTTTATTTTGAAATATCTTGGGTTGTTTTGCATGCCATCGTGTTTGGTGGGGCAGACTGGGTATTTAGGAGGGCATTGCCCCCCCATACCCATGCCTAGATCCGCCCCTGCCTGGGCTTACAGTACTTACAGACAGTACAGTACTCTGCACTTCACGTTGTGCCTGCGATGGTTCTGATGCTGTTTGTGGCGTTCAGTCTGCTCAGCTGCCGGGGCCGTAATGGGAACCGTCGGGGTCCTCTTTGTTTTGCTGCGCAGAGCTTCACGGGAGAGGGACGCCCCCCCGCCGACAAGTCATTTAGAGCATAATTAGGGAAGGCAGTGAACACACAACTCATTTAAAAAACGCCATCTCAATGCTGTATGCACCACAGCAGTGTTTCCCCAGTATACCCGTTTAGTATTGGTGAAAATAGTAGATCTACTGTACATCAGGGGTTTTCAACCTTTGTCATTCCAGGGCCCACTATGTATTCAGCGTTTGAGCCACGGACCACCGTTTGAGGACATTTTAGCTGCACAGACCCCAATACTAGAGATTTCTTTTGCTTTTGTCCACAATACGCATTTGGGAAACAAAACACTAGTAAACATACAGATCAATTGGACCATTAATCTTCTACATTCTCTAGTGTAGACTTGGGCTAATTCAGATGAGTATTTTAACTCCTTGAGAGTGTAAACATGAACCAAATGGACCCGCAAGGGTCCATTTGGTTCATGTTTACACTCTCAAAGACAGTGGCGGCCGGTGAATAGGGGCGCATGTGCGCCGCACCACCATGCAATAGCCTACCTCATGAATGACGGAGAAATGAAATCTGCAGCTTGTCATTTTCTTTAAATGAGCAATCCATCATGGCAAATTGTATATAATATAAGTAACTAAAGCCCACTCTAACCACAAAGTGATTAAAAGTTGTAATATACTGCCATGAAATGTCAAAAGTTGTTTACGTTGTACAACATTGCTGATAGGTTACTGAGTCTCACGTGTTGGTTCGCATTCGTCTTTAGGCATTGAGCTCTGCACTGAAGGGCAATGCATTGCGGTCCTATTGACTTCAATGCAAGCGGTAGGAGCGATCCCGGTCGCAAAATGTGCGCGACCAAACCACTTGAGGGTAGCACACAACACAGTTTTACATAGAGTTGAACACAACTCCACCACAGACATGAATGAAGAGACACAGAGCCGGGTAAAGGGAGGAATATACAGTAGTTGAATTAATTTTGATAATGGAATAACAAGACAAAGATATTATAAGATAACTATAAAGCAATGCAGAAAACACCAATTGAAAGCAAAACACTGCAGGATTTTTTTTAAACTAAAGAGCTGGAACCAGATGTAATCATCACACAAAAATCCAAGGACAGAGGAAGAGACTATACTACACCAGTAGCCTACCCAGGAGGCCCAGGACCTTTTCAAAGAGCTGGTAAAGATTGGCTGACAGCATCCATTCACACCAACTCATTGCTTTGCTTCCATTGAATGTGATGATATTATTATATTATCATCATTATTATTATTATTATGATTGTTTTATAGCGCCCCCCCTAAAGAAAAAGTCACCAGCCGCCACTGCTCAAAGAGTTACATCTGGTTAACCAACTGTCCATCATTTAGACTGGTGACCACCTGGAATCCTCTCAGGGACCCCCAGTCCCCTTACCACTGGTTGAAAACCCCTGTTATAACTGAATGTTATGAATTTGTGAATGAAGATCATGACAGATGGTGTGCCGCTGAGTGAGTGATTGCTGATTAAAAAGAAATCTAATTTGAAAAAGATCATGGTGTGACATCATGGTAGTTTGTATTTGAACTAAATATAGGAGTCCCCCAAAAAACAGGCTAAATATGGACCATGACGACGCTTGTACTTCACAAGCATCATGGTCCATATTCAGCCTGAACTGTGTGGCTACTGTGTGTGTGCGTGTATACGTGGTTGTGCACGTGCATGTGCATGCATGTGTGTTTGTGTGTGTATCAAACAGCGACACACACACACACACACACACACACACACACACACACACACACACACACACACACACACACACACACACACACACACACACACACAGAGTGACATATGGCTGTGTGCCAGCTGATGACCTGCAGGTATAATTGCCCGTCATTACGACAGATTTAACCCCTGATCCCCCCCAATACCCCCCATGCCCCCTCCCACGCATCAGGCAGGCTTGAAGCCTTGTAGACACTGTGTGTGTGTGTGTGTGTTGTGTGTGGTGTGTGTGTGTGTGTGTGTGTGTGTGTGTGTGTGTGTGTGGTGTGTGTGTGTGTGTGTGTGTGTGTGTGCGTGCGCGTGCGTGCGTGCGTGTGCGTGCGACCATGTGTTTGTGTTCCTATACATGTGTGCTTGTGTACTTGTGTTCTGCCCACGAGAGAGAGTAATATCTTTACTTATGACCCCTTAGAAAAAGTTATAATATTACAAGACGTATTACTAGAATCAAAGAATAATATATTACATATTACAATATTACTTTCCCAAGTCCCAACCTCCCACCTGCAAAGGAGTAGAGATGTACAACTCAATGTGTTTAGTGCCAATTTGCGACAACTGTGATAACTTAACCGTTGTGAATATATGAACACCAAATGATGTACAGTGTGGTTTATGTGTTTTAATATCAATACCAATAATGTAAGTATTTTGATGAAGTACTGCTTTTATGTAGTTGTGAGGATACTTGATCATGGGAAAAGAGGAACCAGGCATAGCAAAGCAATATCATAATTTATTAATCAATGATGTGTTAATTTGAAAAAAGGGCTTTGTCACTCTCTTCATAATACAATATTATGGTCAACACCCGTGTGAAAACTCAGAGCGATTGGTGCTGCCAGGACGGACTTAAGGCTGTTTCAGATATTCAGACAGACATGTCCCTAATTATAGTATGGATGTACTGTGTAAAGAATGCTGCAGTGGATTAGGATCTACAAACTACAGGGCATCACTGTTGTCATCTGTTGACAGCTTGTAAATCTGTTCTATTTGCACATCATGCAACAACAAGATCAAAAGTAATAAGTAACTAGGCATGTTTGGCAGAGTAACTTATTACACATTTTGGCAGAGCAATATCTTAACTTTACTTTTGCAGGAAATATAATAATATTACAGTAATATGTAATATTTATGCAATTAGTTAGCACTGGGGTGACCTCAGGAGGATCTCAGGCTAATGAGCCTCATATAGATAAATACACTATACTTGTCCTCTATAACTAGAATTGAACATTTAAAACACACATAATATGTTCTTTAGTTTAACAATAGTTCATATTTTTATCCCTTGGTGGGATATATACTGTGTAAATTAAACCGTTCATTTTATAGTCCCTTATTTAACCAGTGGGGGTCGCCATTTTCATTACAAACAGAGCAGTGTATATACATCGATGTTTTACGTTGCAATGCAGGGCAATCATGGAACCAATGAAGTTAATTGAGACCCCAAATTATAACCATAAGGCCCGGGCCTTGAGCAAGTCACTGAACTTAGTTCTGATGTGTACCACCTTGCATGTTTTCCACTATGATCAGCGAATGTGTATGAATCTAATATATCCTTATTTCTAGACTGCATGTGTGTTTACAGAATTCAAATTGTTACAGAACAGAAGGGATTTTTTTCCCTTTCAAATTGGTTTTGTTTTCCCGTCTTTTCCGACGGAATCAACACACACACACACACGCGCGTGCACACACACACACACACACACACACACACACACACACACACACACACACACACACACACACACACACACACACACACACACACACACACACACACACACACACACACACACACACACCAGGCATCAGAGTTCAGTCTCAAGCATTAATTAACAAGCTCTGTGCAGCTGTGACTCTGTCTTTGATGTCTCAGCCCCACCCCCCCCCCCCCCCCCCCCCCCCCGCCCCCGCCTTCCCTCCCAACCCATCAATTCGATTACATCATCAAATAATTATCGACTCACCTCCAACTTTTACTGCCAGCGGAAATCTTTGGTGCTAGATTCTAGTTTTTGACGCTAGCTTCCAGTTTTTGATGCTAGATTCTAGCTTCTGACACTAGAATCTAGTTTTTATGAAAAAAAAAAAAAAAAAAGTTCCTGTGTCAGTGTCAGTGATGCTCAACATATTTCATGCCAAGGACCACCAGAATTATCCACATTTGGCTGCGGACCCCCATCTGAAAACATGTTCTATAATGATCCCCCAGAAGCAATTATTTGAGTTAAAAATGTTTGCTTGTGAAATCAATATATTCAAAGCTTTTGCCACATTTTCATGTCATTTTTCTAAAATAGCAGAACTACAAGCTCATAGCATGCCACTCGGTGGTGGCGCTTGTAGATCTGCTATTTTTTAATAGCTAAAGCATAACATTATGCTTAGAACACCAAAACGCAGAAATTATTAATGCACTGATGCCTGCCTGTGTGTGTGGGTGCGTGTCGGTCAGTCTGTTCACCGATCGGGGTGTGTGTGTGTGTGTGTGTGTGTGTGTGTGTGTGTGTGTGTGTGTGTGTGTGTGTGTGTGTGTGTGTGTGTGTGTGTGTGTGTGTGTTCTTTCTCTCTCTCTCTCTCTGACCCCCGCATGCGTCCATGTTTGTTTCTTGGCTGTCTCTCATCATCATCGTCATCAGATCTCAGCCCTGCGTGGCAGTATAGCGGCCGGCCAGCATGCCACCATCGATCCCCACGGATCACACTGCGTCTGAGGGACAACAGCACCCAGCTCAGGGGTGGATCTAGGCATGGGCATGGGGTGGCAGACAGTGCCCCCCTAAATACCCAGACTGCCCCATCAGACATGATGGCATGCAAAACAACCCAAAATTCAAAGATGTTTCGAATTAAAGGGCTCATATTTAAAATGATTTGAAACACTACTACTACTACTGCTACTGATTAACAGTTTTCATGCCATGGAAATAGATCTACGTCATCCGTTATCATTATGATTTACAGTAACAACTGATGCCGCTGACGTTAACGCTACTGTACGTGACGTAACTTACCGGCGCCGGTTCAATACGATCCCCATGCTAACAGCAGCTAGCAGCGACCGCATCCACCATTGATAGACAATAACAAAGGACCGACCAAACCGGAACCGGAAGTGTGTGTCGCCAACTAACTTGTCCGTGGGGAAACATGGACCGAAATATGAAATATGACTTTTTGATGAAAAAAACTGGCACTGGCTACCTCCAAAAATATGAAAAAGGGCTGGCACTGAGAGAGTTAACTATGTGGCGTCACTAAACCAACAGCATTTCATCAATGAAAACTGAAAACTCTCTGAGTCAGACTTTTAGCTTTATGCATGCTGCGTGTCTGTTGCAACTTCAACAACAACTGATGTTATTATTGATGCTTTCCATGCCTAATAAAAGTCCTGTAACTGAAAATGGTATGGGCGCGATGAAGCTGCACCCATATTACCATTTTATCCTGCCCCCCCAATTGGGAAATGTTACATCTGCCCCTGACCCAGCTGCCCTGCCCGCGGCTGCACTGTGGCACACGCGCACACACACACACGCACACGCACACACACACAGATTGAACAATAGATTATTACACCGTGGATCATGACGGATTACCAGGCGCACTTGATGTGGACACAACAGCAGCAGCAGCATAACAGCTCATAAATACAGAACACAACAGCCCTCTCTCTCCCTTGAAATCGTTTCATCTTGTCTTCTCTCTCTCTCTCTCGCTCCGTCTCATTTTTCATTTACAGATTGACATCATATCTCTCTGTTTCACAGCAGCAGATCAGAGCCGATGCCCTCTGTTGTGTTTAATCCCCCTCCCTCCCTCCCTTCTCCCCGTTTTTGTTTTCAGTAGTTATCGTTAAATCAGCCTGACAGGTTGTGGTGGTGGGTGTTTTTTTGCCTTCAGTTAGCGCGGGGTGAGTCTAAAATGAGTTGCCGTGGTAACACTCAACATTCCTCTCCTCCTCCTCCGTCTCGCGCCGCCTCACCGCGGCTTCATTACGGACGACGGACGTATTCAATCAAGAAGCAATTCCTTCATGATTAGTACTCTACCGTCGGATATATCTCTGTCGGTGCTTCGCCTTCCACGCATCGAAGGGATTCGTAAATGTATTCATGGAGGAATGAAGCTGAAACCCTTCCTTCCCCGCCATAGTTACTTAACGCAGTGGTTTTCAACCTTTTTTCATACCAGGGCCCACTATCTATTCTGCATTTTAGCCACGGAGGACTACCATTTGATGTTGACTTTAGTCTCTTATAACCCAAAACTAAGGATTTGTGTACACAATTTAGGAGTGATAACTGGAAAAGAACGTTCAAAATAACAATTCTTCTACATTTTCAAAATGTGTACATTCTTGAACGTTAAGTAATTCAGATGCTTAAATATAACTTAAAGGTATAGGAAGTGATTTCGGTGATTGACTTACTATACCTCCCTCTCCCCCGCATTGCCTCACCCAGTCGCAATATGTGCACATTCACACACTCTACAGTGAGGGGAAGTACAACAGCTCAACTTTTACAGCAAAAGTAAAGATATGACTCTGCCAAAATGTGTAATAAGTAATGTTACTCTGCCAAAATATGCCTAGTTACTTGAACTTGTTGTTGCATGATGTGAAAATAGAACATATTTACAAGCTGCAGATCACAACAGTGATGCACTGTAGTTTGTAGATCCTAATCCACTGCAACATTCTGTACACATGACCTACACTAAAAGTTCACAGTTGTTGCAAGTTGTCTCTAAACAGATTGTATTGTATTGTATTGTATTGTCTCTATTCCTTTGCGGGTGGGAGGGGACTTGGGAAAGTAATATTGTAATATGTAATGATGATGGAGTCTCCCGTCGATCCGACGGATGAGTAGACAAGCAGTTATTTCCTTTTAGCGTGGCTCCTCATGTGGGAGCGCAGCCCTATCCCTGGGACACACAGTCTTCCACAAATGCTGCAGGGAGTTTTGTCCGGTGTTGAAGTGAGAGGTTCGCGTTTCCTGCGGTCTCTCTTGTCTTGGATGGATTTTGTCCTTGCCAGTTCGAAGGCCTCAATGCCTTGGGTGACCTGGTGCCGCCACCTTCCTCTATCAATAGCTGCATCTTCCCAGCTTGCTGCATCAATTTTGCAGCTCCTGAGGTTGGCCTTCAAGGTGTCCCTGAAGCGGAGGAGGGGTCTTCCCACGCCACGCTGTCCCTCCTTCAGCTGACCGTAGAGCAGCATCTTTGGGATGCGGTTATCCGGCATACGAACAACATGGCCTGCCCACCGGAGCTGGGCCTTGATGACCAGGCTTTCAACACTGGGTAGATCGCACTTCTGCAGGACCTCGAGGTTTGACACTTTGTCTTGCCACTTGATGTTACATATTGAACGCAGGCACCTCTGGTGGAACCGTTCTAGGTGCTGGATGTGACGACGGTAGGCTGTCCAGGTTTCACAGCCGTAGAGCAGTGCGCTCAACACCACTGCTCTGTAGACAGAGATTTTTGTGTGCAACTTTATGGTAATATGTAATACAACATATATTATTCTTTGATTCAAGTAATAAGTAAAGTAATATTATTACTTTTTCAAGGTTAAAGGTTTACTTTATTTGTCTCCCGAGGGAGAAATATGTCTTGGAGACAACGGCCGAGCCGCATACATAGTAGTCACAGACAAGAGGAAAACCAGCAGAAGACAGAATAACACCACATACACCGTAATTCGTCCATGTCCCTAGGCAGGGTGCATCCAGTTATCCTTAAGCAACTTGATCGAGAGAGTTGTTACAATGTTACAAGCCTGTCTAATGACTGCGCGTTCAAAGATGGTTTCGGCGGTGATCGGGGGGGCGGGCGGGGGTTTACAGGGCGACATGCCCATTATCTTCCTGGTCATTTTTGCAACCCTATCAATCTGTGATTTAAATTTCACGGTAAGGTTACCAAACCAGCTGGCAATGCCATATCAAGGATCGACTCGATACTTGCACTGTAGAAAATCAACATGATGTTCACATTTACTTCAGACAACCTATTTTTCAAAGTAACAATATTACTCTCCTAAGTAATATTGCCCAACACTGGTGTTAACCAATATGCTTTGGGGGGGAAATGCATGCATTGTGTGTAGGCTAGTTGTGTGTGTGCGGTCTATTTGAAAGCCTGAATTTGTGAAAGTGTACAGAGAGTTGAGGAGGAACTGAGAGCCAAACGGGAGAGGAAGAGAAGTCAACCAAGAATGATTCAATGAGGAGAGATCAAGTTGTTCCAAACGAATAGCTTTATTGCATTCCATTTGCATTTATTGCATAAGATTACGGTAGTTCTTAATTGGGAGTCTAGACCAGCGGTTTTCAACCAGTGGTCTGGAGCTTGAGAGGCTAAATGATGGACAGTGTTGGTAACCGAATGGACCTTTATGAATTGGTAACTCTTGAGAGCGTAAAATGATTCATTCATTCATTTTACGTCTATTAATTTTATTCATTCATTCATTTTATGCTCTCAATAGTTTTCTGAAATTTCTGAAATACTTAATTTTCAAGAATCTACACAATTAGAAAATGTAGAAGAAATCTTATTTTGAACAACGTTTTGCCAGTTATCTCCTAACTAAACCTTAGTTCTACCACTTTTTCGATTGTGATTGGCTTAAAACAGTGGTACATAGGACAATCCTTAGGTTTTGGGTCTGAGAGACTAAACTCAACATAAAATGGTGTTCCTCCGTGGCTAAAGTGCAGAATAAATAGTGGTCCCTGGTATGAAAATGGTTGAAAACCCCTGGTCTAGACGCTGGTGGTAGCAGAGAGGACACTAGATAGGCAAGGTGGAGTTGAGCTCGTAGATCATCTATTTTCAAAAGATACTTATACATTTGAAAACACTTTCTGCACAATGATTACTCATACTTTTGGCACTTTTGATACATTTTGATAGAACTTTACCTTTACCTTTTGGTCTTTACTGATAGTATCAAAGAGAAACATGCAGCAAAGGTTGTCAGGAACGGGACTCGAATACACGACACGCTTCAGCTTATCCCTATTCACGCTGCACCAACACCACTGGAGCGTTCAGTTTCTGACCCCTCAATGTCGCCACTCTTCTACTACAGTAGATGCCACCCCCCCCCCCCCTTTCTGTGTAGTCTGTTCTTGACTTGTCGTGTGAGCAGAGAGACTCCTGGAAAAGGAAAAGGGACCTTAAAGGAGAATTCCGGCCCAAAAGTTTTTTTGGATCTTTATTTGCAGTTAATTTTTTTGAAAAAAGTGGTCCAGGTGTTATTTTGTGAAAATACTCCTTTATGGCTGTTTCCCCTACCCCAAAATAAGCTTATAATGGGGCCAATGGGCGTGCAAGTTCACCTATATACATCGCTCCAAAATGCAATTTTTTGCTATATATTGTGTCTCCACCATGTCAGTAGTGTGTTAACACTCACACTTTCACTTTCACTTTTGTTTCAGCAGTGGTTCAGCCATAAACCATGTGCCACGCCCCCAGGTTTTGAGACAGCTGGATCACTGCTGAATCAAAAGTGAAAGTGAAAGTGTGAGTGTTAACTCACTACTGACATGGTGGAGACACAATATATAGCAAAAAATTGCATTTTGGAGCGATGTATATAGGTGAACTTGCACAACGCCCATTGGCCCCATTATAAGCTTATTTTGGGGTAGGGGAAACAGCCATAAAGGAGTATTTTCACAAAATAACACCTGGACCACTTTTTTCAAAAAAATTAACTGCAAATAAAGATACAAAAAAACTTTTGGGCCGGAATTCTCCTTTAATCCGCTTCCAACCCTAATGTGTTTTCCCTGAATATTTCAGCATGCCCGCGTGCTGCTTCTTCTTGTGTTCCACAAGGCTGAGTGAGTGTACTCGTGCTCTGCACTCACTCACTCCTCAGTGGGACGGCTCAGCACAGAGGCACCATGCTGGATGTAGAGCTACCCACCGTCACCGATAGTGTTCTTGGAACAACTGCTGGAGACTAGAATGAGCAGGAGGAAAGAGACAGCGGGGGGAAGGGATTAAGAGGAAGAGAAGATAGCAGCCGGGGATGTGTTGAGCATAGAAAGGATTTGAACATGTTTTTTTTGTACACAACAGCGAGAGTGGAAAGTGACTGGAAAGTAACTTGCCTTACACTTTGCATTACATTTTTTGCACTATATTTACAAGTACAGTACTTAACCCTTTGACTACTAATTAATAAATTTCTAATTTGAGATCATGGCTGCTGACGTGAGAAGGGACACATTTAGGTTACCTAAAATTTAGGTTGTCTAATAGAAAATATAAATTTAAGGCGATTACCTTTTTTTTGCTTGATCGTCTAACATCGGGTCCTATGCAACTAGAAATGACCAAAATCGTCCAGTGCACGCTCATACGTGCACATGCGCGGCCTGATCATAATCCAGCAAGACGGCTTGATTGGATTTATTTATGATAATGAACATGACCGAAGCGATCGCTCCCAACATGCATGCGCGCGCGTGCATGCGTGCGCGCGTGCGTGCGCATGTGTCTGTTAATGACATTTAGAAGATTCGGAACACTTTCCTGGTGGTCTTGTGTAATATGAGGATTTAGATATTTTTCTAATTTTAGCGCCCAGTGTCTGATGTCATCAGCACTACTTCCTGGACTACATATCGTCTCAGTAAGACAGCCGCCACATGGAGGAGGAGTGCATCAGAGCATTTTTTTTTTTAAGTCCAGAGCCCAGGGTCGATGACATCAGAGAGACTGGGCTCACTGCTAAGATCTAAAATGTATAAAACTACATATTACCCACAAAGACACCGAGGAAAATGTTCTAAATGTCATTATTTCTTTCCGCAAAAAAATGTGTAGGTATTTGCACTTTTACATTTCCGATATCCAATAATATTTGTACTTCTATTCCACTACATCAGGGGTTTTCAACAGGTGGTCCCTGGGAGGATTCCAGGTGGTCCGCAGGCTAAATGATGGAAAGTTGGTTAACCAGATGTAAGTCTTTGAGAGCGTAAACCATGAAACCAAATGGACCCGCAAGGGTCCATTTGGTTTCATGTTTACGCTCTCAAGAGTTAAAATTCACCATCTTCACCATCTGAATTAGCCAAAGTCTACACAACTAGAGAATGTAGAAGATTAATGGTCATTTTGGTCTGTATGTTTGACTGTTTTGAAATCCATCCTGTGGGCCCTGGTGTGAAAAAAGGTTGGGAACCACTGCACTACATCTCCGAGGCAAATCTGTACTTGTACTCCACTACTACACTTTTAAAAATAGCCCGATCTACAATCTGCAATCTTGATCACGAGATCAAGCTAGAACATCGAGAGGTATGAATCGCACACCAAGCGGACCTGGTCGGCAGTGTCCGCTTGGGGACTTGCCAGCGTGATCCTATCTATGGTTTCGGTGTGTCTGCACAGATCAGAGCAGCCTGGTGGTGGTGGTTGGCTGATGCAACGTGGAGAAATGAAGCTTTGCTGTGGCGCTTTATCGGGACGCTCTTCATTAGTCTGGTGTGACGGAGCTCCTCTGTAGAGATGATGATGATGATGATGATGATGACATTCACCCTGTAGGGCTCTTCGTTCAGAGATGGTTCACTGTCTGGCGGCACGTGATTTAAAAGGGCTGCTTGTATTCACAGCTTTGGATACGATATTGTACTACTTCTGCGATTTTCAAATGGCTTCATTCTCTCATAAAATGTAACATTGGGCGGATGTAACATTTCCCATTTGGGGGGGGGGGTGGTATGACGGTATACCATTTTCAGTTACAGGACTTTTATTGGACAAGTAAGCATCAATAATAACATCAGTTGTTGTTTGAAGTTGCAACAGACACGCAGCATGCATAAAGCTAGAAAAGAGTTTTCTGTTTTCAATGATGAAACACTGTTGGTTTAGTGGTGTAGTTAGTAGCAGTAGTAGTGTTTCATTTTGAATATAAACACTTTAATTTGAAATATCGAAGGTTGTTTTCCATGCCATCATGTTTGGTGGGGCAGATTGGGCATTTGGGGGGGCTTTGCCCCCCATGCCCATGCCTAGATCCGCCCCTGTGTATTTCTCTAAAATGTGACAGTACTTAATTAGACTCCTTGGTGTCGTTGTCTTACTGGTGGCTGAAACCTTTTCCAGTCCAACGTGCCAATGAAACAAACAGTGATACAGTGACGTCACAATACCAACCGCCTCCCGTAACCCCTCCCCCCTCCCCCAGCTGTGCCTTCACATGCACAGCTGTGTCTCCATTACAAATGAAAAACTAAAAAACACACTTCAATGGGCTGAGAGTAGTGTCTGCCAGATAGATGTGTTCCAGTTGTTATTGATGGGGCTTTAAAGGTCAGGACAGATATTGATGTTTTCTTTTCTTTCCTCTTTTCTCTGTGTGTGTGTGTGTGTGTCTGTGTGTCTGTGTGTGTGTGTGTGTGTGTGTGTGTGTGTGTGTGTGTGTGTGTGTGTGTGTGTGTGTGTGTGTGTGTGTGCGTGTGTGCGTGCGCGCGCGCTAGTTGTCGGACCAGTAACCGTAAAAGCCTCATCCTGACCAGCACATCTCCTACTCTGCCACGACCACACTCCCCACTGCCGGGACACATAGGTGAGTTGAAATTAAATGATACCAATGTTGTTTTTGGCAGGCATTTTTTTTAGATTTAGTCTTAGTCTTTTGGACGAAATGCATATTCATTTTAGTTACACTTTAGTCAAAACCAGCTCACTGGCCTTGTGGTTAGAGTGTCCGCCCTGAGACTGGGAGGTTGGGGTTTGATTCCCGGCCGGGTCATCCCAAAGACTTAAAAAATGGGACCCAATGCCTCCCTGCTTGGCACTCAGCATCAAGGGCTGGATTGGGGGTAAGACCCTGCAACATACTAGCGTCATGTCAGGGGGTGTACTTGTACATCAAGCTGCCTCACGCTACAGAAACAGGAGACAGGCCCCTGACCTATATGGGCCTCTATGGCTCAGCTGGGCCTCATGACATCATGACCTGGCAAGGCTACAATTGTCAACATATTATTCCATCTTAGTTTTAGTCATTATGGCTCAGTTTCCCCCCAAGCTAAGCCATGATGAAAAACCCTTTGGAATAGTTCAATGTGCCAATGTATTGACATGTTGTGAGCTTGTAGACTGGCCATTTTAACTATTGAAACATGTTTTTAAATAGTTTAAAAATGCAAA
Organism: Benthosema pterotum; assembly: GCA_039105355.1. Taxonomy (NCBI): domain Eukaryota; kingdom Metazoa; phylum Chordata; class Actinopteri; order Myctophiformes; family Myctophidae; genus Benthosema; species Benthosema pterotum. Next base: position 43,903,233 of record CM076973.1, on the reverse strand, counting down.
GAAGTTAAGGGATAATGGGTTTAGCGGTGACAAAAATCTCTAGGCCTAGAGGGCCCGATTTTGGTTACATTAGCCCTTATGCGTAATTAACGCACATAGCATTGGGGAAGAGGCGTTCCCCCACTAAAGTCGCTAATTTCGTACCATGCCATCTCCCTTAAATACCTCCTTTACCCGTTAAATTATGCATAGGTGTGGTTTGGGCGTTTTTAGCTTTCATCCAATCCGTGTTGGTCTTGCCATTCCCTTTAATTCATCCCTTATCTATTTCCCTTATCCCTACTGCTATGTCTGACCCTCCGAAGCACGCAGCCTGGCTGCGGGCTTAGGACACACACATGCATGAGTAGCCTATTCTCAAAGATTATGCTCTCATTTTGAAACAATTATAGCTCAGTCAATTCTCAATCATTTCTTACCATTCAACATGTTATGTTGAAAAAACATGTTCCATGTTTTTTTTGCTGTATGTGGCGTGCATTTATCCCAAGTCTGCGAAATGTTATAAAGTAAATTGCAAAAAACTCTGGAATTCGCGGCAAAAAAAACGTTTTTTTTTATCATTGATTTCTCGGTCAATTCTGGACCATTTTTTACATTTCAAAATGCAGCATGATGGGAAAAAGCTCCTCTTTCAGATGCTGTATAGAATATGTGGGTAGGTCTTCTCTACGATGCGGGACCGAGCAAACTGCAACTGTCGGGGATTAGGCGGAAACGGTCCGCCTAATCCCCGACAGTTATAGTTTGCCCGATCCCGCATCGTAGAGAAGACCTACCCACATATTCTATACAGCATCTGAGAGAGAAGGTCTTTCCCGTCACGCTGCACTTTGAAATGTAAAAAATGGTCCAGAATTGACCGAGAAATCAATGATCAAAAAAACATTTTCTTTTCCGCGAATTGCCGACTTTTTTGCAATTTACAGCATTGCGTCACAAGTTAATGAATGTATTTAATTATATTATATACTGTACATTACCTAAACACAAGGAAGTGACCGACAGCAGGCAATCTACAGCTGTTCATAGGACAATCCAGCATAAATAAGGAGATGAATTGAACTGGCGCCTTTCCACGTGGAGTTGTGGACATCTCCAAAGGCGCACAGACGCGCATCGTGCGCACGTGGCTCTGCCTTCGCGGATCGGTTAAGGGGTGGTCTGATGTGGCGTTATCTAGTTCCCTAATCTATTTGACGAAATTAGCAACTTAAGGGACTGCGCAACAAACACGCCCATGACCACACCTCCAGCCACGAATAACGGTGTCGGCATAAAGAATAGTGGCTAAGGGAAGAGAAAAGGTAACCAAAATAGCAATAAGGGAATTCGCTGCGGGTATCGGGTAACGTTAGGGACAACGGGGGGAATGAAAATCGGGCCCTTAGTCTACAAACCCAACACTACTATGAACATTGATGTATTGCCTTTTATTGTGTCTCAATAGGAAGCAGTCCTTTGGATAGTCCACGCAACTTCTCACCCAGCGGACCTGCTCATTTTTCCTTTGCTTCATCCAGAAGGTGATTGTTTTGTCTTTATTCACACACACTGAGAGGCACATGGAACAATCCAAGTACAACATTATGTGGGCGGCGGAGGCTCAGGGGTAGACACAGGGTTGCATGTTCAAACCCCAGCTTCCCTAGAGTTAGTGCCTTGCATGGGTTTTTGCTGATCATCCGTGAATGTGATGCACAATCTATCACTATGTAAAGCCTAGGATATAAAAATGCACCATTTACGGTAGGGACCTAAGAATGAAGTCTGTTTTGGGCAGAATTGGTAAACAACAGGCCTACTACTCATTGCACAGTCAAATGTATACTGTATGTAGGTATGTTATTTGTGTCACGATTAGTACATCCATACATGTTACTATGTTAATGGTATGGTCGCATATGACAGGTGTGAAAAATGATTAACATGATGCAAGTTAGCATCAGGCAGCTTCTAAATGCCATACTCAACAGTTCTATAGTAAAACCTTGGCGTGCTCAACATGTCTGGGTTCACAATGGGGCTCCATGGGCTGGTAAGCTAGACCAGGGGTCCCTTAGAGGGTTCCAGGTGGTCCCCAGGCTAAATGATGGAAAGTTGGTTAAACAGATGTAACTCTTTTAGAGTTGTAACTCTTTTAGAGTTAAAACCAACTTGTTGGTTTCATGTTTACGCTCTCAAGAGTAAAAATATTCACCATTTGAATTAGCACCACCTAATTAAGAAATCTACACAATTGGAGGATGTGGAAAAATGGTCATTTTTGATTGATCTGTATGTTTGACTGTTTTGTTTCCCAAATCCAGCCTAGTATTGTGGACAAAAGCAAAAAGAATCTTTAGTTATGGTATCAAAATAGTTGAAAACCACTGAGCTAGACGAAACATTCTAGTAGTTCTCCTGCCACAGACAGGGATGTCTGTCTGGAGATGCCTGGGGGAAAGGCAGGAGACAAGAGGAACGAAGGCCTAATTGCCTTGATTGAAAGGAAGTGAAGAAGTGGAATTGCTGCTCTGACTGCCGCCAGTCAGTACCAGGCAGAGAGTCTATAATCCTGATAATAATAGGAGTTCCTCTCACGGCAGAAAGTGATAGCAGGGAATAACCCTCTAGGTCAACGCAATAATACCAGCTCAGTGGCCTTGTGGTTAGAGTGTCCACCCTGAGACTGGGAGGTCGGGGTTTGATTCCCGGCCGGGCCATACCAAAGTCTCTAGGAATGGCACCCAATACCTCCCTGCTTGGCACTTGGCATCAAGGGTTGGGTTGGGGGTAAGACCCTGCGACATACTAGCGTCATGTCCAGGGGGTGTACTTGTACGTTAAGCTGCCTCACGCTACAGAAACAGGAGATAGTGACCTACAGTATATGGGCCTCTATGGCTCAGCTGGGCCTCATGACATCATGGCCTGGCAAGGCTACTTACTTACTTCAATGTAATAAAACGTCACCTTTATTTCTCTTCTTCTTTTTTCCAGGGCTGATGGCCGGAGGTGGTCCTTGGCCTCTCTGCCTTCTTCTGGATATGGCACCAACACACCTAGTTCAACGGTACGTGCGTGTGTTTGTATACTCTAGAATGGGGTTTCAACAGGTTGGGGTTTCAACAGGTTGTCCGGGGACCAACCAGTGGTCCCTGAGAGGATTCCAGGTGGTCCCCAGGATAAATGGTGGAAAGTTGGTTAACCAGATGCAACTCTTTTTTCTTATCTAATTCTTGATTTGATGCATGTGGAACAGTAGTGCTACTTTGGGACCATCCTGCAAGGTGTGTGACAGGCCCGGTCAGTCCACCCGACACAATAGTGGTCCCCAGGTTGCTCTTAGTCAGATTGATGGTCCCTGGGTCAAAAAAGGTTGAAAACCCCTGCTCTAGAATAGAACGGGGTATTCAACTGTATAGGCAGAGGGCCACAACATAACAAGTGTCACACACACACACACACACACACACACACACACACACACACACACACACACACGCACACACACACGCACACGCACACACACACACACACACACACACACACACACACACACACACACACACACACACACACGCCCTTGAATAATGATTGAATGTGATTTGCCCGTACCGTAAATACAATAATAACACTACTAGGCCTGCTGCCACTCAGCATGGAAAATGAAATTGTCCTTTTAGATCTGGGGAGAATTAGTTTCATGAGAGGCTACTGGTGGGAAGTGCTTGATTTCAACAAAAAAAAACGTTCAGCTGAGAGAGGCTGGGAGGAACAGCTGTGCTCAACTCAATTTATATTTCAATCTACACACTCCACGGTGCATTGCCGGTGGTATTGCTCAGTCGGCAATAGACATGATAATATGGCATGGTTTTTACTTCTCATGATATGTACTGTATACCGCGCTGGGTGTTACCTCAGTGAAGGACAGGGGCTGATCTAGGCATGGGTATGGGGGGGCAGTGCCCCCCTAAATGCCCAGACTGTCCCACCAAACATGATGGCATGCAAAACAACCCAAATTTCAAACATATTTAAAATTAATGTGCCTATGTTTAAAATGATTTGAAACACTACTACAGCTACTAAGTAACTACAGTTGTCTTACCACTAAACCAACAGCATTTCATCATTGAAAACAGAAAACTCTCTGAGTCAGACCTTGCTAGCTTTATGCATGCTGCGTGTCTGTTGCAACTTCAACAACAACTGATGTTATTATTGATGCTTTACTTGCCTAATAAAAGTCCTGTAACCGAAAATGGTATGGGTGCGGCTTTATGGCGTCTTCATCGCCTGTGGCGCGAATGAAGTCGACCCCATACCATTTCCTCTTGCCCCCCCAATTGGGAAATGTTACATCCACCCCGGATGAAGGACATTTTTTTTCGATATATATCGTACATGAAATTCTTTCACGCCTATCTCTTATATTTATGCCTGTGGATTTACAAGCTTACCACGTGCCACGCTGCGAGACTAATCCGTCCGTCTGTCCGTCCGCCTGTCTGTCCTAATCTGTCCGTCCGTAAACCTGCGTCTTTTGAATAGCCGGCTTTTGAATGGGAAGAACATTCACTCCAAAGATAACTTCACTCGCCATTCTTCACCATTCATCTCCCAGCATGTGATGAAGTGGAAAGCCATTACTGTACGCTGAAAGCATCTGTTAATTCATTAATTGTTCTTATGGGAAGGGAGATAAGTAAGTGTCGAAATCTGGAATGGGCTTTTATCTTCTCCCGGCGTGAATCTACTCACTAAATCTTCACCGTTGTGAAGTCGTTGCATTAGTCATGAAAATGAATCTCCAAATGTTAATGTGAGATATTTGTGATTTGTCATTCACTTCTTCTTCACAACGTCCTCCTGCTGCACATGAATATGCATTCAGTTTGATGGATGAATGTGCATATATTACCATGTGTAGAATTAGTATGCACTGTGCTATTAGGGCGTAATATGCGATCTAAAGTTAGATTCTCTCCTCTTGTTTTGTTCTGCCTTGAAATGATTACACGCCACACTGGCAGCCAAATGCGATGCACACGTTCATTGTTTGTACATACAGTATACCCACTCACACACTTCTGTTCTTTATACAAGTCTCAGCGGAACGGTTAAAGAACCCCAGTGCTTCTCCTTAATCTATCCCATGGAAAACAGAACTAAAAATAACCAGTTGGTTGCTAAGATATTCTCTTATCTTGCGGCTGATGACTTGGCCTTTCTGAAGCAGAGAAACGCAGAGAGAAGGCAAGGCAGTCGGTGGGTAATAGAGAATCTGCGTAACCAATTTGCGACGCTGCCCTGCAGTCACAATCTCTTATCTGTTCCTCCAGACAGAGATTGATGGTAGAAGGAAGGGATTAGAGCGTGGAAGACAAGACAAAAACACACAGAGACCAGCAGCTCGGGAGGACAAAACCACAATGTCTTCTGTATAGGTGCAAAAACAGCAAGACAGATTAAAAACAGCAGTAATGGAAAGTATTTACTCAAGTGATCCAATTAAGCCCTTAGTTTGTCTCCAGGCTTACATCTGCCTGGGGACACGGGGTAACTGGAAAACCCGGCCCCCAAAAAAGTCGGCCCTGAGTATAGACAGAGTTACGCTGTTGCAAACGCTGATCACTGAATGGGATCATTCCAATGGCAGCTCTTCTCCATAGACTTCATTATCTTTATTTTAGATTGTTTTGTAATAATAGGATATAGCAAAAACATCAGGCAACAGTCTGATGTTCATAAAACCCTTCATGTTCCGCCATTTAGTACAGCATACACACTAACAACCCAGCTTTGATGATTGTACGTACATCGCTTTATTTTAGAATGTTTTGTACTACCACTAGTAGGCCTACAGCCTAGACATTACAGAGAATTTGTTGTCACTGTTATTTGCACCGCCATAGTTGAAACCAATGCATTTCAGTTTGTCCCTCTCTCAGGCTGAAACAGCCCTCCCGAGCTCTCAGTTTTCTGACTCCTCAATGTCGCAACATTTCAGCTGGTATGGGTTTTATTTGGGTCGACTTTTCTGGTATCCGGACAGGGTACCCTAGAGAGACAGATGAAAATGCGGCCAATCACGGTGCGGTGCTCTCGAAAATGTATACCCTGCGGAAACTTTTGTTTCTCCCATTGTGCTCGCAAAGCTGTTATAAAGGTTTAAAAGATGGAATCACCTGCAATTTGCACAGTTCTATAACTGTTTTGTTCGTTGAAGTCGTTTTTTATGAAAATAAAAGTGAACAAGCCAAGTCACTAGTGGACTGAGCAGGGTTGTTTCACTGGGGACTGTAAATACAGTCACTTCCACCAACTACCATTGATAGTCTCTAAAGCCTAGCTAGCGCCCAGGGTGATTAAGCTCAGGTATTATGTACATTACTTGAGTTCTTAGGTAATAGAGGCAACCTTAGTATGAAACATTGTGTTTGTCAACAGGTTTGTTTTTTGGACCGTCTGCAGGACGAACAGGTATGTCTGCAGGGAAACAGCTGCAGCATCAACATAGAAGTAGGCAAATCATACAGTATAGTAGTATATCTATTTTAATTTTTGCCTTAAAGGTTGCCTCTACCATGTGACTCCCATTGGAATTGAATTGAGGGGGTGGGGCAGTGTTGCTCTCTCTCTCCTTCTTCCTCTCTCTCCCTCTCTCAGGTCTAGCAATGGCATATTACTCGCATGATTAGTTACGGCAGTTACTGTCGTAGGTGAGTGGAGGGAAGGTTGAACAAATTTATGCCCACAGTAAAAGAAGTTGCATAAAGGTTGTGAGGCATGCAGGGAGGGCGGTGCTGTGAAAATGGATATAGACGCAAGGAGGTGGAATGCAAGAGAAAAAAAAAGGAACAGAGAACTTCACAAGTTTAGCACGCCGGCCCTTGTGAGATGCTGACAGCTCACAGGAAAGATACTGCATGAAGAAATTGAAATGAAAAGAAGTCGTAGCGCTGCCAATGCCACACGTTTACTGAGGACTTTACAAGGACAGAAACGTGCAGGCATCGATCGCCCTGTGTGTATGTGTCAATCCAGTGAAGTATTTTGGTGATGAAGGTGCATTGCTCTTCACTGAACACACTCAGTGAACCTCTCCTTCGGTCTTTCTTTCTCTCTGGCTCACTCTCTCCTTTCCCCTTCCTCTTTTCTTGAACAGTCATTAAGACATCTGAATCCCTTTACTCCTTTCAAAGGGCACCTACAGACGGCTGTAAAAAAAAAATCTGTTATGATTTTACCCCCATGATTTGCTGTTTCTGGCTTTACTGTAATTCTTTTTTATGTATCGGAATGTCTTAGTGAAAAGAACAGGTAAGCCGTTGTTGTAAACAACTGTATTCTTAAAGGGATAGTCCAGATTTTTTTTTAACTTAAGTTGCATAGTAGCATAGTAGCATAGTGTTTCAAATAATTTCAACTATAAGCACTTTAATTTGGAATATCTTTGATATTTGGATTGTTTTGCACGCCATCTTGTTTGGTGGGGCAGTCAGGGCATTTTGGGGGGCCCATGCCTATAGATCCGACTCTCATTTCTGTTACAAATAATGCATTCATTCATTCATTCCGTCTAATTGATGCCGTGGACCAGAATCAATGTCTTTGCTTCGGCCGGCGTTCATTGCTGCACTGACTGGTGGCAATCTGGAGTGTCTGTGACCTCCAGTGGAAATAGTCTGTGGTGTAGTGTTGGCCAGCCCCGGTGCCTCCCCCTGGGATGAGTTCTTCATTGATCTGGGCTGGTTTCTTTCTTGTCCCCGCTGTGATGAAGAAAAAAGTCTATCTTGTTTAAAAGCACAGCCATAAATCTGCCCAAAGCGGCACATGCACACACACACACACACACACACACACACACACACACACACACACACACACACACGCACACACACACACACATCCATTTTTTGAAGTAATCTTTTTTTTTTCTTTTTGCAGCAACTAAAGTACTAAGTTGTTGCAGGAAAAGGTATTCTATAATGACAACGCCTGCAGTCTTTCCTTTTAGTTCTGCCGTAGCCCATAGCTGTTTTTCCCCCTTTGTTTCTGTACCTCTATCTTTTATTCTGCCAGTTCTACCACATCCAAAAGATTAATTAGTAAAAAGTGGGTAAAATAGTTTGTGTAAACAAATCTCCTCTCATCCTCTCCTCTCCTCCCTTATTTCAAAAAAAGTGGTTCAGTTGTTATTTTGTGAAGAAAGTCCTTGCTGGCTGTTTCCCCTACCCCTCAGAATGGGGCTATGGGATGTTGTTCTAATTCACCTATTTCCATTGCGCCAAAATGTGTCTCTCCACCATGTCTAATACTCGCCTTTTCACTAATAAACGTTAGTTCCTTGGACAATTTCTTTAGTTCCAGGGAAATTTTCAGTTTACAAGGACATTTTTTCCCTCAGGTGGACCTCCAAAAATGTCTTTTTGACAGATTTTTTTTTTAAAATTCAACTGCAGTGCAAAATGGGTTAAGACAGGGTCTTCCGGGAAGATTCTAGGTAATCCCAGCTAAATCGAAAGTTGGTAAACCAGATGTAACTCTTTGAGAGTATAAAAATGAAACCAAATGGACTCATCATGTGAATTAGCCCCAAGTCTACACAACTAGAGAATGTAGAAGATTAATGGTCATTTTGATCTGTATGTTTGACTGTTTTGTTTCCCAAATCCAGCCTGCTATAAAAATAAAAATAAATCTTTAAGTTTGGCGTCTGTGTGGCTAAAATGTCATCAAATGGTCGTCCTCCGTGGCTCAAATGCTGAATATATAGTGGGCCCTGGTATGAAAAAGGTTGAAAACCGCAGGGTTAAGACATGCAAATCAATCCATCCTTCACACTTGTCTCTCTGTGTCTCCTCAGTCGTCCAGCTCGTCTCAGGAGCGTCTCCACCAGCTGCCCTTCCAGCCCACCATGGACGAGCTCCACTTCCTGTCCAAGCACTTCGGCAGCACTGAGAGCATCACGGACGACGACGGCGGGGGCGGGCGCCGCTCGCCGCACGTCCGTCCTCGCTCTCGCAGTCTCAGGTCAGAGGAAGCCAGGGGCGTTTTTGACATTAGGCAGACTAGGCAGTTGCCTGGGGCACCATGAGGGGAGGGGGGGGGCAGCAGGGCGACCACGAGACATGCTTTAAAAGGATCCCAGGCTAATAAGCCTCATATGGATAAACTCACTATACTTGTCCTTTATAACTAGAATTGAACATTTATAGCACATATATGTTCTTTAGTTTAAAAATAGTTCATATTTTTATCCCTTGGGCGGTGCCATTTTGCTGTGCCTGTAATAGGTATGACGTCACAGCCTCGCTATAGACTAGTCGAAAATTATTCAACTACCAAAGTATTCGATTCGACTACCAAAAAACAGGTTCAAATACTGCCCTAGTGCGTGCATGCGTGTGTGTGTGTGTGTGTGTGTGTGTGTGTGTGTGTGTGTGTGTGTGTGCGTGTGTGCGTGTGTGCGTGTGTGCGTGCGTGCGTGCGTGCGTGCGTGCGTGCGTGCGTGCGTGCGTGCGTGCGTGCGTGCGTGCGTGTGTGTTCCTCTCCCAGGCCCCTCTCTGACACACATTCAGTATCATACTCAGTACCTTCCACCCTTCAGTGCGTTGAGGTGTCTCCTGAGTGCAAGTGTTTCTCCATTAGTGAACATCTCTGGGGCTCTCTGCTCTGCTCTCTCCTGCTCTGCTCATTACAGACACCCCGTCGTAGATACAGTACTAGACACCCCTTCTGGATGTACTGTACCCACTGCACCCTCCTTAATGTTCACTTTTCCTCCTTAATGTCTCTTTTCACACTGAGCAGAGTGCAAGAATGAGCTGGCCTACATAGTACTTTTGCCTGTTATAGTGGGCTGCTACTACCAGGGTGCATATAAGGGTACCCACGGTGCATATAAGAACACGTACAGTATATATGTATATCATCATTTGTATACTGTATACTTTTGTATACTTACAGTATAGGCATACCCTCTGTCCATAAACATTATGCAACAATGCAATACACTAAAATATGCACTTAAATGCCTAATTTCTGACATTTTCATAAACGACAGTGCGCCTTTCTAATCTGCAGCTCCTTATACGGTATATGGATCGTTTGACTGCCGTAGCTTCTATTCCATGGTGACTGCAGTAGCTTCTATTCTATATTGACTGCAGTAGCTTCTATTCTATGTTGACTGCAGTAGCTTCTATTCTATGTTGACTGCAGTAGCTTCTATTCTATGGTGACTGCAGTAGCTTCTATTCTATGTTGACTGCAGTAGCTTCTATTCTATATTGACTGCAGTAGCTTCTATTCTATGGTGACTGCAGTAGCTTCTATTCTATATTGACTGCAGTAGCTTCTATTCTATATTGACTGCAGTAGCTTCTATTCTATGTTGACTGCAGTAGCTTCTATTCTATGGTGACTGCAGTAGCTTCTATTCTATGTTGACTGCAGTAGCTTCTATTCTATGGTGACTGCAGTAGCTTCTATTCTATGTTGACTGCAGTAGCTTCTATTCTATGTTGACTGCAGTAGCTTCTATTCCATGGTGACTGCAGTAGCTTCTATTCTATATTGACTGCAGTAGCTTCTATTCTATGGTGACTGCAGTAGCTTCTATTCCATGTTGACTGCAGTAGCTTCTATTCTATGTTGACTGCAGTAGCTTCTATTCTATGTTGACTGCAGTAGCTTCTATTCTATGTTGACTGCAGTAGCTTCTATTCTATACACCTTGTAATCCGGCGTGCCTTATAGTGTGGAAAATATGGCCGTTCAAATACAATTGTTGTACACAATTCATCATTCTTCCTATATCAAATGTACTGCAAATTAATATTGGCACACCAAATGAGATTTAGATGGCACCCATTCCTGTGAAACATGGTAAATTGACTCATCTTGCTCTTTTTTTAGTTTTGTATTGCTTTCTTTTATTTATTATGTTGTAATTTACACATTTATTTGTTTGTTTTAAAATGTGTCTGTAAATGGGTATGTGAAAACACTCTTTTGATATGCAGTATATATATGCTGTTTATTAAATGCAGGTTGTGCGTCATGACCCCATAACAATTGGACGGTGACACCCTGTTTGGGGACCAGTGTTTTGCAGTCTTTCGATGTATTCATCATTCTTTGGCTCTTATACCTCTCTGTATCATATTCCATGTTTTCCCTCTGTGTGTCTCTCTAGCCCGGGACGCTCTCCCTCCTGCTATGACAATGAAATAGTGATGATGAATCATGTCTACAAGGAGCGCTTCCCCAAGGTCAGTGTGACTTCTACACAAACTTACACCTATGTGTCGAGTGCATAAATATTGCACATGCATTATGTACAATGCGTATGCATGCACGCATGTATGCACGGATGCACACACACACACACACACATATATAATAGTGACATCACACATCAGCACCTCCCCTAACTCCTCCCCCTTCACCTTACAACTAAATATGTGGGCGTGGCTTCAGTTCAGGTGGATCTACACCATAGAGTAATAAAATAACAGAGACCGGACAGGAGCGACAGCCCCGCCCCCTTGTTATTCATTTCAATACAAGTTGCTCATTGGCGCTTTGAAGCACCCGGAAGACCGCCGGAAGTGCGCCTATTTCCGCATTTGGGCACCAAAATTTGGTGCCCAAATGCGGAAGTATTTCTCCATGAACGCGCCCGACGCAAGGGATTATGGGAACCATGAACGAGCGCCGTCGCGCACGAGCAAAGGAAAAAAACATCAAAAAGCATCAAAAAACAAGCTTGTGGGTTTGCATTGAGCTTATTATCTGTCATATAATACATCCGTTGTGTTTTGAGAGGTAGTATATGACGTGAGGACCGCTGGTTTATTCAGAAAACAACTTAAACACAAACTGCCCTGTCCGCGTGCACAAAGCAAACGAGCGTGCGTGCTCTCCGGCGTTCGTGCATGAATTCCACCCGCCTGCAGTACCAAACTTGGCCACCAGGGATCGTTGCTTCAAGCCTGGAGCCACTATCTGGGGCCGTGATCTACACCCATCACCATCCACCAGGCAATACTGGTGGATCCTTATTGAACTTGTGGGGTTTCCCACTCAAAAACACACTTACACACAAACACACAAATACTGTACACTTTTTTGACAACAATTTTCCTCTGTTCTCATATAACAATAATACCTGATGGTCAAGTTTTAGGGTGGGAATAAAATCATGCCACAAATCATGTTTTTTTTTTCAACAGGTGGTATGGGGACCACCAGTGGTCCCTGAGAGGATTCCAGGTGGTCCCCAGGCTAAAAGATGGAAAGTTTACACAACTAGATAATGTATAAGATTAATGGTCTTTTTTTTTGACTGATTTGTTTCCCAAATCCAGCCTGGAATTGTGGACAAAAACAAAAAAAAAATCTTTAGCTTTGGGGTCTGTGGGGCTAAAATGTCATCAGATGATGGTCCGTGGCTCAAATGCTGAGTAAATAGTGGGCCCTGGTATGAAAAAGGTTGAAACCCGCTGCTGTATGTGTGTGTGTGCTACAGGCCACGGCGCAGATGGAGGAGAGGCTGGCCGAGTTCATCCACAGCTACACCCCGGAGAGCGTTCTGCCGCTGGGCGACGGCGTCCTCAGCTTCATCCACCACCAGATCGCAGAGCTGGCGCGGGACTGCCTCACCAAGTCCCGCGAAGGCCTGATCACCTCCGTCTACTTCCTGGAGCTGCAGGAGAACCTGGAGAAACTGCACCACGAGGTGAGTGAGGAGGAGGGAGCCGCGCAGTCCCGCCCCCTTTCATCACGTTGCCCGTGTTCCAGAAACGGAATCCTTAAAGGGGAACTCCACCCATTTTCAACATTTTACTATGTCATTGAGGTACCATTGAGGTGTTAGGTGGACATGATAAAAAAGTTTCCCCATTCTGCGTTCCCAAGAAATGGAGGTTTGAAGAAAACCACTAACATGGTGAAACATCTTGATGAGATCATCAAGATGTTAACGTATTTCTTTAGACGCTTCTTTTTTTCTGAGAGCGTACAAATGGAACCAAATGAACCCGTTAGGGTTCATTTGGTTGCATTTGTCCGCTCTCAGAAAAAATGTTGAAAATGGTTAAAAGGACCCCTGGCTAGTATGACAAATATGCCTTGAAACAGTATACTTGCCGTCTATAACTAAAACATACAGATAAAAACACCTTGATTAGTTTATTCCTTTCATAAATAGAGAATCTTTCACTCAATAGGAAGTGCTCCTGTCGCAGGTGGATGATGTCACATGAGCATATGCAATCCATATATTCCATAGAGCTAGACCACATATGGACATATGACATCATCCACCTGCGACAGGAGCAGCTCCTGTTGAGTGAAATATTCTCTATTTATGAAAGAAATAAGATGCCAATGGTGTTTTTATTTGTTTATTTTAGTTACACTATATAGGGCAAATATAATGTTTTAACTAGGGATGTTGAATGATTAAAATTTTTAATCAAATTAATCACAGCTTCAAAATTAATTTAATCATGATTAATCACCATTCGAACTATGTCCAAAATATGCATGTTTTCCGAAAAAAACAACAGAATCTGTGAAAAAAATAACCATATATCTTTAAAATATTTATCAAAATAGGCGATCTACAAGCCCTCAATGCTTGTAGATCCTCCAGCTATACTCTATGGCTCTGGTTACAGGGAGACACAGCTATAAGTCTCCATAAAACCCTGCTCTACCCATTTCTTTCAATGAGAAAATGCTCAGTGGGTTGAGTGAGTGTGCACATGAGTTAATTGAGTTAAAATTTTTAATCAGATTAATCAACAAAATTAATTTAATCCCATTAATTAACTATTTTCAACAACCTTAGTTTTAACCCATTGTAGACTATCCCGATTCTAAAAATGTCTTTGAAATACTAACCTAAGTGTACTGGAAAACCTCAAATTATTGTGTAACACCATCAAATTTTTGACATTTTTTGATACTGTACATACTGTACAGAACGCATATTGGTGTTCCCGTCAACTAGGGTAAAACTACCACTAGGGGTTCCCGTCTACAATGGGTTAAGTGATATTTGTTTTATTAGTCAGTGATTAGTCAGTGATTTGTTTTATTAGTCAGTAGACACCTTCGCTGCCAAGTCAGACGGATGGCGTGCTGTGGGTTCGACTCCCGAGCCCGCCCGGCGCCTTTGCTGCGCGTCTCTTCCCCTTTTCTGTCAATAAAAGGCATAAAAAGCCCCCAAAACAAACAAAAAGTAAATAAAAAATAAAGCATGATTGGATCATCCCTCGTATCAAAATTATAACCTTAATAATAAGTACTCTTGCCTGTAATAACAACTTAATGATAATAGACTGCTGGATATTGGGTGGGATTCTCGAATGCTATGGTGTAGCCAGGTGTAGTGTAAGTCTTCTCATTGGCTCTATGGCAGCAAATCAGGTCTAGCCAATTGATTTTTCTGGTTTGTCTCAGTTTACCCCTGTCCTAGGGTAAAGAGTCACATGAAAACTTTTTTTTTTAAACAATCATATTTTCACTACCCTTTGTCTTTTTTACATTCCCAAAATTCCCATTAATTTCGGAACACCCCAAATTAATGGGAAATGTTTAAACTTTGCTGATATATAATTTTAGCTTGCCTAGAGAGGAGCAAATGTAAAAAGTGTCTCACATTACCTCGCTTTCCCCTACACCATTCCGGGCTACACCATAGCACTCGAGAATATCAGTCATTGTCGGTAATTTTGGATATCGCGTTATTGTGATAGGGCGTTCTAGTTCTACTGTATATGCTCTCTCAGACTCACTAAATTGAGGACGCAATCATGTCACCCTCTGGGGGGTCCTGGAATGCAATACTGTACTCCTCAGTGCTGTCCTCTAATATTTTTATGAGCAGGACTCATAAAAATGTCCCTGGGTGGGATCCATCTAAAAGACCCACAGGGACCACATTACATTGAAAACCTGTTTACATCACTGCACACAAACACATGAAGGCTCGGCCCAAATAATACTCAGACCAGCCTAAATGTTGCGGCATTGAGGGGTCAGAAAACCGTACTCTCAGGAGGGCTGTTGCAGCCTGAAAGAGGGACAAAAGAGGGACATTTCTCAAAAAAAAAAAAAAAAAAAAAAAAAAGTTCCTGAGAGTGTACAAATGTGAACAAATGTGAAATGTGAATGTGGTTCCATTTGTACACTCAGAAAAAAGGTCCAGAAAGAAAAAAATATTAACATGGTGAAACACAACTTGATGGTAGAGCCGCCATTGGACTGATCCCATGAAGTAAACAGAGTTTGCGACAGCATAGCCTGGCCTAACTGATTTTGACCTTGGGGGCGGCAATCCCGGATTTTATCTCACCAAAGTGTCGTCATCCCTGGCCCCTCCCCCGCTGTGCTACGCCACATCATTTGGAGCGATAACAAATGACTCCAGGTTTTCCGTTTTCGCACAATGTAGACGAAAATGAAAGCCTGGGTGTCGAGGCTAGCGACAGCGTAACTCTGTCTATACTCAGGGGTGAGTATTATTTGGCTCGAGCCTTCCTGTTACCCTGCACAACACAACTCATCTCATTTCTTGACTAGCAGTGAGTGACATATTTTCTCATTTTTTTGACTGACATCTCTCTCCGTGTCTGTCTGCCTATCCGTCTGTCTGTCTGTCTGTCTGTCCGTCCGTCCGTCCGTCTGTCTGTCTGTCTGTCTGTCTCAGGCCCATGAGCGCTCAGAGAGCTCAGAGCTGACCTTCGTCACTGAGCTGGTGAAGAAGCTGTTCATCATCATCTCTCGTCCAGCCAGGCTGCTGGAGTGCTTGGTAAGTGCCATCAGCCCTGGAAAGTAACTAATATGTACAATAAGCACTCCCAACCGATTTACAAAATAACAAATAATCCATAATGTGATCAAATAATGGATTTTGAGTCAAAATAATGGATTTTGATCAAATTGCAAATGACCGTAGAATCCTATATTTAAATTGGCATTGGTTGAGCGATGACTTTTCGGTTAGTCGTCAAGAAATTGTTGAAAACGCTCCTCTCTGTCATTCAATTAACCCACGAGACACCGACGTGCGCCTACCTAGTCTTACACGCCTACCGCTAGACTTACGTGCAGTTAATCGATTCCATTCTTTCTTTTGATCCAAGAATGATAGGATTGCATGCAGCAGGGGCGTTTTTGCCATTAGGCAGACTAGGTAGTTGCCTGGGGCGCCATGAGGGAGGGGGAGGTACCAGGGTGACCACCAGACATGCTTTAAAGCAGGGGAGTCCAACCACAAGGCCCGGGGGCCAAATCAGGCCCGTGAATGAATTCTCTTTGGCCCACGGGATGATATTGAATTAGTATTAGAACTGGCCCTCTGGTATATTACACACACCGTGATAAGAAATGAATGCGACTAATTGTTTTACTTCCTCAACTCAGTCTCATTTACTTTCTCAATTAACTCAGCACTTGGTGAGGATCATAGAAGAAAAAGATTTTCCCCCAAAAAAATAGCAGGTGGCGCGCCACTCTGTGGCGCGCTATGAGACGTGAACACCTGCTATTTTTCATTAAAACTTAAAACAGTTTTAATGCAGTTTCATCTTTACAATTATCTTGCCATTAAGAGACATTGATTTTTGAAGGGAAATTACTTTTTTGCTGTTTGACAGGGACGTCATCGTAAACCGGTGTTGAAACACAGACCGGTATCTCCGGCCCTCGACTTGTAGCAATTTTTCTATTTTGGCCCACTCTGTATTTGGGTTTGACACCCCTGCTTTAAAGGGATCCCAGGTTAATAAGCCACATGGATAAATACATTATACTCATTATATCATAAAACACATATAATATGATCTTTAGTCTAAAAATAGTTCCCTTGGGGGGCGCCATTTTACTGTGCCTGTCATAGGTATGACGTCACAGGAGATTTTTCCACCGAAAATCTTGCATGGGACTCCAAATTGCTTATAAACGCCACTGACATGCAGTGTCATGAACATGAACACGCCCCAGTAGTGTTCTTGTGCATGTAGATGCTCGGCAGAGCCTGTTGCCCCACGGTGGATTTGCTCCCTGGTGGTTGGCAAGGCGCTTGGTTTCTATCGCGTTGCCTGTTGTTAGATCAGCTATTTTCGGCTCCTTGCTTACACCCGTGTGCACAACTAAATCAGGCACAACAACACACGGCGTCTGACACACACACATGCTCCAAATGTGATCAGGGAGACACAACACAGACACGGAGGAATTAAATGGCCATTTATTGAATAAAGTGAAAAGGTTTCTTTTTCTTCCCTCTGCCAAAGCCCTTGCCAGGCCTGGACGATTATAGTCCTCTCTTCATCTTGTTGTGGATATTATGAGGACACTTCTCTCAATCCTCCCTCAAGGAGGAGGAGGTGGTGGTGGTGGTGGTGGTGTGTGTGTGTAGGTGGAGGTTAGCAGAGGTGAAATTAGATTCTGTACTCCAACTGAGGGCTGCTGCGCTGCTGAATTGAGCCTTCCTGCTCAAATTGTTATTGCTCTCGAGAAAGAGAGCATAAGAGTAATATGTGGAGTTACAGACCTGTTTTCATTCCTTTTTTTAAACTCATTGAGGCATGAGGCTGATTCTGAAAACACCTTCTGAATACTGACCTAAGTTCTCTAAAAAAAGAAAAAATCTAATATTTATATAGCGGCATGAAAAAAATCAGGAATGTTTGTCAGAAATGTACTGATTAAAAAGAAATAACAACCATTAACAAAAACAGACAAGAAGCAAACTATAGAAAAAAGGAAGAAAGCAGAGGAATAACATGGCTGATGACATGGACTGCATTCCAAAGACAACCGTTCCATTACTCGTTTTGTGGGTCCCCCAGGTGATTTTAGACCTTTTAATTTAGAATATACTGTATATACTTTGCCTGCGTTGGAAACTGACACGGCACAAAAAATACTCATGTAGTAAATACAAAGTACTGTAATTGGTGTGGGGCATTACATATGTGGATTATATATAAACCAAGATGGCAAGAGGAATAGATGTACACTATGTTATGATGGAAGATAATGGGGCAGGAATGGTAGGAGCTTCACGTTTCAGAACGGTTGCTAACCACCAGCGCTTTTAGATCTATGCATTTATAATACCTCTGCAATGCCCTTGTCTACCTATATAATGGCAGTATATAGTATGACAGCACAACTGTATGGCATGCATAACGGATGCAGTGCATAGCGTACTGCATGCGGCCCGCATACGAAACACAGGTTTGTTGTTGGGGAATCTTTTGAAGCTGCGACGACCGAATTAGAATCCATCCTCTGCACGTATGGCGGTGTAACGACTGTGCGCCGCTCCGTTCCGCTCGCTATAGCTGGTTGAAATATATGCAGGGGCAATTTCCTATCAAGTAAACATGTGGCAGTGAGAGATCCCTCTCTCTCTCTCCCACGCTGCCTGTCAGACAGCACGGCGCACAGGGGCGGATCTAGGCATGGGCATGGGGGGGGGGTCTGCCCCACCCAACATGATGGCATGCAAAACAACCCAATATATTTCAAATTAAAGCCTTGTATTTAAAATGATCTGAAACACTACTACTGCTACCACTAACCCCCATTGTGCCAACAGCCACCACCACTAAACCAACAGCATTTCATCATTGTAAACAGAAAACTCTTCATGCATATGCTGCGTGCCTGTTGCAACTTCAACAACAACTGATGTTGTTATTGATGCTTTACCTGCCTAATAAAAGTCCTGTAACTCAAAATGGTATGGGGCCCGCTTCATGGTATGGGGGCGGTTTCATCGCCCGTGTTGCTTCGCGCCATAGGCGATGAAGCCGCACCGATACCATTTTCTCCTGCCCCCCCCCCCAATTGGGAAATGTTATATCCGCCCCTGACGGCACAGCACATCAAGCCACTCGGGAGATGCATGCCGTTGCGTGTCCTTGCTCTGTTGATGCGTACATAACTCAACCGCCGGCTCACTTAGCAGTAATAGCTTCTTCTCCATACACACAACCCGGGCCAGGCTCGTTGGCTTATGCCTGCAGAGTTTCTGCTACCCTGATTGACAGTGACGTAAAGTAACTTAGTATATTTACTTTTGGCATCACGGTACTTCATGGGCTCCATTTTCGTTACAGCTATACCCCTTATACCTTACCTTCTTTGCCTTTTTAAACTATTTAAAAAACATTTTTCAGTAGTTCAAATGGCCAGTCTACAAGCTCACAACGTGTTAAGAGATTGACATGTTGAAATGTTCCAAAAAGTTTTTCAAAATAATAACAAACGAAATAAGGGATTCGGGATAAGGGGTTTAGCATGTAACGAAAATGAAGCCCCATGTTTTGTTCCCCCCAGTATTTACAACATTTCCAAGATTCTTTTTTTAAATACCTCGATCTGCACCTTTTCCTTGGCTACATTTATAGTCTGGAACTCACCACACAAATCTGTCAGAGCGTAAACATAAACATCACCCTGGGCAGTGTATTAATCTGACCATGTTTATTGTGTTACCTGCTCCTATTTCACTTGTCTTTTAACCCATTTCATACCTAGGACAGGTATACTCTTCATGATTAACACATTTTGCGCTGTGCGCTGATTGCATGTGATGCGTTTAATACCGCTGTGACTTTGCCTTGCTGTGTTTAAGTCTTTGAATGGCTCTGGTTGCTAGCCACGGTTGCTAGGGCCCCTCCCGCACCCTTGGTTTCCACTCAACCACACTGGCTCTAGTCTTAGGTCACGACTTGGCAGGCTCTTTTTCCTCTGAAACTAACGCACTGTCCGTGTTGTTGACTGTTGATCGCGATGATGGGAAGTTTTTTGGGAAGTTTTTTTTTCTAGAACAAGGATTGGCCTTATTTTAGCTTGGTAGCATTAATACTTTTAGCATTAAATATCGATGCCAAAACCCGAGGCGAGTCATAGAGGAATGGCCAGAGATCGATCCCGGGTAGCCAAGTGCCATACCAGGTTCGTCCAGCAGGTTTAAAGGGGAATTCCACCCATTTTCAACAGTTTTTCTGAGAGTGTACAAATGCAACCAAATGAACCTGTTAGGGTTCATTTGGTTGCATTTTTACTCTACTTTAAAAGTAGCGTCTAAAGAAATCCATTAACATGGTGAAATACATCTTGATGATGTCATCAAGGTGTGTTTCACTATGTTAATGCTTTTCTTCAGACCTCCATTTCTAGGAAACACAGAATGGGGAAACGTTTTTATCATGTCCACCCAGCACCTCTAAGGTATACTAATGACATATTAGAATGTTGAAAATGGGTGGAGTTCCCCTTTAATGTTTTTATTGTGCAAATAAATATAACAAAACAAAAACGCAAGCTGAGTGGCTAATAATGAAATCTTCATAAATGATGCAGCTAATATTTTGAATAAAGGACAACCTGCAAGATCATAATCCCCCTCATGCATCAGAACAGTGGTATTCTACCAGTGGTCCTTGAGAGAGTTCCAGGTGGTCCCCAGGCAAATGATGGGAAGTTGGTTAACCAGATGTAACTCTTTGAAAGCATAAAAATGAAACCAAATGGACCCTCGCAGGTCCATTTGGTTTCATGTTTACACTCTCAAGAGTTAAAATAGTCATTATGTGAATTAGCCAACGTCTACACAACTAGAGAATGTAGAAGATTAATGGTCATTTTGATCTGTATGTTTGACTGTTTCGTTTCCCAAATCCAGCCTGGAATTGTGGACAAAAAGAAAAGAAATCTTCAGCTTTGGAGTCGGTGGGGTTAAAATGTCCTGAAATGGTGCTCCATGGCTCCAATGCTGAATAAATAGTGGGCCCTGGTGTCAAAAAGGTTGAAATCAATGCATTAGAAGGACATTCTAAAACATGATGGAGGCGGAGGATTTTTCCATTTGAAACATCTTTTTAAGCAATAAAAAAACAAAAAAAAAACAAAAACAAAAGCTAAACAAATCTGAGCACCTCTTCCATCACTGCTGATTGATGGACACTCTGTCTGTCACCGCCACAGCCCCGCCCCTGCTCGTCATTCCGTTGCCAAGGCGACCAGGAGGAGAGGTTGATGGGATCAGGCAGAATGATCTTCGCATCTTCATGTCACTTAGGATGGTTATATGGCTCAAAACAAAGCCCGTTGAAACCCGCAAACCAGCTTTAGACGGGCCGATCACCCACCGATCACATAGATCAGGGGTTTTCAACCATTTGATGACATTTCATTCAGCCCCACAGACCCCACACTAAAGATTTCCTTTGCTTCTGTCCATGACCATTAACCTTCTAGTTGTGTAGATTTAGGACTAATTCACATGATGAATATTTTAACTCTTGACAGTGTAAAAATGAAACCAAATGGACCCGCAAGGGTTCATTTGGTTTCATTTTTACGTTCTCAAGAGTTACTTCTGGTTAAACAACTTAGCTGGGGACCACCTGGAACCCTCTCAAGGACCACTGGTGGTTAGCACAGGAATTTTCAATAGGTCGTCCGGGGACCACCAGTGGTCCCCAGCTAAATGATAGTCAGTTGGTAACCAAATGTATCCTTATAGATCTATAACTCTTAAAAGTTTAAAATGAAACCAAATGGACCGTCACGGCTCCATTCGTTTTCCTTTTACTCTCTCAAGAGTTCAATTATTTAAACATCTGAATTTTCAAGAATGTACAAGAAAATATAGAAGAATTGTTGTTATTTGGACCAACTTTTTTGCCAGTTCTCCTAAATTGTCGACAAAAAAACTCGAAAATCCTTGCTTTTGGGTCCAAGAGATTAAACTCAACATCAAGGTGGTCTGTGGCTAAAAGACATTGTATGTAAAGCACTTAACAGCCAAGATAGCAGTTATTAATAGATTATTGTTTAATAATCAATATTGAATTAATCGATAGAGAGTCATTTTTCATACTTGATTACTAGCGATATATCGGGATACTTAATGCCACAATATTAATACTGAATCTCTAGGTTAAAAAATATATATTTTATATTTATGTATTGAACCATTCATAGTCCATATTGTTTAGAATTGTTTTAAAAGTTCTAGTACAAGAAAAGCAATGTCATTGTAGGGGGAAAATTGCAATCTATCGATGTTTCAAATCAAATCGCGAAATAATTAAGGATCACAATATACAGTGAATCAATTCAACACCCTAAATATCGATAATGTATTGTAATGTGAGGTAATTGAATCGTAAACAATTTCTTCTGTTACCACTGTGTCACAAGATAGCTGGTCCAAACAATTCCGGCATCCAATAAAAATAAGGTAGATCACACAACAGGCTGCAGGATTATTTGTATTTTCTATTTCATTTATTTCTGCTTACATGTATTGTTTTTCGCAGCAGATGCACAAATCCCAACAGTTTCAGCAGTGTCGAGGCAAGAAATGTAAGCAGAAGACAATAAAATGCGGATACTCCTGCAGCCTGTTGTGCGATCCACCTTATTTTTATTAGGTAATGGAACCGTTCCACCCCTGTTAATCAATAGGGGTTGGACATAGATTATTTTTGATTAACTCGCACCATTATGTAGACCTAACAAACACATGGTGCTGTTATGTGGGTGGTCTGTGGACTACTTAGCATTCAGGTGGGTCTGCAGCATGTCTGATGTGGTCTGAGACACAGTCTGGACTGGGAGGCATGCTATCAGAGAGGCATGGTTATTTCACCTCTGTATTCTATCTCTATATATATCTCTTTCTGTCTCTTCCTCTCTCGTCTCACTTTCTATCTCTCGCTCTTTCTCTCGTCTCCCTTTGCCCCGCCCCCCCCCCCCCCCATCTCTCTGTCCCTCTCTCTCTCTCCAGGGGCGGGTCTAGGCATGGGCATGGGGGGGGGCAATGCTACCCTAAATTCCCTGACTGCCCCAACAAACATGATGGCATGCAAAACAACCCAAGATATTTCAAAATTAAAGTGGTTAAATTTAAAATGATTTGAAACACTAATACTGCTACCAACTAACTACAGCTGTGGCACCACTAAACCGCATTTCATCATTGAAAACAGACAACTCTCTGAGTCAGACCTTTAGCTTTATGCATGCTGTGTGATGTCATTATTGATGCTTTACTTGCCTAATAAAGTCATGTAACTGAAAATGGTATGGGTGTGGCTTCATCGCCGTGGCACGGAGCGACACGGGCGATGGACCCCCCCCCCATTTGGGAAATGTTACATCTGCCCCCGTCTCTCTCTCTCTCTCTCTCTCTCTCTCTCTCTCTCTCTCTCTCTCTCTCTCTCTCTTTCTCTTTCTCTCTCCGGCGCGAGCAGAAAGATACGAGAGAGAGAGTAAACGTGTAGGAAGAAAATGACCCTGGCTGCTCGGGGCTCTGCTTTCTAATCAAAATGTTATTCCCCACCACCTCACTAGCAACACACAGCCATGAAATGGAAACCCACAGGACAGCACTAAAGGGCAGCTTCATCAGCCAGAATGATGTTTTCAGGGGATCGATTTAAAGTTAGCTCTGTGTGTGTGTGTGTGTGTGTGTGTGTGTGTGTGTGTGTGTGTGTGTGTGTGTGTGTGTGTGTGTGTGTGTGTGTGTGTGTGTGTGTGTGTGTGTGTGTGTGTGTGTGTGTGTGTGTGTGTGTGTGTGCGTGCATTAGCAGGGATGGTGGTGTTTATGTGGCAAACCCCCATAACTACCGGTGTAGTAGTGCAGTGGTTTTCAACCAGTGGTAAGAGGGTTACAGGTAGTCCCTATGGTAAATAACGGAAAGTCGGTTAAGATAACTCTAAATAGGGGGGGGGGGGGGGGGGGGGGGGGGGCATTTTACACTCTCAAGAGTTGAATTAGCCCAAGTCTACACAACTAGAGAATGATATGTATGTTTTCCTGCTTTGTTTCCGCAAACCAGCCTGGTATTGTGGACAAAACCAAAAGGAAAGTTTTGGGGTCTCTGGGGCTAAAATGACCACAAATCGTGGTCCGTGGCTCAAATGCTGAATACCGTATTTTCCGCACTATAAGGCGCACCGGATTATAAGGCGCACCTTCAATGAATGGCCTATTTTAGAACTGTTTCAATATATAAGGCGCACCGGATTATAAGGCGCACATAATAGAAGCTACTGCAGTCAACATGGAATAGAAGCTACTACAGTCAATCGACCCATAAGGCGCACTGGATTATAAGGTGCACTGTTGTTTGTTGAGAAAATTAAAGGCTTTTAAGTGCGCCTTATAGTCCGGAAAATACGGTAAATTGTGGGCCCTGGTATCAAAATGGTTTAAAATCACTGGTGTAGTGGATTAAGCCGTGGCCGTGGTAGGGAACATTATGAAATGTGTTTTTATTATTTAATGTGATTTGAGTGTGATCATTTTGTATAGAAAAGTGAAAAGTCAACGTTGATAAGTTGACGTTGCTTGTTGATATTGATCACAACATCGCTAGGTGTATCAGGGCCTGTTCAGGGCCTGTTGACTTTATTTCCTCATGTGCTGATGCTGTAGGAGTTCAACCCAGAAGAGTTCTACCACCTCCTGGAGGCAGCAGAGGATCACGCTAAGGAGGGACAGCTGATGAAGACGGACATCCCTCGCTACATCATCAACCAGCTGGGACTGACCAGGGACCCCCTGGAAGGTGAATAGGAAACAACCCACCATACATGACCACGGGTCTATTAGTGGCCTGTTATTGCTTAGAAACGCCACTGCTGCTGCTGAATAGGCGAAGGCTCGGCCCAAATCCAACACGGAGCGGTGGAAATGTCACAACATTGAGGGGGTCAGAAAACTGAGAGCTCGAGCACTGTCCACGCAGCCTGAAAGGGGGACAGACTGGAGTTGCGCAGATAAGAGCTATTAACATGCAACATGTCACCGTGACGACCAACAGTATGTTTTAAAGGGGAATTCCACCCATTTTCAAAATTTTCCTGAGAGGATACAAATGTGAACCAAATGGACCCTAGCGGATCCATTTGGTTCCATTTGTACCCTGTCAGGAAAAAGGCGTCTGAAAGGAAAAATCATTAACATGGTGAAATACATCTTGATGATGTCATCAGATGTATTTCACCATGTTAATGATTTTTTCAGACCTCCATTTTTAGGAAATACAGAATTGGGGGAACTTTTTTATCATGTCCACCCAACATCTCTAAGGTATACTAATGACATATTAAAATGTTGAAAATGGGTGGAGTTCCCTTTTAACAGGAGAAGACGAAAACTGGGCGTTGCGAGTGATGCTTGAATTTCACTGCCTGTAGCCTAAATCGCCCAAGTATCGGCAGAAAACCTCAATTTCTACGGTATTTATCTTTTCGACTATCGCCCGTTCGCCTGCAGTTGCCAGAATCGCCGTTTTTTCCGTCTCATAGACAAAAAACAGACTAAAGGAAACATCGTATGTCCGTCGTCCTCCTGTTAAAACATACTGTAAGTCTCTGTAATGTTTATGCTGTAGCCTACCAGCTGTAGACCTACTATGGGCTGTTGGTGCGGTACTAACCTATCTAAAATAAAGTGATTTATAATCTTTAAAGCTGGGCTGGTGCCTGATGTTTATGCCGTACTATTGCTACAAAATGATCTAAAGATAAAAAAAAAAAAAAGTCTATGTGGAAGAGTCTCCACTGGACTGACCCCATGAAGGGTCCAAGTTTGATCGGGGCCGGGACCCTGCTACTTTGTCTCCTGCTTTTCCCAAAAATCTACATAAAATCTAAATAAAACCCCCTCTAAAAATATGCAAATATACTGCTCACACACCGTGTTGTGAGCAAACCTATTGTAGCATTTTATGGCATGCCCAGAATAGGGACTGGAATAGGGACTATTTTGGGAGGAGAAGGAGGGGTCCCCCAGCCCAAAAGGTGAAGAACGCCTGCATGCAGTGGATGCGCAACCATTGCAGATTCATGGAGACTAAATAAACTGTCTGGCAGTGCGGTGGTGATCACTGTGTCTTTCATTACTCATCATGGCTCTAATTCACTCCCCTATCCTGCTCTAATCCATCCAGAGCTGTTCATTAGGTGATGGGCTCAATGGCATGGAATGACTGCTCACAATAAACCACTGCTCTGTTTTTTTCCCCTCTCAAGTCGTCGACAGCTTGTGCGTGTGTGGCACACACGCACACACACACGCACACACACACACACACACACACACACACACACACACACACACACACACACACACACACACACACACACACACACACACACACACACACACACACACACACACACACAGTTGTACTTGTTCCCTCCGCGGCGAGAATGAACGTTGATAATACCAGTTTCCTATAATTATTCAATGTAATGTCACGTTAAAAGCAAGCGAGATGTCTCCGCTAATTTCTCGGTTCAGCGCGACGTGGTTCTGAATCTATCCGCTGAGGTTTTGGAGTGAAGTCACTGCGTGCAAAGGGCCAAACAAGGCCGCCGTCTCCCAAGATAATTATTATTCGATTGTGTCCTCGCGCAGAACAGAAATGTAATCAGTGCATTTCACAATGGCTGTCACACCAGTGGAGCTCCAGCCGACACCGAATTAAGACTTCAAGGATCTCTCAGAGAGGGAGGGAATACAAAGAGGGCACAAAGAGACTCCAACAATTAGGGCAGACAAGCCTCATTCCTTTGTTTTTCCTTTATCTGATATTTCACATAACATTTGGCCCTTTGGCTGTACTGATTTTTTTTTTTTTTTGCAAAGGACGTTTCTGCCGACACAAATTAACTTCTGTCTCACTGTTGCAGCCTTTGTATTATATTGTGGAAGAAAAAAATAGAACAATGGTTTAATCTGTTTCTTCGCCACATTTTCATTCCAGACCTTGTGAGCCTTGAAGGCTATGATAGCGAAGGACCTCATACTCCAGAGACCGACGACTCAGCAGAGGTAACACACACACACTTTTGCGCACACACACACACACACACATAAACACACACATACACACACACACGCACGCACACACACACACACACACACACACACACACACACACACACACACACACACACACACACACACACACACACACACACACACACACACACACAGACCAAGGTCATCAGATCAATAATGATCCATTTCATTTTTAAAGGGCTTTACATTCTTGCGAATCTCAAAGTGCTTACAGTGTTAAAAAAAAAAAAAAAAAAAAAAAAAAAAAAGATAAAAGAAACAAAACAGCATAACAGTACATTCATACAACAGTACAAGTTAAATTATATTAACATATTAAAGGACAGGTTAAAACATGAGAGTCAGGAGAACGCTTTGGTCAAAAAAGTTTTTAGTCCAATTTTAAAAGCATCAGTGGACTGTGGAACTGTGGTACAGAGGAAGAGAGTTCCATAATTGTGGGGGGGGGGCAATGCCCCCTAAATGCCCCTGACTGCCCCACCAAACATGATGGCATGCAAAACAACCCAAGATATTTCAAGTGCGTATAGTATATTTAAAAAGATTTGAAACACTACTACTGCTACTAACTACAGTTGTGGCACCACTAAACCAATAGCATTTCATCATTGAAAACAGAAAACTCTCTGAATCAGACCTTTAGCTTTATGCATGCTGCGTGTCTGTTGCAACTTCAACAACAACTGATTATTATTGATGCTTATACTTATAAGCATAAGCCTGTAACTGAAAATGGTATGGGTGCGACTTCATCGCCCGTGGTGCGAAGCAACACAGGCGAGTATACTGAGTATACTGCTCTAATATTTGACATATTTTAATGTTTGCTTTCTTCTTTTGGTTATTTGACCAGGGAAAAGGGAAAGCCATCAAGCCACCTTGTGAAGAAGACTTCCAGACCATCAAGCTGATCAGCAATGGAGCATATGGGTAAGACATGCTGGGTTGTGTCCTACGCAGGTAGGTAGAGAATGAACTACACTTCCTTACCGTCTGTCCACTGTACCAAGACATCGCAGACACATACTGCCCACTGTACCAAGACACCAGAGACATATACTTCCCACCAGGGCTTGAAAACGAAATTATTTTTCAGGAACGGTTCAGAACCGTTTTGGGTAGATCTATATTTAACATTTTCGTTCTTTCAATCGTTCCAGCACCAAAGAACGAAAAATAACGTTCGTTCTTATCATTCCGGTAATGTTTGGCGGATACAAGTGAAGTTGTTTACAAACATCAGGCTTGTTCACAGCGTTGTGAGTTTACAATAAAAGCGCACTCCGATACAGTTGCAAAAGAAAGAATGTCTTCTGTCCGTGACAATAACCAATATAGTTGATTACTGTATACAGGCGCCGCACACATAGAGCAAGAATACATGAGAAAACAAAGGTAAATGTTTATTTTCCCCTTTCCTCCTTTTCCAATGATGATCATGATGGCTGGATGAAATTGGAATAGTCCAGCGTGCCCCGACAGCCACGTGCGCTTTTATTGTAAACTCACAGCGCTGTGAACAAGCCTGATGTTTGTAAACAACTTCACATGTATCCACCAAACATTACCGGAACGATAAGAACGAACGTTATTTTTCGTTCCGAACCGGTTCGGTTTGGTGCTGGAACGATTGAAAGAACGAAAACGTTAAATATATAGATCTACCCGAACCGGTTCTGAACCGTTCCTGAAAAATAATTTAGTTTTCAAGCCCTGGTGGGAAGTATATGTCTCTGGTGTCTTGGTACAGTGGGCAGTATGTGTCTGTGTCTGTGATGTCTTGGTACAGTGGACAGACGGTAAGGAAGTGTAGTTCATTCTCTACCTCCTTCTCTGTGCAGTGGGTACATAGCCTGTCTTCTCTTGGGAACCACGTCTGCCTATGGCGGACTCTCTAGATCGCAAGACTGTGTTTGTGGAGTCTACGTTGTATAGTTTATAGTTTTGGATCAATTACAGTGCTCAAGTATACTGCTACTTTGTATTCTCTGTTTAGAGCATTCCATTTTGCTCTGGTTTTGAATTGATCTTTTCCAGTGTGTAAGATTTTCTTTATTGTTTCTTTATGATTTGTTTTCTGTCTGTTGGTTATGATCCTAGAACTATCTGTCTCTCTCTCTCTCTGTGCCTCTCGCTCCATGCAGGGCTGTGTACTTGGTGCGGCACAGGGAGACGCGTCAGCGTTTCGCCATGAAGAAGATCAACAAGCAGAATCTGATCCTGCGCAACCAGATCCAGCAGGCGTTCGTGGAGAGGGACATCCTCACCTTCGCTGAGAACCCCTTTGTCGTCTCCATGTTCTGCTCCTTCGAGACTCGCCGGCACCTCTGCATGGTCATGGAGTACGTGGAGGGTAAGTGGCTTTGAAGGAGGATGTTTATTAATGTCCTCCGGTTACCGGGTTTGATCCCGAGCGTTTGGTTTTCTGTCTCATTTTCTTTCTGCTTCTCCTTTGGTTGTAACGGATATGGTTGGATAGACGTACTGGGTGTGTTTGACACCCCATTCAGAAGATTCTTTAACTCCTTAGACCCCAAGAACGAAGTGACGAGTTGTAAACATTCAAAGACGATAAGACGCAACTTGTTTACTCCATTAGCATCTTCGGCTAACGTTGGGATCATTATCTCGTAAATGATGTCTAAAATACGGGAGTGCACGCACATTTGTGCACGCGCACGGTATTTAGGTCCATATCTGAGCATATTGTGGCAACCGGTGGCCAGATGGAAGCTGATTTCAGTATGATGAATCTTGGCATTTTAGCGTTAGAACGTTCCCTCTCCTCTGTGTGAAAGGCAAATGGCACAATTGTTGTTGACCAATTGGCAGGAAGTGACCCAACCAAGAAAGTGACAGTGGGATCGGCGGGGGTGGATGGGATTTCAAGGCCAAGTCGCACGGCTTACATGTAACCTTAAAGAATGTACTGTATATGAATGCTGTTTGTGATTTTGAGATCAATCAATCAATTACGTAATGCATATAAATGGCACTCTTGGACCAAAAGGGGGCTGGCAAAATGACTACCAAGGAGTTAAGTATTGGAATTAGGCTGAGACTTGATTTTGTGGCAAAACATCACGTTGTCCTGTATCCTCGCTATACCTGCTTTGGCTTGTAAGAACTTCAGATACATGATCATTCATGGAATCACAACATCAGATACCGCTTCATAACTCAGGGCCTGATCATGCTGCTCGTTGCAGAAAAGAAAAGTCGACAAGGATCTGTTTCACATCTTTTCAGTTCCAGTGGTTTATTCCAGTGGTTTTCCACTTTTCCCCCCAGCTAAACTATTGATAATTTGAAACAAAATGGACCCTTTCAGGTCTGCCAATCAGACAGATGGAACCATGTGCACAATTAAGCCATATTTGGCGGGTGTTCTAAGCGTTATTAGCATAACTAGCATTACTTAGCATTATTAGCATTACTTATCACTATTACCATTATTTACTTAGCATTATTAGCATTAATTAGCATTATTAATGATACTTAGCATTAGAATTGCTTAGCATTATCTTCATGAGTTAGCATTACTCAGCATTACTTTAACTCTTGAAAAATATCAGACCTTCAAGCTCATAGCGCGCGAGTGGCGCGCGGAGTGGCGCGCTATGAGCTTGTAGGTCTGGTATTTTTGAAAATGGTGAAAATGTGGCACAAATCTGAATTATTTTTCAGTTAAAAATGGTTGATTGTACAAATTGATGTGTCTGGTTAAATATGGGGCTGAAACATTTACTCATACCCTATAATGCCTGCTTCTACTTTTGTGTCTTTCGATACGTGCGTCTTAAATATCCTTCTTGTCCTTGTTTGACCCTCCGGTATGACGGATGTCAGCGTATCAGATAAGTGAATGAAATCGATAGGGCGAAGCATAGGGAGAGCACATCGCTCAGAGGACTATCTTTTCATCTTCAGAAGGTGACATTTCCAAACAACTCCTGTTTCACCCAGAAAGTCAGCGTGTAGGACAGGGGTGGGCAATTATTTTTTCCAAAGGGGCCAAATGAGATACATAAAATATTGTGGAGGGCCAAGACTAAAGGCTGAACTAAAGTCTGCGTAATATTAAATTCATTTCAAGATAAAAGTAAGAGTAAGACCAACCATTTTGACACCAGGGACCTCAATTTATTCAGTATTTGAGCTACAGAGGACCGCCATTTGATGACATTTTAGCCACACAGACCTCAAAACTAAAGATTTCTTTTGCTTTTGCTCACAATTCCTGGCTGGATTTCACAAGCAAAACAGGCAAGCATAGATCAAAAATGACCATTCTTTTACGTTCTCTGGCTAATTCAGATGAATATTTTAACTCTTGAGAGTGTAAACATGAAACCAAATGGACCCGTCATTTTTACGCTCCCAAAGAGTTACATCTGGTTAACCAATTTTCCATATTTAACTGGAACTCTCTCAAGAACCACTGGTGGTCCCCGGACCACTGGTTGAAAACCACAGTACCCTTTCACGGGCCGGTAAAGAGTCAGCCAAAGGACCGCATTGTCCCCCAGGCCGCATAATGCCCAGGTATGGTGTAGGAAGTCAAAGCAAAGCCAAATTGCCTCCTTCGGTCATAGTATTTTATGGCCGAAATAAGCTGGGCTCTTTCATCCATCCTCTTTCTCTGGTTGAACTCTTATTTTCCTGGAGGGCAGTTCCGTGTAGGTACACAAGCCCAACTGCCTCCGTAAGGATGCCATTATAGCTACTATAGCTTAGCAACGCACTCAGGCATGAAGGGTGTGTTTGTAATGTATGACGCCCATTCACTTTGACACCGCCAGGCGTGTGTGTGTGGGCTATAGGATAGTGGTTTTCAACCAGCAATATAGCAGCTGTCACTTTGTACCAAAGTGACAGCAATATTTTGCAGTCACTTTGTTACAAATTGCTGTATTCCTTCCCAAGACTATTTAAATAATATACAAAAAAGCCTCAGAGTGAGATATGGTATGTTCAAAGGTAGCAGCTCTGTTTGTGCAGTAGGTATACCGTTCTTTTTTTTCGTACAGATGGCAGGCCTTAGGGTGGTTGCATTCCAACAACACACAACAATTCACAAATCTTGCTCCTGTTGTTTGCACATTGTTGTATTTCGTCCAATAGGTGTGGGAGTTCTTTGTCGTTTGTTTCAAATTCACTTTCATAAATGGAAGAGCAGGAATACATTATCATCATTACCAACAATTATCACCTAGAAAGATATTGTTCCCACTTATTACATGGCTACTTAATAAACATAAATTTCACTAATAAATTGACCCAAAACATCTTCCCAACTGCAGCACTGTTGGAAACCAAGGAAGTGAGTTGATCAAATAGAATCCATTCTTGGGTACTGCCTTGTCTGTTTCTCTTTCAAATGTTTTCAAAAATCATTTTGAGAGCAATGTTTAGCTGTAAATGATGATGATTGTGTTTGTGTTTACCTGGCTGTCATGCTGGAAACAGCAGCAGGGGCTCCGAGGGTTTCATTAGGCCAGAGCCTTCTAGTGGGAGAGTTAGGATATTCCCGTTCACTCCTATGCGCCAGGCCGCTCGCCTGCTGGAGGAGCCCTGTGAGTCCACTCTGAAGCCGGAAGTCGATGAAATGAATGGGATTTAATAGGGACCAGCGAAGTCTCGCGATACGTCTCGCGAGGCTGTAGGAGTAGTGAGCGTTATCATGAGCGTTATGCTCAGATAGGACTCAAAGAGGCTCTGTATAGTCACACTCCGTTCTGCTTCCGGGCTCTGCTTCCGGGCACACGAATATCCTAACTCTCCCACTAGAACAGGGGTTTTCAACCAGTGGTCCGGGGACCACCAGTGGTCCTTGAGAGGGTTCCAGGTGGTCCTCAGCTAAGTTGGTTAACCAGATGTAACTCTCGAGAACGTAAAAATGAAACCAAATGGACCCTTGCGGGTCCATTTGGTTTCATTTTCACACTCTCAAGAGTTAAAATATTAATCTGAATTAGGTATTTTGGAATGTATGTTTTGCTTATTTTGTTTCTCAAATCCAGCCTGGAATTGTGGCCAAAAGCAAAAATAAATCTTTAGATTTGGGGTCTGTGGGGCTAAAATAATCTCAAATGGTGGTCCGTGGCTCAAATCCTGAATAAATGGTGGTCCCTGGGATGAAAAAGGTTGAAAACCCCTGCACTAGAAGGCTCTACATTAGGCTTCCAGTCGTCTGTTATTAAAAAATAACACACAATTCAAGTCTTGTAATAAGTCACTGCAAATGTGAGTCACAATCACAGCATCACCTCTCATTCAGACACAGGGGTGGATCTAGGCATGGGTATGGGGGGGCAGTGCCCCCCTAAATGTCCAGTCTGCCCCACCAAACACGATGGCATGCAAAAGAACCCAAGATACTTCAAATGAAAGTGCTTATAATTAAAAAGATTTGAAACACTACTACTGCTACTAACTAACTACAATTGTCTCACCACTAAATCAACAGCATTTCATCATTGAAAACAGAAAACTGAGTCAGACCTTTAGCTTTATGCATGCTGCGTGTCTGTTGCAACTACAACAACAACTGGTGTTATTATTGACTAATAAAAGTCCTGTAACTGAAAATGGTATGGGGGCGGCTTCACCCCCCCCCCCCCAATAATGGAGTTACACACCCCCCAGATTTAAATAAATGTTAAACATTGACTTAAATATCAAGAATCTACACAATTAGACATATGTAGATGTGACGTACAGTAGAAGATTCAAGATTCAAGAATTGTTATTTTGATGACAGTTGGCCTGTTATTTTTCCAAAGTACAGCATGGAATTGTGGAAACAACAAACAAGTCTTTAGTTTTAGCCTGAGAGACTACGCCTCTTCAAATGGTGATCCGTGGCTCAAATGCTGAATAAATAGCAATAGTGGGCCCTGGTATCAGAAAATCTCCTGTGACGTCATACCTTTGACAGGCACAGTAAAATGTTCAATTCTAGTTATAGAGGACAAGTATAATATATTTATCCAGGCCCCCCCCCCTCCCCTCATGGCACCCGAGGCAACTGCCTAGTCCGCCTAATGGCAAAAACGCCCCCGAGTCTGTGAGTTGCATTCAGGATGTTCTGTGTGTTGTTCCTGTTTTCAAATGTCGGAACAGAAAGATGCTTGGTTGCTTTGCTGTTTTCCTGAAATCAACTCCAATAACCTGAGGCTCTGACTTGGCAGTGACCAGCGTAATCAGGGGCGGATGTAATATTTCCCAATTGGGGGTGCAGGAGAAAATGGTATGGGGGTGGTTTCATTGCCTGTGTCGCTTTGCGCCACGGGCGATGAAGCCGCACCCATACCATTTTTGGTTACTGGACTTTTATCAGTAAAGCATCAATAATAACATCAGTTGTTGTTGAAGTTGCAACAGTCACGCAACATGCATAAAGCTAAAGGTCTGACTCAGAGAGTTTTCTGTTTCCAATGATGAAATGTTGTTGGTTTAGTGATGGAGACAACTGTAGTTAGTTAATAGCAGTAGTAGTGTTTCAAATCATTTTAAATATAGGCACTTTCCATGCCCATGCCTAGATCTGCCCCTGAGAAAGATGCTTGGCTGCTTTGCTGTTTTCCTGAAAGCAACTCCAATAACGTGAGGCTCTGACTTGGCAGTGACCAGCGGTAATGTTCTTTTCCTCCTCCTCTCTCAGGGGGTGACTGTGCCACTCTGTTGAAGAACATCGGGGCGCTGCCTGTGGAGCTCACCAGGATGTACTTTGCCGAAACGGTTCTGGCTCTGGAGTACCTGCACAACTACGGCATCGTCCACCGGGACCTCAAACCTGACAAGTATGTATTATTTGCTTTGTCACTCACAGAGGCAAAACAATTGGAAATAAAGATGATAATGTAAGGTTGCCGCTTCTTCACTTGGAAAGGAGGCAGCTTACTATAGGTCAACGGTTTTCAACAGGTGGTCCGGGGACCACCAGTTGTCCTTGAGAGCGTAAAATGAAACCAAATGGACCCTCACGGGTCCATTATATTTACTAGGACCTTACCCGTTGAATATGTGAAGTCCAAATCATGCAAAGCGTGGGTGATGTACTAATCATACCAATGATGTAAGTGTTTTGAGGAAGAATTGTTTTAACGTATATTGTAACATGGGAAATGGTAAATAAATCAGTTGTGGCAAAGCAAGGCGTACAGGAAAATGGTGATAAATAATGTTGCATAAAAATGGTTGTTTCTGTGGACTTCATGAAGTATTGTTCCCAAGATAGGCTATGTTCTTAACTTCTTTGTGGCATGATGTGCGTATAGAGTTACAGTACATCTGGTTAACCAACTTTCCTTCATTTAGTGCTTTCCTTCAATTAGTGCATATTCGAAGGGAGACACCGTGTGTACACGCACACACGCATAGCAAAAGTAATGTTGCACGTTGCGCATCCGACGCTATGTTTTTTCTGTGAGTAGCTCCGCTGCATTAACCACTGAGTGATTAAGGAAATGCGAGGCTGCATGGAGGATCGGCGATTCGTCGTATGTCTCACTCGTGTCTATGTGAGAGTCAGCGCTGTTCCCCTCTCTTATCATCATGGTGGATTATATCGTTATATTCCATGTTGGTGTCGAACATCGCAATATTTGGGGAAGATCGAGCCGCGATGGAAATGTTAGCGTAGGCTACTATCCCAGCTTGAGAGAGAGATGGGCGTATGTGGCAGCCGGTTGCTTGTGACGTAATGATAGGGGCGGGGGCACTTTCCCCATATAAACTAATGGGAAAATTGTCATGCACAAATAAATTCATTATTAATCAAGGATGTGTTAATTTGAAAAAAGGGCTTTGTTAGTCTCTTGCTAATAATATGCTCAATAACCGTGTGAAATATCAGAGCAATTGGTGCAGCCAGGACCGACTTATGCCTGTTTCAGACATTCATTCATTCAGACGGACAGACAGACATTTGCTTAGTTATAGTATGGATATATTTGAATTACTCAACTTTCAAGAATCAACACAATTAGAAAATGTAGAAGCATTGTTATTTTTTGCCAACGTTTTCCCAGTTTATCTCTCCTAAATTGTGAACAAAAAACTTGAAAATCCATGCTTTTGGGTCTGGGGAACTCGGGGAAACTGGTGGTCTGCGGCTAAAATGCTGAATAAATGGTGGGCCCAGGTTGAAAACCACTGCTATAGGTGGTTTCGGGCATCTGGTTAGGATGAAGCTCTCTGGTGGAGCTGTTGCTCCGCGACCCGATAATGGATAAGCGGTTGATGGATGGTTAGATGGATGATATTAAAGCATAACACTGGTGGTCTGACTAGATATATTAGGTTCGATGAGCCTAACCACTATGAGACAATTTGAGAAAATTTGCATTGTGAGCTTACAGTATACTAGATCTGCTATACTTATCCTATTTTTGAATAAAAAATAAATACAATAAAATAAACATTGAAATGTTCAAATAGACAGATCAGGAATATTATAAGAGACATACATGTGGTTTCTAAAGCATTTGTTTCACAAAGAGTGGTATCTGCAGCTGAGAATGAGTCCACATCTTCTTCTTCATTCATTCATCCGGATTTCATAAAACATCATCGTTTTTAGGCAGCCTTACTGTAGGCCTGAATGGGTCAAAGTTCACCAGTGTATAGGGGTGGGCAAAAAAAATCGATATGTCAATATAGCGCAATTCTTAATGCCATGATATCAATATCGAATCGCCAGGTTCAAAATC
Organism: Benthosema pterotum; assembly: GCA_039105355.1. Taxonomy (NCBI): domain Eukaryota; kingdom Metazoa; phylum Chordata; class Actinopteri; order Myctophiformes; family Myctophidae; genus Benthosema; species Benthosema pterotum. Next base: position 43,866,606 of record CM076973.1, on the reverse strand, counting down.
GATTCTATTCATTAATTTGTTCATGTCAGAGAGACTGACTGATGTCATCAGGCTGCACGGATGTGTACGATTGAAGTTTTTGTTATCTATATTGTTTAAAAATGCTTTAAGGTGTTCCAGTTGATTGAACTTGTCATGGTCCATATTGTTCAGAATTAAACAATATGGAATTACACCCATTTCCAACATCTTATGGAATTCCACCCATTTTCTACATCTTACTATGGATGTACTTATGGATGTTGTGTGGATATGATAATAAAGTTCCCCTCATTCTGTGTTTCCTAAAATGGAGGTCTGAAAGAAACCATTAACATGGTGAAACACAACGTATTGACATCATCAAGTTGTGGTTGTTAATGTTAATTTTGCGTTGTTACATTGATAGCATGTGTATTAGGGCTTTAACCAAAAAATCGATACATCGATGCATCGATTTGCATAACACGTGTCGACTCCAAAGAGCCCGAGTCGATAAGTTGTTTTTTTTCCCTTCCTCCGAAGGAAAGGAGGAAAGAGGAGGAATTACAGTAAACATTTACCTTTGTTTTCCCCTTTTTTCTTTCTCTGTGTGTGCGACGCGTGTGTATATAATTCAAATGTAATATTGGTTACTGTCACTCACGGACAGAAGTCTCCTTTGATGTTTCCTTTGCAACTCTATCGGAGTTAAGCTTTAATTACCAATCTTATGCAGCTGCATCCGCGCTCTTGCGCTCTGGGCGCGCGGCGTTCCAGCTGATCATTACGTACATACACGGATCAGATCGAACAGCAAACAGTGTCAGAGGAATACAGAACTTCATCAACCAATACCTCCCCGTGCTACAGCGACCGTCTTGTTCTTCGTTTCGCATTAGGCTACCGCACGGGACGCATGCTTCTGTCCGCGTCATTCTCATTAATTTACTGAATGAATCAGAAAAGAAAAGCGGCGCGGTGGTGGTGTTGGAGGAGGAGGAGGCGGCGGCGGCGGCGGCTACATATAAATGGATCGTATTCTGCGTTCTAACGTGTGGGCTGCTGCGTATTGATAATGTTATGTGTTTTTATGGCTGGCCTGGGAGTGGACGATGTGCAGCTGTGTGCCAATATTGTTTTCATATAAGCTTGCCACATGCGCCATGCGTAGCCTCGCGATGTGTTTTGGATAAGCACTGCGCCGGCATATAGCGGCACCATTTGATCCCCCCCCCCCCCCCCCCCCCCCCCTCGGGGAGCCCCCCCACCCACCCACCCACCCCCGCGCCCTTAAACGATAAATCGATACAACTTCGACTTGACTGTCTCAAGTCGTTAATGCCCTAATGTGTATACAGTAACTATGGTGTCTGTCCATCTCTATCCAGTCTCCTGATCACCTCCATGGGTCACATCAAGCTGACAGATTTCGGCCTGTCTAAGATGGGCCTGATGAGTCTGACCACCAACCTGTACGAGGGACACATAGAGAAGGACGCCAGGGAGTTCCTGGACAAACAGGTAACGTCCATCACCACACCAGACTGAGTTACACTAATGACCAGGGGCGGATGTAACATTTCCCAATTGGGGGGGCAGGAGAATTTTTCGGTTACAGGAATTATATTAGGCAAGTAAAGCATCAATATTAACATCAGTTGTTGTCGTTGAAGCATGCATAAAGCTAAAGGTCTGACTCAGAGAGCCCCCCCCCCCCATGCCCATGCCTAGATCTGCCCCTGCTAATGACGTGCAAACCCACATACTTCTGAAAAACACGGGGTCAACGTCAGTGACGGCACTGACATTTCGACCACACGATCAGTCGAAACGTAAATATCGGCATCGGCCCATCTTTACGATTTACCTAAATATCGGCCACGATTTTACAAGCTCATAGCATGCAACTCGGTGGCGTGCTATGAGCTTGTAGATCTGATGTTTTTCAATCGGATGTTGTGCTTAGAGAACACCAAAACGCGCACACAGTACAGAAAGGGTTCATGTAAACCATCAGAATGTTCAGTATGCGCCTCACACACAGTCCCGTTTTGCAGTCACACTTACGGTGGGATGTGTGCACCAAATGAATCTAGTCATAATTAATCAGGTCAACACATGCGTCTCTCCCTGCCATCCAGCGGCGTGGCATCTGTTTGGCTTGTTTGTTAAATCCATGATGTGCACATCTGTGGTGGAAACAGTCCATGGGCTCTGCTCTCATCATGTAAATGTTTGATTTGGGAAGTATTTCTCATTCAGACAAGATGATGTTGTAGCCACACCAGCAGCAGCCAGCAGGCATGCACGTGTGTGCACACACACACACACACACGCACGCACAAGTATAGCGCACACACACACACACACACACACACACACACACACACACACACACACACACACACACACACACACACGTGTACACACACACACACGCACACACACACACACACACGTATAGCACATCAATGATGATAATCAGTGAGCGGAATTTCTGATTATGGAAATAATCATCCTGGGGCAGCCAGTTGTCATTTGTGAATGAAATGTAGGCATAAGACATGAGCCGCAGTAATGAAAAATTGTTCATTGCAAATTCGAAAACTCACCCCATATGAGTGATATTTGCATGCTTTGCCTTTGTAATCACTTCTTAAACCCTATACACAAGCAATATTTTGAGCAATACCAACTAACAATGTCAACAACAACAGACAACATGATGAAACACATGGCAACAGGCAACACCTCCCATTAAAGGGGAGTTCCATCCATTTTCATTTTTTTCTTGAGAGTGTACAAATGTGAACCAAATGGACCCTAGTGTGTCCATTTGGTTCCATTTGTACACCATTTTTGAATAGCTTTGGTTTCATGTTTACGCTCTCAAGAGTTAAAATATTCATCATGTGAATTAAAAAAGATTAATGGTCGTTTTGATCTGTATGTCTGACTGTTTCGTTTCCCAAATCCAGCCTGGAATTGTGGACAAAAGCAAAAGAAATCTTTAGTTTTGGTGTCTGTGGGGCTAAAATGTTGGTCTGTGGCTCAAATTCTGCATAAATAGTGGGCCCTGGTATGAAAAAGGACGAAAACCACTGATGTAGCAGATTGTTTTTTGTCTTACATTAATACATTGACCATATTTCTGTAGGTGTGCGGCACGCCGGAGTACATCGCCCCGGAGGTGATCCTTCGCCAGGGCTACGGGAAGCCTGTGGACTGGTGGGCCATGGGCATCATCCTCTACGAGTTCCTGGTGGGCTGCGTGCCGTTTTTCGGTGACACTCCAGAAGAACTGTTTGGACAGGTCATCACAGGTCAGGAGGTCAACTAAATAACACGTCTATACGTCGTTTAGATATTATATTGTTAAATTGTACACGCATGGTTCAATATCCGCAACGAAGATAGTTTATATGCGGTGAAACCCTCCTCATTCCTCTAACCGTTTTTAGGCAATATTATTTTAGGACATATATGTCAAACTCAAGGCCTGGGGGCAAAATGAATTATTTTTGGCCCACGGGATGATATTGACTTTGTGTTACAGAACTGGCCCTCTGGTATATTTGCCACACCATGATAAGAAACTAATGCAAATTAATCATTTGCTTTCTCATTTTACTATGCATTGATCATCATGCAGTGCTTGATGAGGATCATAGAACAGGGCTATTAAATTGAGCTTTAATAATACATTTCCAGTCTTATTGCATGCAGTTTCATGTTTACATTTATCCTGCGATGAAGGGGCATTTATTTTTGAAAGAAAATGTTAACACGTGGTTTAGCATCGCAGATAATTGTAGGTTGTCCTTGCACGGCAGTGCTTGGAAAAAAATGCAGGTCCATTTGGTTTCATGTGTACACTCTCAAGAGTTAAAATATTCATCTGAATTAGCGCAAAGTCTACACTGCTAGAGAATGTAGAAGATTAATGGTCATTATGATCTGTCTGTTTGACTGTTTTGTCCCAAATCTAGCCTGGAATTGTGGACAAAGGCAAAATAAGTTATCTTTAGTTTTGCGGTCCGTGGCTCAAATTCTGAATAAACAGTTGGCTCTGGTATCAAAAAGGTTGAAAACCACTGATCTAACTTCTTTTTTTTACTGTTTTCACCAGATGATATTGTGTGGCCAGATGGAGACGATGCGTTGCCTGCAGATGCTCAGGCCCTGATTTCCACCTTACTGCAGACCAACCCGCTCATGAGACTGGGCACAGGTACACTACTGTAGTGTGCATGTTACGCAGGGATTAAAGGGATTATACCTTAGAGATGTTGTGTGGACATGATAAAAAAGTTCCCCCACTTCTGTATTTCCTAAAAAAGGAGGTCTGAAAAAATCATTAACATGGTGAAATACATCTGATGACATCATCACAATTTATTTCACCATGTTAATGATTTTTCTTTCAGACCGCTTTTTTCTGAGAGGGTAAAAAGAACCAAATGGACCCGCTAGGGTCCATTTGGTTCACATTTGTACCCTCTCAGGATTTTTTGAAAATGGGTGGAATTCCCCCTTTAAGTATCCTATACTGTCTGAAAAGAAGCTAGTATACAGCACTGCTTACAGCCTATACCGGTACATCCTGCAGGTGCCGATTTACATTTCCCAATTGGGGGGGCAGGAGAAAATGGTATGGGGGTTGCTTATACCATTTTCAGTTACATGACTTATATTAGTCAAGTAAGCATCAATAATAACATCAGTTGTTGTTGAAGTTGCAACAGACACGCAGCATGCATAAAGCTAAAGGTCTGACTCAGAGAGTTTTCTGTTTTCAATGATGAAATGCTGTTGATTTGGTGGTGAGACGATTGTAGTTAGTTAGTAGCAGTAGTAGTGTTTCAAATACTTTTAAATATAAGCACTGAAATGTCTTGGGTTGTTTTGCATGCCATCATGTTTGGTGGGGCAGTCTGGTCATTTAGGGGGGGCATTGCCCATGTCTAGATCCGCCCTGACATCCTCTCAGCCTCTGACAATACGATATTTGATATGATGGCATTAAGTATCACAATATATTGGCATATTGGTGTTTCCCCACCACCATTTCCTCATGGCGCCCTAGACAACTGTCTAGTCTGCTTTATAGCAAAAACGCCCCTACGCACACACACACACACACACACACACACTGGTAAGACGTGTTTTCCATGCTACTTAGGGGGAGCGTTCGAGGTGAAGCAGCATCCGTTCTTCAGTGAGCTAGACTGGAACAGCCTGCTGAGACAGAAAGCAGAGTTCATTCCTCACCTGGAGTCAGAAGAGGACACCAGCTACTTTGACAGTAAGTCTACAAGTGTGTGTGCATTTGTGCAATGTGCTGTGGCTCAGGAGGTAGAGCAGGTCGTCCAATGATCCGTGGTTCAAATCCCGGCTCCTCCTGTACATGTCAAAGCGTCCTTGGGCAAGACACTGAGCCCCAAATTGCCTCCAATGAGTTGGTTGGTGTGAGCTGGCCACCATTGGTGTGGGAAGTGAGGACACAAGCGTTGACTGTATGCCGCTTCACCTCCCAATGTAACAGGTCCCCCAAAAAACTCGGCCCTGAGTATAGACAGAGTCACGCCGTCGCAAACTCCGTTCAGTTCATGGGATCCGTCCAATGGCGGTTCTTTTACACAGACTTCTTTATCTTGCTTTTGGATTGTTTTGTAAGAATAGAACATCCGCTTATGTGTTATAAATCCCTTTATTTTAGCTCCTTTAGTTCAGCATGAACACTAACAACCCAGCTTTGATGATTATAAGTCGCTTTATTTTAGATCGTTTTCTTAGTACTACTAGTAGGCCTAGAGCCTAAACAGCACAGAGACTTTATTTGTCACGGTGCAACACTTTAAAATAGATGTTTCACACATAAATAGCTCTTATTTGTGCCGCCCTAGTTGAAAACAATGTGCTGTATGATAAACTCCCTCTTTCAAGCTGCAACAGCCCTCCCAAGCACTCACTTTTCTGAAACTCAATGTCACAACATTCCGGATGGTCCGGCTTCTACCTGGGCCGGCCATTACGGTACTTGTCCAAACATCGGGCACGATTTTGGTTACATCAGCCCTTTATGCGCAATTAACGCACATAGCATTGGGGAAGAGGCGTTCCCACACTAAAGTCGCTAATTTCGTTACCTCGGCATCTCCCTTAAATACCTCCTATACCCGTTATATTATGCATAGGTGTGGTTTGGGCGTTTTTAGCTTTCATCCAATCCGTGTTGGTCTTGCCATTCCCTTTAATTCATCCCTTATCTATTTCCCTTATCCCTACTGCTAAGCCTGACCCTCCTAAGCACACAGTGCGCTTAGGACAGACACATGCATGAGTAGCCTATTCTCAAAGATTATAGCTCTCATTTTCAAACAATTATAGCTCGGACAATTCTCAATCATTTCTTACCATTCAACGTGTTATGTTGAAAAAACATGTTCCATGTTTTTTTTGCTGTATGTGGCGTGCATTTATCCCAAGTCTGCGAAATGTTATAAAGTAAATCCCAAAAAAACTCGGGAATTCGCGGCAAAAAAGACGTTTTTTGATCATTCATTTCTCAGTCAATTCTGGACCATTTTTTACATTTCAAAATGCAGCGTGACGGGAAAAACCTTCTCTCTCAGATGCTGTATAGTGAAGGTTCTCTACGATGCGGGATCTAGCAAAATGTAAGTGTCGGGATTTCGGTGGAAACGGTCCACCGAATCCCCGACACTTACATTTTGCTCGATGCGGGATCGTAGAGAAGACCTACCCACATATCCTCCAGCCACAAATAACGGTGTCTGCATAAAGAATAGTGGCTAAGGGAAGAGAAAAGGTGACCAAAATAGCAATAAGGGAATTCGCTGCGGGTATCGGGTAACGTTAGGGACAACGGGTGGAACGAAAATCGCACCCATCGTCTCTCTACATTTATAGCCACTCCATCCTGATTGGCAAAGGTTAGCTTCCAAAGTTCACAGGAGTGGTCCGTTTTGTACCAAATGCTTAGCCTAATACCAGACTCCATTTATGCATTAAAGATGGACTGCCATGATTTTTTTCTACTCTAAAACATGATCATCAGGTATTAATGTTATATGAAAAGTAAGATTTTTTCCCAAAAAGTGTACAGTGTTTGTTAAACTCATTTTTATGATTCCACCCTATACCAGTTCATTAACTATGCCTGGTTTGCCTGGTGGGTGGAGATGGGTGGAGATCCACCTGGACCGAAGCCACACCCACAGTTTTAGTTGTATGATTAAGGGGGAGGAGTTAGGGGAGGGGCTGAGCACATGATCTCACTATATTGAAGTTTTTTTTTTCATTGGCATGTTTGACTGGAAAGGTTCAGCCCCCAGGAAGGCATCAATAATAACATCAGTTGTTGTTGAAGTTGCAACAGACACGCAGCATGCATAACGCTAAAGGTCTGACGCAGAGACTTTTCTGTTTTCAATGATGAAATGCTGTTGGTTTAGTGATGACACAGCTGTAGTAGCAGTAGTAGTGTTTCAAATCATTTTAATTATAAGCACTTTAATTTGAAATATCTTGTGTTGTTTTGCATGGCATCGTGTTTGGGGGGGCAGACTGGGTACTTAGGGGGCATTGCCCCCCCATGCCCGTGCCTAGATCTGCCCCTGCTTGGTTCCAGGCTACAAAATTCTACTAAACATAAATGTGCTTGATTGCGGTAGCAGCATTTTCCCACTAGGCTGAGGAAGGAATGCTACATACACTGACAGCTCCCATCCTGGTGGAGGCGTGCTCTAGGGGGCACATTTTCTACTTCACAATATTTTTATTTGTGTTATGCTGTTCTTTTTTTTGTCTCACAGTTTGATTCTTAATTAGATAAATGTTTTCCTTTGTTTTGTTTTGTCTTCTATTTGGATTTGTTTGGTCTGGACTCCTGTGTCTTGAGATTTTTTTTAGTGACACATTTTGCTTTTTGCCTAATGCCTTAGGTTTGTGTCTTTCTAATCATATTTTGAGAGGTGCAACGTATGACATAATTTCCAAAAATCAGATGTTGGAGGGAAGGAAGTCCATGTAACAGATACTATATATATCTGGTTTAAGGAAGCCCAATGTTTGGACTTTTTAAAATGTTTGTTTAGAGGACTAAACCTGGCATCATGTGCTCGTCAAGCTTATGGACTTTTTTTAATTCAATGAAATGAAAAATGTGTTTTGCGTCACACTTTTAGACAACATTTGTGGTTACCGTATTGACATACTGTACCTAACAATGGACGCGAAACAAATGGGAACATTTTCATTTTGTGTGTATCTAAAATCGTGAAAATGTACATTTTTAACTCAAATCTTTGAATGTAGCGTCAGAAGCTACAATCTAGCAACAGAAACTAGAATCTAGCAGGGGCGGATGCAACATTTTTGGTGGGGCAGGAGAAAATGGTATGGGGCGACTTCATCGCCCATGTCGATTCGCGCCACGGGCGATGAAGCCACACCCATACCATTTTTTGGTTACAGGACTTTTATTAGTCAAGTAAGCATAATAATATCGGTTGTTGTTGAAGTTGCAGCAAACACGCAGCATGCATAAAGCTAAAGGTCTGACTCAGAGAGTTTTCTGTTTACGATGAAATGCTGTTGGTTTAGTGGAGCTGTAGTTAGTTAGTAGCAGTAGTAGTGTTTCAAATCATTTTAAATAGAATCACTTTAATTTGAAATATCTTGGGTTGTTTTGCATGCCATCATGTGGGGGCAGACTAGGCATTTAGGGGGGAATTGGCCCATGCCTAGATCCGCCCCTGGAATCTAGTCAGGAGTGAGGTGCCCCTCACTGCATGCAATATCAAAATAGTGTTATATAATCTGTATGTCTGTCTGTCTGTCGCAGCCCGCTCGGAGCGCTACCGCCACATCAACGTGTACGACGAGGACGACACCAACGATGACGAGCCGGTGGAGATCAGACAGTTCTCCTCCTGCTCTCCTCGCTTCAGTAAGGTCAGGCGTTATTTGGTCTTCCTACACTACACCTTTTTGTTGCTCACTTGCCTCCCTGCAATACTGTCAGTCCAGTACGTCACTCCTGCCCTTTGCTTCTCTGCTTTTTCCTCGCTGCGTCGGCAACCTGCCGTCTAATGCCTTCTTTCGCCTTATGAGAGAAAAGGGCAAAGCTTCCCCGCATGTCGGTTGTTTTACAGTAGGAAGGAATAAAGGAAGGAAGGAATTGTCATCTTTTTCGTTTTGAGAATGAATGCTTCTGTTTTGTTGTTGTTTTTGTTTTGTTTTTTTGGCAGCTGCAACGCAGTGCCTAATAAACAGGCTTGGTAACTTCCCCAGTGTCTAAAAGGGTGCCCAAAAGGTTGCGACATTGATGGGGTGACAAACTGGAATTGGAAATGCATTGTTCTCCACAAGGACGGCGCAAGCCGCCTACATTACACCTTTCCATGGACGTGGAAGGAGATGTCATAACTCTGTCGGCTCTGGGATTACCCCCGCCCGTATGTGCAGGGTCTCCTAAATAGACTAGTGCCAGTTTGTTCTCTTTAAATATTGGAGCACTTGAAGTGGTCAAAATAGCAACTTGTTCAAAAGCATATTCCATACATTTTTAATAGCCTTGGTCCATTTCCTAGAATCAAAGCTTAAAGCTTCAGTCTGTGATTCCACTACTGTCTTCAGATGTTTGGCTGTATGTAACAACACAGCAGGAACAATATTATTACTAAAACATCATCATGTTATAAATGTTATACACTTCACTGGTGTAACTTAGCCCCTTCCCGGTGGCGTTTCTAAGCAATTTGGAGCCCTAGGCAAGACCCATAAGGGTCCATTTGGTAAGGGGGGCTCCATCCATTTGGTAAGGTGGGGCTCCAGGGAAAATTTCCTATAAAATGCCCCCCCCCCCCCCCCCCCCCCCCCCCCCCCCCCCCCCAAGGAATAAATTATGAACTGTTGTTAAACTTTTATAACATCTTATATTTGTTTTAAATATTAAATTCTAGTTATAGAGGATAAGTATAATGTATTTATCCATATGAGGCTTATTAGCCTGGGATCTTTTTAAAGCATGTCTGTTGGTCGCCCCCCCTCTCCTCCCCTCATGGCGCCCTAGGCAACTGCCTAGTCTGCCTAATGGCAAAAATGCCCCTCCCCCTCCTCTTCTCCCAGACCACTTGAGGACCCAGTCACCGCTGCTTGCAGCTTTAATTATTATTATTACTGTGATAAAGCTCTGTGTAACACAGTTACTTTTTTATACCAGGGCCCACTATTTATCCAGCATTTGAGCCACACGGACCACCATTTGATGACATTTTCACCCCACAGAACCTAAAACTAAAGATTTCTTTTACTTTTGTCCACAATTCCAGGCTGGATTTGGGCAAACAAAACAGTCAAACATACAGATCAAAATGACCATTAATCTTCTACATTCTCTAGTTTTGTAGATTTGGGCTCTTTCACATGATGAATATTTACTATTTGTTTTCATTTTTATGCTCTCAAGAGTTACATCTGGTTAACCAACTTTACATCTGGTTAGCCAACTTAGCTGGGGATGACCTGGAACCCTCTCAAGGACCACTGGTGGTCCCCAGACCACTGGTTGAAAACCACTGGTCTAACACGTACTGTATATTTGTGTCGTTGCGACAGTTATGCCCTCGTTGTTTGCTCTCTATGGAAAAGCGCTTCTAGGAAATGAATAATAAAACGAAACGTACCCGATCAAACACAACACGGCTGTTATGTAATCTAAATGCAATCTGCCTGATCAAACATGGGCTGTTATGAACGGTTGACACGATAGCAGTGTCCTACATCGAGCGAGCAAAGCAAACAGCCTAAAATCAACATTTTATTGAGTTAACAGTTGGGCCTCGAAGTGCAGAGTGTAAAATAAAAGCCATAAAGTGCTTATTATGAGCACTACGAGGGCATTGCTATCATTTAGGATTTTCAATTTAGGCGTTTCGAAAGACACTCTTGCTCCAGAGCGACTTGCAGTGAGAATGTAGGGTGACCAGATTCAAACTGTTCATTTGAGGGACAGCAGTGTTGATGTGTGGGACCAGGGGCAGATCTTTGCATGGGCATGGGGGGGCAATGCCCCCCTAAATGCCCAGTCTGCCCCACCAAACATGATGGCATGCAAAACAAACCAAGATATTTCAAATTAAAGTGCTTATATTTAAAAAGATTTGAAACACTACTACCGCTACTACTAACTACAGCTGTGTCACCACTAAACCAACAGCATTTCATCATTGAAAACAGAAAACTCTCTGAGTCAGACCTTTAGCTTTATGCATGCTGCGATGTTGCAACTTCAACAACAACTGATGTTACGTTGTATTATTGATGCTTATACTTGCCTAATAAAAGTCCTGTAACCGAAAATGGTATGGTTCCCCTGAATTCTTGGCCCAAGTGTACTGTACCTCAGCCTGGGCCAGCAAAATAATTCTGGGCCATGGCCCGCGTGGCCCCAATGACGCTACGCCTCTGCTTTTGTCCCTGTTTGACAGCAAAACGCTTGTGTCAGGCAGTTCACCACTGGGTGGCGACAGCAGCACACTAGTCTCAGGCACGTGGCCAGCTCCTGTCGGAAGCGGCTCTGCGTGCAGACGTACAGGAACATGTTGACGGCCGCGTTGCTCAGGCTCAGCATGTTGCCCAGGTCCGCCGCCACGTTGATGGGCACGGCGTAGTCGTAGCGGTCCGGGGCGTGGTCGTCGTGCGGCCCCACGGTCACGGTGCGCAGCACGATCTGCGTGACGGCGCGGGTCACCGACAGCAGCACGAAGGTCATGGACACGGTGACCAGGAGGAGCGCCGACTTCCTCTTCCTGGAGCGCAGCAGAGGAGTGACCACGCCGAGGCTGGCAGCATCGGGCGCAGGATGCACCCGCTTGTTGCTGAGAGCGATCTGCCGCAGGGTCAGCCTGTCCACAAGGGGGCGCCATGGCACTTTAGTTTACTTTATTGTTAAAGGTATTACAGGCAACTGTAATACCTTTGGTATTGGTATGGGTGCAGCTTCATCGCCCGCACCGCTTCGCGCACGGGCGATTGGTCCTGTACCTCGGTTACAGGACTTTTACTAGGCTAGTAAAGCATCAATAATAACAACAGTTGTTGTTGACGTTGCAACAGACGCGCAGCATGCATAAAGCTAAAGGTCTGATTCAGAGAGTTTTCTGTTTTCAATGATGAAATGCTGTTGGTTTAGTGGTGCCACAGCTGTAGTCAGTTAGCAGCAGCAGTAGTGTTTTGAATCATTTTAAATATAAGCACTTTAATTTGAAATATCTTTGAAATCGGGGTTGCCTGCCCCATCAAACATGATGGGATGCACCATCATGTTTGATGGGGCAGACTGGGCATTTAGGGGGGCACTGCCCCCCCATGCCCATGCCTAGATCCCCCCTGGCTGCAATAGGGTAGTACGTTGGCCTACCTTACCTGTTCAGAAGGAGGATGATGGTGAAGGGTAGGATGTAGGACTGTACGGTCTGTGTCCACACCAGGCCGTGGATGTAGTGCTGGTAGGGTCCGTCCCGGGCGTAGACGCAGCGCGTCCGGTTGTCCAGTCCCACCACAGAGACGTTGGCCCAGTAATGAGGGACGGCTGTCAGGAAGCTGAACAGGACGACGGAGGCGATGGTCCGCGCCGCACACCTCCCCGTACACACCCTGATCTTCACCTTCCAGTTGTGGATGGCCACGAAACGCTCCGCTGTAGAGTGAACACACACACAGGGTGCAAACCATCAACAATTTTTATCGACAGTCTTTATGTGCGACTTTATAACCCGTGTAACTCTGGAACCAATCACCACACACGTTCCACACACACCCTGCAGGGAGTGCAGTGACCGGTACGAGTCGGTTGGACCCGCAGGTCTCGCAGGTCTCATTCGCAGTCTGCCTGAAAAATGCTTTGGAGTGTTTTTTTGCCATACTGCTGCCTGCGAGTTATGGTTTGTTTACATCCGTGAGACTCCGGCTGCTAGGAGGAAGTAGAACGGAACTTTTTCTATGCATGTTTGGCCGGTCTATATGGCAGTGCGGTCACGCCGACACACACCACCTAGTGACCGGGCATGCACATAACAGCGTTTACAGCCAGATTGCGTCATCATCAAAAGAGGGTGTAAAAAATTAAAACTAAACGGCTCTTTGCTGTTCTCGGCGGCTACCGTCTCCGTGTAAAAGGGGCAGGGCCTGATCTAGACGGGGCGGGGGTGGGTAGTGCCCACCCAAACGTGCATCCTGCCCACCCAATGAAATGTAATATCAGTGGACTGAAAACCAGTGGTTGAAAGTTGCAACCAGATGTAACTCTTTGGGAGCATGAATATGAAACCAAATGGACCCTTGCGGGTCCATTTGGTTTCATGTTTACACTCTCAAGAGTTAAAATATTCATCATATTCATGTGAAATAGCCCAGCCAAGTCTACACAACTATAGAAGAGTAATGGCCATTTTGATCTGTATGTTTGTTTTGTGTTCTGTTTCCCAAATCCAGCCTGGAATTGTGGACAAAAGCAAAAAAAAAAACCTTAGTTTTGGGGGTCTGTGGGGCTGAAATGTCCTCAAATGGTCGTCTGTGGGCTCAAATGCTGAATAAACAGCGGGCCCTGGTGTCAAAAAGGTGGAAAACCACTGCTTCATATGAAAAACTTCCAGCCCACCCTAGTAGGGCTGGCTAAATCCGGCCCTGAAAAGGGGCCTATAAGACGATGGATAACTACAGCAGCAGCAGCAGCTAGCAGGCCTATTAAGCGATGAGTGTACCTGTAAAGGCCACCACCAGCCAGGTGGAGGCGTTGGAGGCTCCATAACAGACCACGTCGCGGAGGCTGCACCAGGGGGCGTGGCTCCAGAAGGGCTCCGCCTGGAGGAACTGGAGGGAGAACTCCAACACGGCGATGAACAGCAGCACGGCCGTGTCGGCCACCGACATGGACATCAGGTACAACCTGCTGGACCTGGACAGGCTGCAGCTCCTCCTCCAGATCACTAGGAACGTCACCACGTTGGCTGGATGGATGGACCGAAAGGATTTGGTTTAAAGGACCACTTCACCACTTTTTTAATGTATCTTCATATGACAGGTCCTCACTAATGTACATGATAAAATACCACTATTTTTTTTTTCTACTCAGTCTGTGTCTCACAGGAGGGCTGTGGGCAGTTCAGCTAAAATGACCTCAAATGGTGGTCCGTGGCTCAGGTGCTGAATAAATAGTGGGCCCTGGTGTCAAAAGATTGAATACCCCTGCTTCATATGACAAACTTTGGAGTTTGCCAGCTTGCAAGTTCTGACTCAGAGAGTTTTCTGTTTTAAATGTTGACTGCTGGACAAAAGACATCTTCAGTCTGACCTTATTGTATGCTGGAACAGCATATCTCCTTCCTGAAGGCAGTAACCTATACTCTCCATACAAAACATGGCATGGATTGGTGTGATATTCCTTGATAACCTAAGGATGCTGTTATCATATGTGGATGTATAGAGTCTCTGAAGTGGTTGTCCAACAATCTTTGAACAGATGTTAAGTTGTTGCAGCAATTGTGATTTTAAGGCTACAGACAGACTTCCAAACCAGGTGGTACTACTACTACAGTACTGAAGCACACTCATAATAACAGAAGTGAAGAACAAAAGAAGAATCCTTCTACTGGCACCGAAGGATCTTAAATGACGAAGAAAATAGATTATTTGCTTTGTTTTCGTGCACACAGATTCAATCTGATCTTTCCAGGACAGGAGATGATCTATTACTACTTTTAGGTATATATATACAACCCCAATTCCGTTGAAATTGGGACGTTGTGTAAAATGTAAATAAAAACAGAATGCATTGATTTGCAAATCGTATTCAACCTCTATTCAGTTGAATACACCACAAAGACAATATATTTAATGTTCAAACTGATAAACTTTATTGTTTTTTGAAATTATACAATCTTTTGTAATTTGATCCCTGCAACACGTACCAAAAAAGTTGGGACGGGGGCAACAAAAGACTGGGAAAGGTCATGAATGCACAAATAACGCCTGTTTGGAACATTCCACAGGTAAACAGGTTAATCTTAAACAGTTTAATATCGTGATTGGGTATAACAGGACCATCCCAGTCGTTCACAATCAAAGATGGGGCGAGGTTCACCACTTTGTGAACAATTCTGTGAGAAATTCATCCAACGGTTTAAAGACAATGTTTCTCAACATTCAATTGCAAGCAATTTGGTGATTTCATCATCTACAGTCCATAATATAATCAAAACATTCAAAGAATCTGAAGAACTTGCTATACTAAAGCGACAAGGCCGAAAACCAACACCGAACACTTGTGACCTTTGATCCCTCAGGTGGCTCTGCATTAAAAACTGACATCATTGTGTAAAGGACATTACTGTGAGGACTCAGGAACACTCAGAAAACCATTGTCAGTTTACATAATTTGTCGCTACACCTGCGATAAAACTGCGTTAAAACTGTACCATGCAAAGCAAAGCCATACATCAGAAAGGTTGGTTTAAAAAAACAACCAGAAAAACAACCAGAAATGCCTTCTCTGGGTACAATATCATTTGAAATGGTTAGACACAAAGTGGAAAAGTGTGCTGTGGTCTGATGAGTCCACATTTCTAATGATAGTGGACCCAGAGAAGGTATTTCTGGTTGTTTTTCTGGTTGTTTTTCAAACCAACCTTTCTGGTGTATGGCTTTGCTTTGCATGGTAGAGTTTTAACTTGCACTCGCAGGTGTAGCGACAAATTATGTAAACTGACAATGGTTTTCTGAGTGTTCCTGAGTCCTCACAGTAATATCCTTTACACAATGACGTCAGTTTTTAATGCAGAGCCACCTGAGGGATCAAAGTATTCTGTGTTGGTTTTCAGCCTTGTCGCTTTAGTATAGCAAGTTCTTCAGATTCTTTGAACGTTTTGATTATATTATGGACTGTAGATGATGAAATCACCAAATTGCTTGCAATTGAATGTTGAGAAACATTGTTTTTAAACCGTTGGATGATTTTCTCACAGAATTGTTCACAAAGTGGTGAACCTCGCCCCATCTTTGATTGTGAACGACTGGGATGGTCCTGTTATACCCAATCACGATATTAAACTGTTTAAGATTAACCTGTTTACCTGTGGAATGTTCCAAACAGGCGTTATTTGTGCATTCATGACCTTTCCCAGTCTTTTGTTGCCCCCGTCCCAACTTTTTTGGTACGTGTTGCAGGGATCAAATTACAAAAGATTGTATAATTTCAAAAAACAATAAAGTTTATCAGTTTGAACATTAAATATATTGTCTTTGTGGTGTATTCAACTGAATAAAGGTTGAAAACGATTTGCAAATCAATGCATTCTGTTTTTATTTACATTTTACACAACGTCCAATTTCAACGGAATTGGGGTTATATATATAGTATTGTTTCAAATCATTTTAAATATAAGCACTTTAATTTGAAATATCGTTGGTTGGTTTGCATGCTATCATGGTGGGGCAGCCTGGGCCTTTAGGGGGTCATTGCCCTCCCATGCCTAGATCCGTCCCTGCGATCAGATATGAAATGCCGAAGGTTAGTACGAAAAACACTACAGTGTACAGAATATAATGTGCGTTCAAAAATTGTGCGCGCACACACATATGACATGCGCACGCAGCTGCACACACACACACACACACACACACACACACACACACACACACACACACACACACACACACGCAGATGCACACACACACACACACACACACACACACACACACACACACACACACACACACACACACACACACACACACACACACACACACACACACACAGGCCTACTCACAGGGGATCCCCACGGTTGCCAGGGTAGGGTAGTAGACCTTTTGCAGGGTGACCATCCAGTGGTTGTTGGGACTCATCATATCCTCAGCCAGATGTGGTGGTCCTTCTCCTCCTTCCCCTCCTCCTCCTCATCATCATCATCGAGGACCCCCTGAAAACGAGAAGGAGCTGTTGCATCTCAAGGGGGTTTTATCCTCTAATGAAATCTCTAAATCATCTGACTGGCTCACCTGAAATGTGAGTGCCGTTGTGCAGTGAAAGAATAAATGTATTGGATACATCATCGTTGTGTACATTATAAATCATTATAAATCATTATAAATCATTGTCTCTCTGAAGCATCTAGGCCTTTGATGTGCTCCTTTATCATAATGATAATAATACTAACGCCCACTGGGAGTTATTACACCGTGTTGACCAGTTGCACTTATGTATATATTTGAAGTTCATAAAAAAAAATCTGATAAGGTCGAGATCTACTGTAGAGGGAAAGTAGCAGCAGTAGTTACCATTGTTGTTTTTGTCGACTAAGACTAACACTAAAGACTAAGTCGACTAAGGTTTTTGATATTTAGTTGACTTAGACTAGACTAACAAAATTGATTTTCAAAAGACTAAGACGAAGACTAAATCATAACCTAAGACTAATGGAAATTAGAAACATTTGTATCTTCTTTTTTTTTCTTTCTTTTTAAGTATGTGTGAACATCTGCAGTATACATTGCATGGTTCCTACTAAAAACTATAAATCTTTATAAGATATGAGATAAACCTACATTGTATTTGTATGTAAGACTGAACTATGTGAGACTAAGACTAAATCATTTTTAACATTTCGTCGATTAAGACTAGACTAAAAACATGAATTTCAGAAGACTAAATGGGACTAAGGCTAAATATGTCTTATTGAAAAGACTAAGACTAAATCAAAATATTCTAAAAAAAAAAAAAAAAAAACACTGGTAGTTACAGCCCCAATATACAATACAATGGACAAGCTATATTCTATATAAAAAAAGAAATTATAACAGCAAAGACATCAAACAATATCTATTTAAAATAAATGCCAAATCAGTACATACAGTACATCATACGGACCCTATTTATCGAAGATTGTCAGTCAATGTCCACATATGCCTCAAGGTTTCTCTCGCCCGAATCAGAATTTACTGGTATTTATCTATTACAGTGGTTTTCAACAGGTGGTTCGGGACCACCAGTGGTCCCTGAGAAGATTCCAGGTGGTCCCCAGGCTAAATGATAGAAAGTTGGTTAATCAGGTGTAACTCTTTGAGAGTTACACCCCTCTCAAGAGTTAAAATATTCATCATGTGAATTAGCCCAAGTCTACACAACTAGAGAATGTAGAAGATTAATGGTCATTTTGATCTGTATGTTTTACTGTTTTGTTTCCCAAATTCATCTTGGAATTGTGGACAAAAGCAAAAGAAGAAGACTTTAGTTTTGTTGGGTCTGTGGGGCTAAAATGTCATCAAATGGTGGTCCGTGGCTCAAATTCTGAATAAATAGTGGGCCCTGGTATGAAAAAGGTTGAAAACCACTTAACTGTGACATTGTCGGACAGAGAATTCTCTCTTTTAGATTTAGATTTCATCAGAAATGAGCCTGCAGGATTTGCCTGCAATGCAGGTCCACTTGGGTAGTCTTATGTTTCAGTTCCAAAACCTTAGTCAAGGGCACTTTGACAGTGTTATGCCTGAAGTACAGTATATTGGCTGCACACCATGCCGCGCCGAAGATTAATTCTGAATTAATTTTTTACAAAAGCATTTTTCTGTGAAACCCTTATTTTGAATGTCCAATGGAAACTGAGATGTGAATCGGACGTAGGAAAACTCTGCATGTTGTGTGACAGAAGATATTCTGACCCCACATAAAACGCAATCTTGATCTGATAGTGCAGGGGCGGATGTAACATTTCCCAATTGGGGGGGAAATGGCATGGGGGCGGCTTCACATGAAGTCGCACCCATACCATTTTTGGTTACAGGACTTTTATTAGGCAAGTAAAACATCAATAATAACATCAGTTGTTGTTGAAGTTGCAACAGACATGCATAAAGCATGCATTTCTGTTTTCAATGATGAAAATTCAAATTAAATTGGTCAATCGTGAGTGGCAGTCAGGGACGGTTTTGCCATTAGGTACACTAGGCAGTTGCCTAGGGCGCAATGGGGGGGGGGGGGGGGGGGGGGGGGGTGGGGGGGAGGGAGGGGGGTGAGAGGAGGGGGCGACCATCAGACATGCTTTAAAAAGATACCAGGCTAATAGACTAATATGGATAGACCCACTGTACTTGCCCTCTATAACTAGAATTCAACATTTAAAACACATAATTTCTCTAGTTTAAAAATAGTTCATAATTTTATCTCTTGGGGGGCACCATTTTACAGGAGATTTTCCCTGGAGATCCATGGAAAATCTTGCCTAGTGCTCCAAATTGCTTAGAAACACCACTGGCAGTGTTTGGTAAACAGTGGGCTAAAAGCGAATCCTCTCTGTGTGTGTTTGTCTAGCCCTCAATGATTTTGGCCTTGGGGGGGCGGGGGTGTCGTGGGATCCACACGGCGGAAGTGCTGCGCTCTGATTTGATCTCACTAACGTGTCGTCATCTCCGGCCCCTCCCACACCCGTCCACTGCTGTTCTACGTCACATCATTTAGAGCGACGCCCACCCCGGAAGGTTGACACGCCCCTCAAGGCCACTTTCCAACGCGCGTTAGTCCAGGCTTTCCGTTTTCGCGCAAGGCGGACGAAAATGAAAGCCTGGGTGTCGAGGTAAACAGTGGGCTAAAAGCGAATCCTCTCTGTGTGTGTTTGTCTCCCCCTGCAGGTGTACAGCAGCATGGAGCAGCTGTCTCAGCTGGAGCAGAAAGCTCCTTCCTCTGTGAACCGAAGGGAACCCAGAGGACCTGGCAGGGATCAGGACAACAAGATGACCAAGAGGGAGAGTCTGGGAAGCCTGGGCATGAGGGACAAGAGCTGGAGGACTGGCTCACCTGAAATGTGAGTGCCGCTGTGTAGTGAAAGAATAAATGTATTGGATACATCGTCGTTGTGTACATTACAACGACCAATATGTATGGCACCTCCTTGTCTATGCAAGTCTGATGGAAACTTAGAAACCCTTCCCTCGCACTCACATCATCCAAAGCAGGGACACTTTGGAAGTTTTTTTGTATAACCCTAGAACAGTGGTTTTCAACCTTTCTGATCTCAGGGCTCACTATTTATTCAGCATTTGGGCCACGCACCACCATTTGATGACATTTTAGCCCCACAGACCCCAAATTACAGATTTATTTTGGTTTCGTCTGCAACACCAGGCTGGATTTTGGCAAACAATAAATCAAAAATGACCATTCTTCAATGGACCAAAGGTCCATTTGGTTTCATTTTTACAAAGAGTTACATTTGGTTAACCAACTTTCTTGCTTAACCAAGGAAAAAAAAACGTAATATAAAAAGTCCATTGTGAGTGAAAGGGATTTTTCACACCGTCACTGAACACAGTTGAAATTCACCCGAAACCTTCCTGGAGAGACACTAGGGACGTAATTCAGGAAAGAAAATATACGCAAATTCAACGATAGGGGGTGCCAAGTGCCCGTAAACACGCTACACTCGAACCAACGGTATAATACAGAGAACCCTGAGTACGCTGAGCGTAATCCTCTGGAGGTAGCGTACATCAGGTGCCCGTGCACGAGCATTCCCAGCGTGTGAGAATGATCGCAAATGACAGGACCATCCCATTTTCATTCTTCCACGCCCCATTTCTTACCATAAAAGGCAACAAACGTGAGTCAGCAGTTTGTCTGAACTCTAGCTGCAGCCCAGAGTTCTGAAATTTTACAACTGAACATTGTGGTCTCTCTGTGGTCCCCCATGTCGCATGGACTTGTTGATCAGCTGATTTTGACAGAAGAGTCACTTGCAATGTCAACTGATTGAATGCAAGCACTAAAAAAATATAAGCCGCCCCTTATATAATGCAAATGCATTTATTTAGTATTTAGTTCAACCTCAGCTATTTGGTAATTAAAATATAAAAGCCCTTTCTATTGAGCAATTGCTCACTCTCACCTTTGCAAAGGTAAACAATAATATAGGCCTAATAAAAAGATATAAGCACGATCATAGGCCTACCATAAAATACCAAATAACAGCCCTTACTTAAACAACCGCCTACTAAATAAGGCCCATGTTCCCACATCATTTTGCTTAATAACGCCTTGTCAAAATAATCGCCCATGTACAAATAAGCGCCCATGAGCTGTTATTTGCAAACATATTAATACTATTATTATTATTATTATTATTATAGCTTATGGCGTTACTTTGCAGATCTCCTCATTTCTGCCTGACGCACATGCCCTCAGCATCTGCATGTCCCAATGCGACAGCAGTCCTCCACCTCAAAATATAATGTTTAATTCTGCCACACACCGCTTATGTACAACAATATTGTTCAGACTGCATATTTTTTCAAAGTGTGCGTGTGCGTTGAAAGCAGGCACTTACCATATATGAATCCAAGCATCTGTCAACAGGCATCAACTCCACATGGACTCGTCAAAACTTGAGATTTCAATTGTCCCTTACTCACTCAGTTTGCAAGCGATTGTTTTAATTCCAATGTGTCAATACAGTGTATATTTTATATATTTTATATTTCATTGGGTATAGGTATAGGTATAGGTTTTATATGACTTCAAACAATATGAAAAGAGATAGGCCTAATGCGTCGTCCTTTTTTATCTGCGCAGCTTATAGAGCTTAGACAGCTTAGACCACATGTGCGTGCCAATTAATTATCAAGGGCTTGATTTGAAAAACTGAGAACCATGTAGGCCTATTCTATAAGGCAAAACCTCATTGAACGAATATACTGTAGGCTACATGTTTGAGGCTATATTACAATATTTTAAAATGTTAAAAATATCGAATGTTACACAGCTGTGCAACCAATTAAGTAATTACAGTCAATCATGCCAGTCTGAATGTGGGTCAGATCTATTAAGCAACGCTGCCTACAATATTAAATGAAATATAATATAACAGGCAATAATAATATTTATTATTGCGTATCTGCTGTCAAAATCAGCTGATCATCAAGTTCAGGGGACATCAGGGTCTAGGCTAGATGGACTGATCACTCCTCCTCGTCCTCGAATAAATAATAGGCTATTGTGAAGAACTACAAAACTAAGCGAAAAAGTCAGGGGGGGTCCTGGACCAGCACCAAAAGCATCCGTTTTCTACATATGGATACCTGTAGGAAACAAAGTCTTATGCACTCCTGTGGGTCTTTGTGGCGGGTGCGTAGGCAGGCAAAAAGCTTAAATCAGGATAAATGTACCATTGTACACAGAGGCCCGCACACCGTCTATACTTGCAAGTAACTTTTTAAAAAGTTACTTGCAAGTATAGACGGTGTGCGGGCCTCTGTGTACAATGGTACATTTATCCTACATATGGATACCTACCTTCTCATGCATTTCAACCCGAAGCACAGCATATTCTCACATTTATTTATTAGGCTATTCATTTATTAGCCTATTTCTGGCAAGGGCGCCACCCAGCAGAGCAGCCTCTGCATGTGGTATTTGTGAGATTGGAGAGTCGCACAGACCCATCCATGATAAAACAAAAACAGACACAATAATTTTCGGTGTTGAATTATAATCCAGCGAGTTTGAGGTGGTGTTGGACCTTTGCACAGTTCATTGATTTGGCCCAATATGTAGGCTACAGACCTGCTCCAGTGATTTAATTAATTTAGCGCGTCAGCTGCATTCATTCCACTGGATAGTGGATATAGGCTCCAGTGTTGGATATAACGGTCCTTTGAAAAGACATAAGGAGGTAAGTTACTAGGCACATTAAACTATTCTGTGTGGAGTTGGAAAAGCAGTGATGGGCCGTAGGATTGTTATTTTAATACAGTGGTAAAATTGAACTTACAAAAAAAAATCGTTTAGGGACATGATTAATGTAAGTTTTATTTTTTTTTTTTTCCGTTAAAGGAAAAAGGTATACCTATGTATTATTATTTCCATAGAGGTCCGGGCCTTGTTTGAGAGCTGGAATTGTCATTAAATCCCTTTATAATGCCTTTGATTTCGGTGATCGGCGATTTGTTCACACACACACACACACACACACACACACACACACACACACACACACACACACACACACACACACACACACACACACACACACACACACACACACACACACAGGTGGTCCATTTGGTGGTCCGTGGCTCAAATGCTGATTAAATAGTGTGCCCTGGTATCAACTCCACTGTTGCAGGTACATATACGCAAGCCATGTGCTCCTTACACCACCTCCTGAGCTGACTTGCCAATGTGCGTATTGTCCGACGGCTGCGCGATGAACTTCTCGTCCTGCGGTGTGAAATTCCTCTTTCTGATTACCGGCGAGGGGAGAGAATGAGCGTTAATGTCGGTACGCTTCAGTGCGTGGGCGTATTTGCTTCCCTGAATCTGGTCCTAGAGGTGTACAGTATGTAGGAAAACAAACCCACATTCTGTGATGTCTCTGAGCATCTTGAAGCTACTGAAAACACCCTCAGACATCAGCAACATTATGAAAATTGCAAAAATATAATTGTCCAGGTAATTATATTCTGTGTTCTAGGGCTAATGATGTTTATTTCGGTGCACGTAAGGAATGCACTACATTGCAGCGTGCAGATTCTGCCCTTCCTTGGTGACCACATAGACGACACATATAATGATGTAGCCTGTAGGGTTTATGTGACTCAGACCTCACAGCCACTCACCCACACTGCCTTCTATTCTTCACCATGTCAAACCAGCGTAATCAAGCAGAAACAGACACAGTACAGCAGCGACCGGAACTTATAACAAGAGTTACCCAGAAGAAGAGATTAAACAGATCAAACTACATAAAACTTTCCCTTTATATGTTATTTTCTTTTAAAGGAAAAAGTACCTGCATTTCTTTTTAACTCATTTACCAAGGATGACATTTACAACCCGTTTTGTACCCAGATCTTATTGATGCTCATTGATGCTCTTAATGATGCTTACGACACAAGAAACACTTTTGTTATCCCACCTCCACGCCAACCTTCCTCTCTCCGCAAGGACAGTCAATGCACCCAAGCATTTTGGTCATTGCGGTAATTCAACAATCCAGTCAAACCCTATGTTCAAACAACATTATTTTTAATGGCCATTCGGCCTCCGTCCACTTCAATGTACACAGATTTGTACACAGATTTGTAAGTTTTGGGCTTCAGTATTTATTTTTCACTCTTTGTATTGGGTATTGTCGTGCATCTGCATTTAGTTCAGCACTGTGAAATATGCTATATTTCAATTCATGTCACAATTGATATTCATCACCAGTAACCTTACATTACTAAATTATGCTTAAATCCTCGGACAATGAATCGATTATGTAAACAATCGGTAGTTGCAGCCCTCTACTACTGTGTTTTAGTTATTGGTTAGTTATTATTGGATTCGATAAGTGACTTGTGTTGCGTATGTCTGTGTCTCTCCGTGGTCCCTCTCCTGCAGGAAGCGTCTGTCCTGCTCAGAGTCCCTCTACTCGGAGGGGGACTCCAGCCCGCCCCTGGGAGCCCGCCGCAGGTTCTCTGCCCTGATGGACACCCATCGGTTCGCCTCGCCCCCGGAGGGAGACCCCGACCCGCTGTCCCGCCAGACGCCGGTGAAGGCCCGCGGGACGTCCCTGGACGGCTTCAACGTCCCGTCACCCAGCCTGCTGCTGGAGCACAGGATGGGCCTGAAGGAGGCTAACGGAGTGGGTGAGTCCACGGGGGAGAGGAGGATGGAGGGATGGAAGGGGAATGGTTAGTTGTGAGCTTTATGTGGTACTAGGGGCGGATCTAGGCATGGGCATGGGGCGAGGGGGCAATGCCCCCCTAAATGAACAGTCTGCTATTTAGATATTTCAAATTAAAGTGCTTCTATTTAAAAATTATTTGAAACACTACTACTGCTACTAACTACAGCTGTGTCACCACTAAACCAACAGCATTTCATCATTGATAAACAGGAGATGCTTGAAGAAGGTTGCTTGACCGAAACGTTGCCTCAATAAAAGTTTTTGCAAGTATAGACGTGCGGGCCTCTATATGTACATTGGTACATTTATCCTGATCATTGATAAACAGAAAACTCTCTGAGTCAGACCTTTAGCTTTACGCATGCTGCGTGTCTGTTGCAACTTCAACAACAACTGATGTTTATTATTGATGCTTTACTTGCCTTATAAAAGTCCTGTAATCGAAAATAGGTGGACTTCATCGCAAAACTTTGAACGTTTTGTTCACAATTTAGGAGAGATAAACTGGCAAAACGTTGGTCAAAATACCAATTCTTCTACATTCAGATGTTTAAATATAATTTATCCAGGTTCCATTTGGTTACCAATTGTCCATCATTTATCTGGGGACCACCTGAAATCCTCTCAGGGACGAGTGGTGGTCCCTGAACCACTGGTTGAAAACCACTGCCATTTGCCGTAACAGTTAGTCCTTTACAGTTCACTTTCTAAAGCTCTATCATTCTCTTTTTCTGCCAGAAAGGCTTTAGATTTAGCTCTCCTATATGCAATTATATGGTCAAAATAATGATATTCTTTAATTTTTGCTGTGTTTTTCATGAAGTCTTCCATCAAGCCGCACCCATACCATTTTCTCCTGCCCCCCCAATTGAGAAATGTTACATCCGCCTCTGTTCAATGTGTTTGCTTTCTACCCACAGACAAGCCAACTAGAGCAGCAGGAGGGGACGCGCTGGGAGCTGCCATAACCACCACCAACAACAACACGTTGGCCCCGGGCCCTGCTGCGCTGGTGGCCGGTGGTCGCGACATGATGGTGGCACCTCCTCCACACGACACCATGGGGTCGCGGGCCACCAACGACCTGGTCCTCCGCAGGGCGCGCCACCAGCAGCTCTCAGGAGGAGGAGGAGGGGAGGGGGAGAAGCAACGCAACTCCAGAGCCAAGGTCATCAAGTCGGCCTCCGCCACTGCCCTGTCAGTCAGCATACCAGCAGGTATACTGCTGCTACACCTGACTGATTTAGAGGGGAAGTCCACCCATTTTCAACATTCTAATGTGTCATTAGTATACCCTAGAGGTGCTGGGTGGACATGATGAAAAAGTTCACCCATTCTGTCTTCCCAAGAAATGGAGGTCTGACGAAAACCATTAACATGTATTCGAACCATGTTAATGGATTTCTTTAGACACTTCTTTTTTTTCTGAGAGCGTACAAATGGAACCAAATGAACCTGTTAGGGTCTTCTGAGCATTACTGACACAGGAACATACATTTTTCAGAAAAACTAGAATCTAGAACTAGAAACTCGAATGTAGTGCCAGGAACTACAATCAAGTGTCAAGAATATATTCTTAAGGTTTGCGAATCATTTTCACAATTTTTTAAAAAAATATACCAGATCTACAAGCTCATATCGCGCCCCCGAGTGACGTGATATGAGCTTGTAGATCTGATATTTTTTCAATAGCTAAAGTGTAACATAATGCGTTGAACTCCAAAACGTGTTCATTACAGAACGGGTTTAATGAGGGATTCAATCAATCAGTGGGATATTTCACTAACTTATTGTCCCATATCTTTCGTCCCCTTCTCCCCTGTCTGTCCAGTGGAGCAGCATGGTGGCTACTCCCCGCTGGCCAGCCCCATGTCCCCCCGCTCCCTGTCCTCCAACCCCTCGTCCCGGGACTCGTCCCCCAGCCGGGACTTCTGTCCGTCGGTCAGCGTCCTGCGCTCCCCCATCACCATCCTCCGCTCTGGGAAGAAGTACGGCTTCACGCTCAGGGCCATCAGGGTCTACATCGGAGACAGCGACATCTACAGTGTACATCACATCGTCTGGGTGAGAGGGCTGTGATCATACTACTTCTACTACCAGGGTTTTTATACTCAACCCTCCAAGACCTGGACTTATTTCTACTTGAAAAAAAAACTGTTTTCAACCTTACCACTAGGTTGTACTACCATGATCTATTAAAAAAAGCATTTTTTCCCCGAAAAATATTTTTATTTATGCTAATTAATTCAATAAATAATTAATTATGATGAATTTAAAAAAAGAAATTGGGGGATATCTTTTAATGCATGTACATGTTCTAGACATTCTAATAATCACAAAAATATATTTATTGCAGTCATTTTACCTACTTTTATTAGGGTTAAAGGCTAAAGTCAAAGGTTAAAATCAACAGAAATTGCACTCAAGTCCAGAGATTAATTAAAGAGGCTAATTGCATCCTCTGTGTGGGGCATTGTTATGCAAATATCATGACCAATTTCAATGAAATTCTAAACACTCAACCTCAACCATGATATTTATGTGGAAAAAATAACAAAAACATAATGATAACATTTTCTAAATAATTAAAGGTTAGTGTTGCTAAAAAGCAACACTGGGCCTTCTAGTGTTAACTAAAACTAACTGAAAAGCGATAACTATATATATATTTTTTAATATCCGTTAACTGAAACTAATCCCCTCATGGCACCCTACTGCCTGGTCTGCCTAATGGCAAAAACGCCCCTGGAGCCCATTCCCGTGTTGACGCTACAATGTTATGCTTTACTGTATGTCTGGGATTGATTGACAGCACGTGGAGGATGGAGGCCCCGCCCAGGAGGCGGGCCTTTGTGCCGGTGACCTCATCACACACGTCAACGGGGAGTCTGTCCACGGCCTTGTCCACACCGAGGTGGTAGAGCTCATTCTAAAGGTAAGGACTGAGATGACCATACTGTACATACATACAGTACAATACCAGTAAGATGCTGCACGTCATACTGGAGTTTGATGCACACACACACACACCAGGGGCGGATCTATGCATGGACATGGGGGCGCAATGCCCCCCTAAATACCCAGTCTGCCCCACCAAACACGATGGCATGCAAAACAACCCAAGATATTTCAAATTAGAGTGCTTATAGTGCCTATATTTAAAATGATTTGAAACACTACTACTGCTACTAACTAACTACACCTGTGGCACCACTAAACCAACAGCATTTCACCATTGAAAACCGAAAACTCTCTGAGTCAGACCTTTAGCTTCATGCATGCTGCGTGTCTGTTGCAACTTCAACAACAACTGATATTATTAATGCTTAACTGCCTAATAAAAGTCCTGTAACCAAAAATGGTATGGGTGCGGCTTGAACCCATACCATTTTTTTTTAATCCGCCCCCATGCCATTTTCTTCTGCCCCCCCAATTGGGAAATGTTGCATCCGCCCCTGACACACACACACACACACACACACACACACACACACACACACACACACACACACACACACACACACACACACACACACAACCTGTCATAGGGATGGCGTCACAGGAGATCGCTCTGCAGTACAACTAATGGATTGGAACAAACAACTACATATTATCTCCACTTATAGTTCATACCCGTCTGTTTTACAATCCTTTATTTCAGGGTTTTCAACCTTTTTGACACCAGGGACCACCACTTATTCAGCATTTGAGCCACGGACCCCACCATTTGATTACTTTTCACCGTAAAGACCTAAAACTAAAGAATTATTTTGGTTTTGTACCCAATTCCAGGCTGTATCTGGGAATCAAAACCGTGTAGACTTCTTAATTAAATAGTGCTAATACAGATGATGAGTATTTTAACTCTTGAGAGTGTGAAAATGAAACCAAATGGACCCGCAAGGGTCCATTTGGTTTCATTTTTACATTCTCAAGAGTTACATCTGGTTAACCAACTTTCCATCATTTAGCCTGGGGACCACCTGGAACCCTATCAAGGACCACTGGTGGTCCCCGGACCACCTGTTGAAAACCCCTGCTTTATTTCACCAGTGGGGGTCGCCATCGTCATCACCATGAGACCATGTGACATTGTGACAAGCACAGTAAAATGGCAGCCCCCATGGGATAAAAAACATGAACTATTTTTAAACTAAAAAGCTTATGTGTTTTAAATATTCAATTCTAGTATAGAGGGCAAGTATAATGTATTATCCATATTGTACATTGCAATTGTAAATTCTTCTCATCTGTATGTACTGTATATGATGCATTGCAAGCGCCTGACAAATGTCTAAATTGCAAATCGTGATCTACATTGTATTTGGTCTTATTATTATTGTCGTACAGAGTGGGAACAAGGTGACAGTGACCACCACGCCTTTCGAGAACACGTCCATCAAGGTGGGTCCGGCCCGCAAGGCCAGCTACAAGGGGAAGATGGCTAGGAGGAACAAGCGGAGCTTACCCAAGGAGGGACAGGAGAGGTATGAGCACCATGGGTTTATTTATTTTGTTTTATATTCCAGGGGTTTTCATCCAGCTAAATGATGGACAGTTGGTTGACCAAGTGTAACTCTTTGACCAAATGGACCCTTGCCAGTCCATTTGGTTTCATGTTTACACTCTCATGAGTTAAAATATTCATCATGTGAATTAGCCCAAGTCTACACATTACACAACTACACAATGTAGAAGATTAACAGTTAGAATGGCAGCACTTTTTCATATTTTTTAGGTAGCTAGTGCCAGCGATTTTCATCTAAAAGTCATATTTCATATTTCGGTCCATGTTTCCCTTCGGACAAGTTAGTTGGCGCACACAGTTCCGGTTAGTTCCGGTCCGTCTCTTATTTGGGTCCCTCAGTTGGCAGAGGAGGCGATCACGGCTCGCTGCCGGTAGCATTGGGATCGTATCAAACCAGCGACATAGAGTTACGTAAAGTGAAGTAGATCAACTTCAATGGCAACGGTCGTAACAATTATTTGATAATAGTAAGCGAGACATGGCCATTATGGCCATTTTGATCTGTATGTTTGACTGTTCTGTTTCCCAAATGGCATTGTGGACGAAAGCAAAAGAAATCTTTAGTTTTAGGGGTCTGTGTGGGGCTAAAATCTCATCAAATGGTGGTCCGTGGCTCAAATTCTGAATAAATAGTGGGCCCTGGTATCAAAAAAAGTTGAAAACCACTGTTGTATACCATTATAAAGCACAAGGTTCAAGGTGTTCTTGCACCATAACAGAAGTACAATAAATCTCCTTTGTTGTTCTTCCCCTGGCAGTAAGAAGCGTAACTCCCTGTTCCGTAAGATCACCAAGCAGTCCAACCTGCTCCACACCAGCCGCAGTCTGTCCTCCCTGAACCGCTCTCTCTCCTCCAGTGAGAGCCTGCCCGGCTCGCCCACGCACAGCCTGTCGGCTCGATCCCCTACGCAGGGATACCGCTCCACCCCGGACTCCTCCTACCTGGGTAAGGCATGGCTTTTTCAACCAAGCTTCATGAGTTCATGTTTTAGGTCAGGGATGCCCAAAAGGTAGATTGTGATCTACCAGTAGATCACACAGGCCGTGCAGGTAGATCACATGACAGTCCCCCCAGCACTTGGACCCTTATAGATCTGTAACTCTTGAGAGCGGTAAAATGAAACTAAATGGACCTGTAAGAGTTAAATTATATTTTACCACTCTCAAGAGTTAAATTATAATTATAGGTATTGTGACATTTCACTCTGTCGGGTGAAAGAAGACAGCTTGGACTCCTCATGCATTGAGGGAAGCATGAGCCCAGTCCGATGCCTCCCCAGCTTGGCGGAGGGTGTGTAGAGCCCAGGATCACATTAGGAATTGGCACTGGGAGAAAAAATGGGATACAAATTTGTCGGATGAAAATTATTTGGAAAAAAAATGAATAAATAAAAATAATATATTATGTGTTTTCGATGTTCAATTCCAGTTATAGAGTCTAATGTATTTATCCATATTAGGCTTATTAACCGGGAATCCTTTTTAAAGCATGTCTGGGGTCGCCGCCTCCCCTTGCCCCCCTCCCCTCAATGCCCCCCCCCCCCCCCCCCCCCCCATGGTGCCCTAGGCAACTGCCTAGTCTGCCTGATGGCCAAAACGCCCCTGATCGGGATATCGGTAAAAAAGTCAATATCGCACATCTCTAATTGTGTGTTCCGTGCCTCCTCCTCCTCCTCCTCCTCCTCCTCCTCCTCCTCCTCCAGGTGCATCTTCCCAGAGCAGCTCCCCAGCCTCCAGTACCCCCAACTCCCCGGCCGCCTCCCAGCACATGCGGCCCAGCTCCCTCCACGGTCTCTCCCCGAAGCTCCACCGCCAGTACCGCTCGGCCCGCTGCAAGTCCGCCGGCAACATCCCTCTGTCCCCGCTGGCCCACACCCCGTCCCCCACGCAGGCCTCTCCTCCCCCGCTGCCCGGCCACACCATAGGCAGCTGCAACACCACCCAGGCCTTCCCCGCCAAGCTGCACTCCTCGCCCCCGGTGGTCCACGCCAGGCCCAAGAGCGCCGAGCCCCCTCGCTCGCCTCTGCTCAAGCGGGTCCAGTCGGCGGAGAAGCTGGGCTCGCCCCTGACCCAGTCCAGCTCCACGGGGGGGCTGGGGGGACCGCTGAGGAAGCACAGCCTGGAGATGCAGCAGCACGGCCTGGACTACCGCAAGGACACCTTCCTCTGCGAGATGGGGCTGCAGAGCCTGCTGGAGACGGAGGGGGAAAACCTGCCGGCGTCGTCCAACTCCAACCCCCCGCCGCTGCACTTCTCCCTGGCCGCCTCCCCGTCCCACTCGGTCTCCTCCTCCTCCTCCTCCCCGGAGACCGGCGTGCTCAAACCCGTGAGGAGGCTGGGCAGGCAGGAGTCGCCGCTGAGCAGGGAAGCCCTGCTGGCTGGGAGAGAGAGAGAGAAGGAAAGAGAGAGGGAGAAGGAAAGGGAGAGAGAGAGGGAGAAGGAAAGGGAGAGAGAGAAAGAAAGGGAGAGAGAAAGGCAGCAGGAAATGGAGAGAGAGAGGGAGAAGGAAGCGGAGAGACAGAGGGAGATGGAAACCGAGAAAAACACGGAACATAAAGCCGCGGTCACAGAGAAATTCCCGAATCGAGGCGGAGCTACGGAGAACCCTTCGTCTTCCACACCTGGAAAACCTCTTAGAAGTGACCCGTCGAGTTCCTCCTCCCCCCTCGGTCAAACCTTCAGGCTTCAGTCGCCAAGTAAGGACACCGTGAGAACTGCTGCCCAGAGCGCGGCCGCCAAAACCACAGGGACGGGGAACGTCGGAGTCCTGAAAGGGCCTGACAACATCCCCCAAGTTCAAACAGCCTCATCCCCTAAACATCAGGAACCCAAAACAGTCTGGAATATGTTTTCTAATATGAAAGATCCTCAGGACAACTTGGCGGGCAAAACCGAGCCAAAGCAGGCAGGGGACAGCAAGAGTTGTACAAGTAAGACAGGCCTGCCCTACGGCGATGTAAGCAAAGGCACAACAACCCCTGCCCTTGATAAAGGCACCGCACAGGGCCTGGCGATGAGCGTAAACAAACCATTTAAACCCTCAGTTACAGGGGAGAGTCTGAGGAAGAGTGGTATCGTGAGCAATGACGCCAGAACTTCAAACCTCGGCTCCAAAAGCCCCAAACTCCCTCCCAGGGTCCTCCCGCCCGTCGTCCCTCCCCACGGACAGCCCCTCTCCCTCGGAAAGGTCCGGCAGGGCCTGGGGCCCGTGAACTGCTACCGAGGCACGCTGGACTGGGAGGACAAGTGTCGCCTGGAAGTGGTGGAGGAGCACTCGCCCTCGCCGTCCCCGTCGCCCACCGGCGTCACCCCGTCGCTCTGCGGACCCTCCCTCTGCAAGTCCCGCCCCGTCTCCCCCGGCGACAAGACCAGCTTCGTCACCCAGCTGACGGCTGTGGCCAAGACCGTCCTGGGGCCCATGAAACTGGCATACCAGGACGGGACAAAGAACAAAGAGCAGCAGCAGCAGGCCATGAAGACGGCGGAGGAGAAGCAGGGCAGTTCACAGGCAGGAAAGGGAGAGTCTCCCACCGGAGGTCGGACGCCCGGCGGCCCTGCGGTCGTAACACAAAGCCCTGTCAGCTCGCTGCGAGAGAAGGCTGCCACAGGCACAGGGAGCCAACAGAAGATGTGACAGTAGATTATTATGGGATGCAAAGTTGGGGAATAGGACGGCCTTTTCAGGAGAACAATGCAGCATTGTGTGAAGCACTTACAGTATGAAAAAAAGAGCATGAACATTCCAAATGTATACGAAATGAGATACCGGTATTTATTGATTCCATAAATCAAGAAAAAAAAAGAGAAAAGAATATGTTCTGTAAAGGTGTGCTTATTGTTGTTTTCTATTGTAAAGTACTATTTAATAAGAAGGCACTCCCATGTTATGTAAAAGTCTATATCAGATGTACAGTGTGTGGGTGTGTGTGGGAATGCGTGTCATGGTATGTATGTAAATTTATGTATATTAGATACAAAACGGTCAACAAGTGCTTTACTGATCAAAACATGCTGAATACTGTGAATACCAAATCCAGTCACTCGATTGAGAATTTCAGAAACTCTTTTTTTAATTTTCCAGAGGAAGCCATTTAAAACCTTTCACTTAAACAGCCAATGACTTAAACGCAGTCTATGCAGTTGACGCCACTGATTCTCAACGCAATCTAGCATTCACACAACACAACACACAAAACCTGAAAACAACACGGTACAAAGTCTGTACTGTTTGGGGCCAACGGGTGAGTCAAATCCTTGTTTATTTTCCATCCAGCAGTTATCTTTCTGCGAGTCGATTTGTCTAGCCATGCAGCCGAGGTGTTCCCTCGGTGAGGAATATGTCCAGACGCCGAGTGAAGTCTTCTAGGCCCCTGTCTGTAATGCTTGGTGCATCACGATGACTTGGAGCGGCTGTAAGCCACCAAAATGGGTCTATTCCTGGTGGCTATTTGAAGGCCATGGCCTGTTTGTGCGGGTAAAGCATGGCTGACTGAAGGCTTGGGCTCAGCTCTTATCTCTGCCAGGCAGGAGAGCCACCAGAGGGGCTGCTCTCTCTCTCACTGCTTTTCCCTTCCTGCCAGGGGCGGATCTAGGCATGGGCATGGCGGGAGCAATGCCCATGCCTCGAATGATCAGTCTGCCCCACCAACCACAACGGCATGCAAAACAACCCAAGATATTTCAATAAAGTGCTTATAATCAAAATGATTTGAAACACTACTACTGCTACTAACCAACTACAGCTGTGTCACCACTAAATCAACAGCATTTCATCAATGAAAACAGAAAACTCTCTGAGTCAGACCCTTAGCTTTATGCATGCTGTGTGTCTGTTCAGATCAGATGAGATCAGAAAATGGCATGGGTGCGGGTTCATCGCCCGTGGCGCAAAGCATCACAGGCGATGAAGTCCCCCCCCCCCAATTGGGAAATGTTACATCCGCCCCTGCTTCCTGCAGCTTTCACACGCAAGCAGGCACACAACCACCCACTCACCCGTGTACAGTGTAATGGGAGGTAGTGTTGTTGTTGGTATGCATTTTCACAAGCAATGATTTGGCGTGCTACTGCGTGCGTATGTGTGTGCGCGCGGTGCGCATATGTGCAAGTATGTCTGTAATGTATGTGCAGTACTCTTGGGATTAACCGTACTCCGTCAAATCAGCATACGGAGTTACAATAGAAAAGATAGGACTGGAAATAAATGGACAGCATTCAGTATCTTAATAGCATTTACATATTTTTGCCACATGGAAGAAGAAAAAAAAAATCCTCTGCTACTACTATTTATCACTGACTGGCACAGCAAATATTGCTAAGATGTAAAAACTTGAGTTGTATACAGAACATAGAGATTTGTCCTTGTCCTTTTGGAGGCAGGCATGTGTACAGGAAACCGTCTGTATTGATCTGAACCGAAAGGGGGAAAGCAGGCAGTCGTTGGATGTAGCATAACTTGTTTATAAAAGGGCTGAGTGGACAAGATAGGGGGCGCTGTAGTCATTCCTGTTTTAGTGCTGTTATTCTGAATCATCACAATAATAGACCTGCTATCTGTAATCAAACTGTGTTGTAATAGGCACCATACAGTGGATAACTGGGAAATAGATCATAGTCATATTTTATCCTCTCATTTGTATCACATCAGTAATCTTTTAAATGGTCATTTAAAGGAAAGACAGCCCGACATTGACTTTCACGTTCATCTCAGTTCACAGGTACACTATCCAATATGCATAATATCTTATGCAAGGCATTTACAGCTGTATGGCAGGTATGGACATCTTGTCCAATATTGTAACCACCAGCCTATAGTTACTGTATGAATTAGAATAGAGCAGTGGTTTTCAACCAGTGGTCCGGGGACCACCAGTGGTCCTTGAGAGAGTTCCAGGTGGTCCCAAGCTAAATGATGGAAAGATGGTTAACCAGATGTAACTCTGTGAGAGCGTAAAAATGAAACCAAATGGATCCATGCGGGTCCATTTTGGTTTCATGTTTACACTCTCAAAAGTTAAAATATCCTATCATGTGAATTAGCCCAAGTCTACACAACCAGAGAATGTAGGCGATTAATGGTCACTTTGATCTGTATGTTTGGCTGTTTTGTTTCCCAAATTCAGCCTCGTATTGTGGATAAAAGCAAAAGAGATCTTTAGTTTTGAGTCTGGGGGGCTAAAATGTGATCAAATGGTGGTTGCTGAATAAATAGTGGGCCCTGGTATCAAAAAGGTTGAAAACCACTGGAATAGAGGTTTGGTTTGTTGTGAAGATGGGAGTTTGTTATAAGGCATGTTATGTTACACTGCCCTCTCCTGGTTCACAATGGCCTCTTCAACATAATGCTTTGTGATCTCCAATAAGGTGGTTGACAGATATATTGCAGAATGGACATTATAAGGAATACTGTAGGCTCGGTGAATATGCATTTCTTTCCAGTTTATGCAGATATATACAGAATATGGCAGTAATTAACATGTACTTTATGTGACACATGAATCGGCATTCCTTTTTTATGTTGCTGTCTCCTCATAGGACTGTTAATTCTATTTATGTCCTGAACAGGGCATACAGTTTTATAAAGATTTTCCTTAAAACTTCTAGTGACAAGAACACCTTATTGTAGCTGCTTGGGTCGTTGTGTTTAATGTCGATATAAAAATCAGGTTATAGCTCAAAATCGGTCAATGAAAAACAGTTGTACTTGATCTTGTACAAAGCTTGCACCCGACCTGCAAGCATTTTACTAATCAGAGGAATCTGACCCCAGTGTTACACATTGTGCTTTTAGTCAGTTCTTCTGACTTTAATGAAAGGAGTAGTGTGAGATGCACTTTATTTTAAATCGTATGTGTGAGAAGTTACTTTGGAGAACTATGGTATTGACATAGGCTACTGTATACATAGATTCTTAATATGAACACAAAATCCAAGCGTAAATTACATTCCACTTATCTGTTAACTGAAAGTGTATTTATTTGTATGATTGTATCATATGGGGCACTTTGTTTGTGATAGATGTCATTTAAATGCAGACACCTGAAGTTCAGTATGTGTAATAAAATTCAGAGATTTGATCCCAATGCCGTATCGTTGATCTGTCACTCCCTATTATAGTATTATACTTTTTTTATTATATTTTTTCATCTCACGATTTTGCAACCCATTTTTTTCACCCAGTGCCAATTACTAATGTGATCCTGGGCTCTACACACCCTCCACCAACCTGGGGAGGCAGCGGACTGGCCTCATGCTTCCTTCAATGAGGAGTCCAAGCTGCCTTATTTTTACCTGACAGGAGGGAGTTTCCCTGGTTGGACGTAGCGCGTGGAAGGAACACATTATTCCAACCAGTTCCAGTCTCCTCCATCAGGCGCCCCGGCTGGCCAGGGGGAGGCAGTTTAGAGCCCAAGATTTCAGCATGTTTTTGTGAGGGTATCTACCCTAGGGAACACAGGGAGAACATGCAAACTCCACACAGAAACGCCCTTTCACCAATGTTACTGTATGTACAGGGGTGCACACCCCTGTACATCATCATTGCAAGTATGGGTTAGCGCCCCAGCCTGTGTCCCCCGTGAGGAGGAAGCCCAAAAACCTTGGTGAGGCCGTTAGGAGGGCCATTATGATTCACTGCTCCTGAATGAAATGTCTGGTGCTGGGAGTCTGGTGCAACGCACAGGTCCTGTGCCAACCTGGTGAGAGCAGGAGCAGACCTGGTGAGATGTAGGAGGGGTCTGGACAGGAGTCAACCCACAGAGCCTAGTCCTTCCATGTGCCAGAGTATGGTTCTCCCAGTCCCGGCAGAGTAGTTCTGGGGCAGTGGATTGTGTGGCCTTGGGTCTTTCCCTAGTGGACTGACCGAGAGTAGCTACTGGGACGTAAATCGGGACTTGATCAACCCCGGCTGGGTCGCCTGAGTGAGGGGTATGATGTTGCGAGACCCGAAACCCCGATGACCTTGGGATACATCACTGAGGATACGTCCCAGTTGCATCCATGCGATGTATCTTTAAGCCAGCAATGCATCATATGCATACATATTAGAGCTCAGCTGATAGTCGATTAAATTATTTAATTGTGATTAATCCCATGATTGCCCATAGTTAATCTTAGGGGAAGTGATTAATCGCAATTTAATCTCATATTTTTTATCATTTCTAAATGTACCTTAATATCGAGGTTCATTATTATTTATGCTGCATTTGAGCCACAGACCACCATTTGCAGAATATTTTATATCTTTCTCTAATTGTGTAAACTTATTTTAATTTACCTTAAGTAATGCAGATTTTTAACGATTATTTACCTGCATTTGGCGAAATTGAACCACTTGGCTTTTATTTTTACTGCGAGTCAATCACGCACTAAATAAATTAATCGGGTTAACCCAGCCTTGAGTTAACCCGATTAATTTATTCCGTATCCGTACATGCACTCATTGCATTGACACTGCAGAGCGTTTAAAACACCACATGTCGTCCGAGTCAGTTTGTCTCAAGTCGAGTCTCAAGTATTCTAACTTCAAGTCCGAGTCGAATCGCAGCAAAAATGCGCCTTGATTCCAATTGGAGTGGAGTGTAGTCAATAAAATGTTCTCATGCACAGATCTCATGTACTGATATATTTTTGTTATTCAAGAATATGCCATTAGATTAAGCAGTGTCTGGATCAGTTCATACTCACCTGTGTCTTCTGTCAATCACAGGAGGTTTATGGTACAACAGCGGCGCCCTGTGGGTGCATCCGCTCATTACACCACCATGCATTAGGCCTACATTACATGACATGACATGACCTAAACCTTTTTATGTTAAAGGATCCCTTTAATTAACTCCAGGGACTTTGGCCTACATAAGAGACTTTTACGGCTCTGGCATTGATTCTCATCCTGTTTAATTTCAGGTTGACATATTTGAGCGGTTAGTCTAGAGAAACATTTAATGGACCCCCCTTTGCATGATAAAATACACTGATAATGTAAATCTATTATGCACTCTCAGAATTACAGACCCATAAGGGACCATTTGGTTGAATGGTACAATAGAGGCTCCACATATTATGGACAAGGACCGAAGGTAGTGAGAGCTCAGCTTTAATGAACTGACTTTAATGAACAGAATGAACTGAAATCCTCATAATTGTAGATCATTTTGATCTAATAGAATAACACAGGCATCACAGAGCTCTAAATGGCTCTTGCACCGCCCTCATTGAAAACAATGTATTCAGTTATCCTGTATTATTCAGGCAGCACAGGGAGAGGGGAGCTGATTTTCTGACGCCTCAATGTCGCAATTCTGTCTGTCTATGGCTCCGGAACTGACTCCAAGTGGGCAGGGCTTAGGGTTTAAAAGGAAAGCGTGGGCTCCCAGCAGGCTGTTTGTTGGGGCTGTGGCTGTCAGAGGTATGTTTGTTTGTACACAAACGCTTGTTTGAGAAACACACGGTTTTATCAGCATTTAACACTGTTGTTTAAAGTTTTTGTGGCTTTATAGGACCATCAGTTTTATTGCATTGGTTTTCTACCAGTTTGATACCAGGGTCCATTATTTATTTAGTAAGCCATAAAGACTATGATTACATTTAGCCTCCCAGATCTAAAACCAAAGGTTTGGTTTAGTCAACAGTTCCAGCTGTATTGATGTCCCATTGGTACCATTAGGAAAGATAACAGGTAAATGTTAATCAAATGAACAATTCTAATACATTCTATAATTGTGCATATCACCAGATCTAATTTGGGGGTAAGGTTTCACCACGTAATCCCACATAACATAGGAACACAGGCCTGCTGTTATGTGTCTTTATGTGATTTGTCTCAATTTCACATTTGTGAGGATCCATCATGTCTACCAGCATCACATAATTCACACAGGGTTAGGTATGTCATGCAGGTTGATGTGGTGTGTCTTAAAATGTGAGTGGATTTATGTACGCTCCCATTTGCAGCTAAAATGTCATTGAGGCATTGGCGATGGGCCTATGACCCGAATTTTTGCTGTTGTGCTGTTCACTTGTAGCACTTTATGAGCACAGAAAAATAAAATATTTTCTTTGTTTGAGGAGTCTACCTTAAAAGGAATCCTGTCTAATGAGCCAGATATGGATAAATACATTATACTTGCCCTCTATAACTAGAATTGGACATTTAAAACACATGGAATAAGCTCTTCAGTTTAAAAATAGTTAATGTTTTTATCCCATGGGGCCGCCATTTGACTGTGACAGGTCATGTGTGGGTCACATGACCTGTCACAATGATGACGTCACAGAAGAGCTGTAATATATAACATAGAATGGAAAGTTCCATGATTATCCAGGATTAAATGTAAAACATCAAAGTATATACACTGTTCTGTTTGTAATGACAATGGTGAAATAAAGAACCGTAAAACAGACAGAATGGACCAATGTATAGTTGTATGCATTCCATTCACTTGTTCTGTGACGTCATCACTGTGACAGGCACAGTCAAATAGCGCCCCCCCTTGGGATAAAAACATTAACTATTTTTAAACTGAAGATCTTATTCTATGTATTTTAAATGTTCAATTCTAGTTATAGAGGGCAAGTATAATGTATTATCCATATTTGTCTCATTAGGCAGGGTTCCTTTTAAGGTATTTGTATTTGCAGAGTGAGTCTTCTGTTTTCTATGTCAAGATAAACATTGCCATTTATGGATTGTTGATGATTCAAGTTGAAATTTTGTTCGTTCTTGGTGAGTGTGCAGGCTATTGGTAATGATCTTGCTGTGTCAATGGTAACAATGTTATGTACTGTTAATGTTTTGTTGTCGGGGCCGTTGAAATGTCAATCAATGTGATTGATTTTTGGACCTGTAAATTACAACAAAACAAACTATGGCACTGGTGTGGGACTTCTGGTTTACCGGAACGGGGTTCAATTCCCTGCAGTGCCCTGCTCAATGTTGTATCTGCATGGTCTCTTTATTTTTGGCTCATTGTGTTGCATAGATCAGTGGTTTAAACCCTTTTAAACCACTTGGTTCAGTGGTTTAAA
This sequence comes from Benthosema pterotum, assembly GCA_039105355.1. NCBI lineage: Eukaryota > Metazoa > Chordata > Actinopteri > Myctophiformes > Myctophidae > Benthosema > Benthosema pterotum. Next base: position 43,826,349 of record CM076973.1, on the reverse strand, counting down.
CCCTTTTCATACCATGAACCACTATTCTTTTCAGCCACAGACCCCCATGTGGTGTGTTTAGCCTCTCAGATTTTTGTCCAATTTAGAAAAATATTGTTTCATGAATAATGTGTCCCATATTTCATGTTCCATCCTAATTGGCTATAATTCACTTTCAAAGTTTGCAAGATTGGCCTGTTTAGAACAAAAAGCATCAAATGATAGCATAGCATAAGCTCTTTAACACACAATTTACCTTGCTTATGGTCAATCACTGTGTATAGTGTGAAAAGTGCATTACATGCAGTACATTAAAGTGTGACTTTAACTATTGAAATGTGAATCAGTTTAAATGTTTCTGATTGTTTTTCCAACATGTAAATGACAACAAAACAACACCTCTGGCTCTGGTGTTGGACTTCTGGTTTTCTGGGACGGGGTTCAATTCCCTGCACAGCCCTCATCATTGTGTTGTATTTACACTTGAAATTGTTTATTTGTGCTACAACTCGCTTAATGTAGGCAACAGAGACAGCAAAATTCTTAATACAGGAGTTTTTTCCTCTTGGTCAGTGGTTTTCAACCTTTTTCATTCCATTTATTCAGCATTTGAGCCACGGCGTACAATTTGATGTCATTTTAGCCTCACAGACCCCAAAACCCCAAGATTTCTTTTGCTTTCGTCTACAATTCCAGGCTGGATCTTGGAGAAAACAAAAGAGTCAAACATACAGATAAAAATGACCATTAATCTACTACATTCTCTAGTTGTAGACTTGGGCTAATTCACATGATGGATATTTGAACTCTTGAGAGCGTAAACATGAAACCAAATGGACACTGAAGGATCCATTTTAATTTCATCATTTTTATAAAATCCACAAAAACGTCAATTTTAGAATACTATACTATGGCATATCGACATTTTTTCGATAATCCCCAAAAACGATGAAAACGGCATACTAAAGCATGTTGTGCGGGACCGTGCACTACAGCTTGTCATTTATATTCGATTTTGTAATTTTTCGAAAATCCTTGAAACGATTTTCGACATACTATAGTACGTCGAATTCTCGATTTCAACATTTTTTTACTCAAAAACAATGAAAAAAGCATACTATAGCATGTTGTCCGACTTGAGCAAAATTCACGTGATGAATATTTTAACTTTTGGTTTTGGTTTCATTTTTACACTCAGAGTTACTGGTTAACCAACTTTCCATCATTTAGCCAGGGGATTTCAACGTTTTTCAAAAATCCTCAAAGATACTCAAAATGATGAAAAACGCATACTATAGTATGTTGTCCAAGACAGTGTACTAAAGCCTGTTTTTGCCAGGTTTTGTCATTTTTCGAAAATCCTCAAAAATCCTCAAAACGATGAAAAACGGCATGCTGTGCAAAACCGTGAGGCTATAGCCTTGCGTTTTTGCCAGCTTTCGCCATTTTTCGGAAATCTTCAAAAATCCTCAAAACGATAAAAAACGGCATGCTGTGCAAGACTGTAAGGCTATAGCGTTGCAATTTTGCCATTTTTCGTCATTTTTCTAAAATCTTCAAAAATCCTCAAAACGATTAAAAACGGTAAGGCTATAGCTTCGCGGGTTTTTTTATTATTATTTTTTTAACTAGAGCTGTCAATCGATTAAAAAAATTAATTGCGATTAATCGCATGATTAATGATTAATCGCAATTTAATTGCATATTTTTATGAGTTCTAAATATACCTTAAATTAGTGTTTTTCAAGAATATTCATATCAAGGTCAATTATTTATTCTGCATTTGAGCCACAGACCACCATTTGATGACATTTATTTAGACTCCCAGACCTAAATTAAAGAATTTGTCAACAATTTGATGTTGGTATCATTGGAAGCACATTGTAGAAAGTTTTCTACATTCTCTAATTGTGTAGACTTATTTTAAAGTAACTTAACTGACGCCGATATTTAACAATTATTCACCTGCATTTGGTGAAAATTTAACCAAATAGACCCACTTGGCCTTTGGTTTTACTGTGAGTTAATCTCGCACTAAAAAAATTAATCGAATTAACTCAAGGCTGAGTTAACTCGCGACTAACTAGTTAATGCTGAAAGCCTTAATTTTAACATTTTTCGAAAATTTTCAAAAATCTTCAAAATGATGAAAAACAGCATGCTGTGCAAGACCGTAAGGCTATAGCATTGCGTTTTTGCCATTTTTCGCCATTTCCCGAAAATCATCAAAAATCATCAAAATGATGAAAAACGGTAAGGCTAATGCCTTGCGTTTTTTCGAAATTTTGACATTTTTTGAAAATCCTCAAAACGATGAAAAACGGCATGCTGTGCAAGGTTGTAAGGCTATGGCCTTGTGTTTTTGCCAGGTTTCATCATTTTTCGAGAATCTTCAAAAATCATCAAAACGATGAAAAACGGTAAGGCTATAGCTTTGCGTTTTTTCAAATTTTCAAATTTTTTACATTTTTCGAAAATGCTCAAAAATCCTCAAAACGATGAAAAACGGCATGCTCTGCAAGATTGTAAGACTATAGCCTTCCGTTTTTGTCAGTTTTCGTCATTTTTCGAAAATCTTCAAAAATCATCAAAACGATGATAAACGGTAACGCTATAGCCCTGCGCTTCTTTTTTTCTTTTTTTTTTAAATTTTGATGTTTTTTCAAAAATCCTCAAAAATACTCAAAACGATTAAAAAAAGGCATGCTGTGCAAGATTGTAAGGCTATAGTCTTGCGTTTTTGCCAGTTTTCGTAATTTCTCGAAAATCCTCAAAAATCCTCAAAACGATGAAAAACAGCATGCTGTTTAAGACCGTAAGGCTATAGCCTTTAGTTTTTGCCATTTTTCGAAAAATCTTCAAAAATCATCAAAACGATGAGAAACGGCATGCTGTGCAAGATTGTAAGGCTATAGCCTTGCGTTTTTGCCAGTTTTCATCAATTTTCAAAAATCCTCAAACCGATGAAAAACGGTAAGACCATAGCTTTGCATTTTTTCAAAATGTTGACATTCTTCGAAAATCCCCAAAAATCTTCAAAACGATGAAAAACGCCATGCTGTGCAAGATTGTAATGCCTTGTGTTTTTGTCAGGTTTCGTCATTTTTCGAGAATCTTCAAAAATCATCAAAACGATGAAAAACGGAAAGGCTATAGCTTTGCGTTTTTTCAAAATTTCGAAATTTTGACTTTTTTTGATAATCCTCAAAAATCCTCAAAACGAGGGGGCACGGTAGCACAGTGGTTAGTGCTGTCGCCTCACAGCTAGAAGGTTCTGGGTTCGATTCCCGCTATAGGGGAGCTTCTGTGGGTGCTGGCGGCGTGTCTGCTCCTCCGCGTCATCAGTGCCCATACCGAGGCGGGGTTGACAAAGGGCCTTTCTGTGTGGAGTTTGCATGTTCTCCCCGTGTCATCTAGGTTAGATACCCTCACAAAAACATGCAGTAATCCTGGGCACTGAACTACTTGCCCCTGGCCAGCCAGGGCGCCTGATGGAGGGGACTGGAACTGGTTGGAATAACGTGTAACTTCCACACGCTACGTCCAACCAGTGAAACTCCCCCGTCGGGTGAAAAGAAGGCAGCTTGGACTCCTCATGCATTGAAGGAAGCATGAGGCCAGTCCGCTGCCTCCCCAAGTTGGCGGAGGATGTGTAGAGCCCAGGATCACATTAGGAATTGGCAATGGGTGAAAAAAATGGGCTACAAAATCGTGGGATAAAATATTTTTTTTAAATCCTCAAAATGATGAAAAATGGCATGCTGTGCAGGACCATGAGGCTATAGCCGTTTTTAGGAAAATGACGAATGACAAAGTATTTTCGAAGTATGTTGAAATTTCGAAGAAAAAAAAACGCAAGCCTTACGTTTGTTCATCGTTTTGAAGATTTTCGAAAAACTGACAAAAATGGCGAATTCTGGCAAAGACGCAAGACTATAGCCTTGCTGCCTTACGGTCTTGCACAGCATGCTGTGTTTCATCATTTTGGGCATTTTTGAGCATTTTCAAAAAATGTCGAAATTAAAAAACTCATAAAAACTCATATTGAATTCATTAGGACCAGGGTAAATGTTAGCTTAAAAATATTGTATAGATCTATTAACTCCTTTTCATATAACACAAGGAAACGAATCGCTCAACAACTACTTATTCCCATACTAGACTATGGTGATATAATCTACCAGAATACCTTCGATACTCATCTTTACACTCTAAATGTAGTATACAATAATATTTGTCGATTTGTTTTAAGGTGTCCCTATCTTACGCACCACTGTATTATGTACGATTCCTTGAACTGGTTCTCACCAAAAAACAGGAGGCATCTCCATATTTGTCTTTAAATGTTTTTACTTTGATTATCCATCTTATTTAAAAGAACACTTAATTCAATATTCGTCAGCCTACTCTCTACGACATACGCAACACCTTTATTTTTCTGTGCCCAGAATCTCACGAGAGATAGGCAGACGTGCCTTTAAGGTCAAAGCCCCAGCTGACTGGAACGCCCTGCCCTTGTCAATTAGGTCAATCACCTCGTTCACTTCCTTTAAGACTGCTTTAGCATCTCATCTTCAATCAAGCTGTTCCTGCTTTTGAATTATTATTATTATTATTTTTCGCTTATCATTGCATCGGATGACGTGTTCCTTGTATTATGTTTTTATTTATTTGTCTTATTTAGCAAAATGTTGGGATCATGAAGGTACTTACTACTTATTGATTGGGCTGGTGTTGGGTTTGTGAGGGGTTGAGCTTTTGTGTATGTCCGTATTGTCCATGTCCCTATTTGTCCTCTTGTATGTCTTACTGTGTATTTTGTTGCTCTATGGTTACTGTATGATTGTCTGTTGAGGACCCCATCTAAAACGAGTTGTTGCAACTCAAGGGAGCATCCTCTAGTAAATTTCTAAATAAATAAATAATAATAATAAAAAAGAACGCAAGGCTATAGCCTTACCCTTTTTCATGATTTTGAGGATTTTCAGAAAATGTCAAAACCTGGCAAAAACGCAAGGCTATTTTCAAAAAATGACAAAATCTGGCAAAAACACAAGGCTATAGCATGCACAGCATGCTGTTTTGCATCATTTTGAGCATTTTCAAAAAATGTCGAAATTTTGAAAAAACGTAAGGCTATAACCTTACCCTTTTTCATGATTTTGAGGATTTTCAAAAAATGACGAAATCTGGTAGAAACGCAAGAATAGAGCCTTACAGTCTTGCACAGCATGCTTTTTTTTTTTATCATTTTGAGCATTTTTGAAAAATGTCGAAATTTTGAAAAAAAGTAAGGCTATAGCCTTACCCTTTTTCATGATTTTGAGGATTTTCAAAAAATGACGAAATCTGGTAAAAACGCAAGGCTATAGCCTTACGGTCTTGCACAGCATGCTGTTTTTCATCATTTTGAGCATTTTTGAGCGTTTTTGAAAAATGTCGAAATTTTGAAAAAAAAAGTAAGGCTATAGCCTTACCCTTTTTCATGATTTTGAGGATTTTCAAAAATGACGAAATCTGGCAAAAATGCAAGGCTATAGCCTTACGGTGTTGCACAGCATGCTTTTTTTCATCGTTTTGAGCATTTTTGAGCATTTCTGAAAAATGTCGAAATTTTTGAAAAAACGTAAGGCTATAGCCTTACTGTTTTTCATGATTTTGAGGATTTTCAAAAATGACGAAATCTGGCAAAACGCAAGGCTATAGCGTTACGGTGTTGCACAGCATGCTTTTTTTCATCGTTTTGAGCATTTTTGAGCATTTTTGAAAAATGTCGAAATTTGAAAAAAACGTAAGGCTATAGCCTTACCCTTTTTCATGATTTTGAGGATTTTCAAAAATGACGAAATCTGGCAAAAAATGCAAGGTATAGCCTACGGTCTTGCACAGCATGCTTTTTTTCATCGTTTTGAGCATTTTTGAGCATTTTTGAAAAATGTCGAAATTTTGAAAAAACGTAAGGCTATAGCCTTACCATTTTTCATGATTTTGAGGATTTTCAAAAAATGGCGAAATCTGGTAAAAACACAAGGCTATAGCCTTACGGTCTTGCACTGCATGCTGTTTTTCACCATTTTGAGCATTTTTGAAAAATGTCGAATTTTTTAAAAAATGACAAAATCTGGCAAAACGCAAGGCTATAGCCTTACGGTGTTGCACAGCATGCTTTCTTTTATCGTTTTGAGCATTTTTGAGCATTTTTGAAAAATGTCGAAATTTTAAAAAACGTAAGGCTATAGCCTTACTGTTTTTCATGATTTTGAGGATTTTCAAAAAATGACGAAATCTGGCAAAACGCAAGGCTATAGCCTTACGGTCTTGCACAGCATGCTGTTTTTCATCATTTTGAGCATTTTTGAGCATTTTTGAAAAATGTCGAAATTCTGAAAAAACGTAAGGCTATAGCCTTACCGTTTTTCATGATTTTAAGGATTTTCAAAAATGACGAAATCTGGCAAAAACGCAAGGCTATAGCCTTACGGTGTTGCACAGCATGCTTTTTTTCATCGTTTGAGCATTTTTGAGCATTTTTGAAAAATGTCGAAATTTTGAAAAAACGTAAGGCTATAGCCTTACTGTTTTTCATGATTTTGAGGATTTTCAAAAAATGACGAAATCTGGTAAAAACGCAAGGCTATAGCCTTACGGTCTTGCACAGCATGCTGTTTTTCATCATTTTGAGCATTTTTGAGCATTTTTGAAAAATGTCGAAATTTTGAAAAAAAAAAGTAAGGCTATAGCCTTACCCTTTTTCATGATTTTGAGGATTTTCAAAAATGACGAAATCTGGCAAAAATGCAAGGCTATAGCCTTACGGTGTTGCACAGCATGCTGTTTTTCATCATTTTGAGCATTTTTGAAAAATGTCGAAATTTTGAAAAAACGTAAGGCTATAGCCTTACCGTTTTTTTCATGATTTTGAGGATTTTCAAAAATGATAATCTGCCAAAACGCAAGGCTATAGCCTTACGGTGTTGCACAGCATGCTTTTTTTCATCGTTTTGAGCAATTTTTGAGCATTTTTGAAAAATGTCGAAATTTTGATTTTGAAGATTTTCAAAAATGACGAAATCTGGCAAAACGCAAGGCTATAGCCTTACGGTGTTGCACAGCATGCTTTTTTTCATCGTTTTGAGCATTTTTGAGCATTTTTGAAAAATGTCGAAATTTTGAAAAAAAAAGTAAGGCTATAGCCTTACCCTTTTTCATGATTTTGAGGATTTTCAAAAATGACGAAATCTGGCAAAAATGCAAGGCTATAGCCTTACGGTCTTACACAGCATGCTTTTTTTCATCGTTTTGAGCATTTTTGAGCATTTTTGAAAAATGTCGAAATTTTGAAAAAACGTAAGGCTATAGCCTTACTGTTTTTCATGATTTTGAGGATTTTCAAAAAATGACGAAATCTGTTAAAAACGCAAGGCTATAGCCTTACGGTCTTGCACAGCATGCTGTTTTTCATCATTTTGAGCATTTTTGAAAAATGTCGAAATTTTGAAAAAACGTAAGGCTATAGCCTTACCGTTTTTTTCATGATTTTGAGGATTTTCAAAAATGACGAAATCTGCCAAAACGCAAGGCTATAGCCTTACGGTGTTGCACAGCATGCTTTTTTTCATCGTTTTGAGCATTTTTGAGCATTTTTGAAAAATGTCGAAATTTTGAAAAAACGTAAGGCTATAGCCTTACCGTTTTTCATGATTTTAAGGATTTTCAAAAATGACGAAATCTGGCAAAAACGCAAGGCTATAGCCTTACGGTGTTGCACAGCATGCTTTTTTTCATCGTTTTGAGCATTTTTGAGCATTTTTGAAAAATGTCGAAATTTTTTGAAAAAATGTAAGGCTATAGCCTTACTGTTTTTCATGATTTTGAGGATTTTCAAAAAATGACGAAATCTGGTAAAAACGCAAGGCTATAGCCTTACGGTCTTGCACAGCATGCTGTTTTTCATCATTTTGAGCATTTTTGAGCGTTTTTGAAAAATGTCGAAATTTTGAAAAAAAAAAAGTAAGGCTATAGCCTTACCCTTTTTCATGATTTTGAGGATTTTCAAAAATGACGAAATCTGGCAAAAATGCAAGGCTATAGCCTTACGGTGTTGCACAGCATGCTGTTTTTCATCATTTTGAGCATTTTTTGAAAAATGTCGAAATTTTGAAAAAACGTAAGGCTATAGCCTTACCGTTTTTTTCATGATTTTGAGGATTTTCAAAAATGACGAAATCTGCCAAAACGCAAGGCTATAGCCTTACGGTGTTGCACAGCATGCTTTTTTTCATCGTTTTGAGCATTTTTGAGCATTTTTGAAAAATGTCGAAATTTTGAAAAAACGTAAGGCTATAGCCTTACCCTTTTTCATGATTTTGAGGATTTTCAAAAATGACGAAATCTGGCAAAAAATGCAAGGCTATAGCCTTACGGTCTTGCACAGCATGCTTTTTTTTCATCGTTTTGAGCATTTTTGAGCATTTTTGAAAAATGTCGAAATTTTGAAAAAACGTAAGGCTATAGCCTTACCATTTTTCATGATTTTGAGGATTTTCAAAAAATGGCGAAATCTGGTAAAAACACAAGGCTATAGCCTTACGGTCTTGCACTGCATGCTGTTTTTCACCATTTTGAGCATTTTTGAGCATTTTTGAAAAATGTCGAATTTTTTAAAAAATGACGAAATCTGGCAAAACGCAAGGCTATAGCCTTACGGTGTTGCACAGCATGCTTTCTTTTATCGTTTTGAGCATTTTTGAGCATTTTTGAAAAATGTCGAAATTTTAAAAAAACGTAAGGCTATAGCCTTACCGTTTTTCATGATTTTGAGGATTTTCAAAAATGACGAAATCTGGCAAAAATGCAAGGCTATAGCCTTACGGTCTTACACAGCATGCTTTTTTTTCATCGTTTTGAGCATTTTTGAGCATTTTTGAAAAATGTCGAAATTTTGAAAAATCGTAAGGCTATAGCCTTACTGTTTTTCATGATTTTGAGGATTTTCAAAAAATGACGAAATCTGTTAAAAACGCAAGGCTATAGCCTTACGGTCTTGCACAGCATGCTGTTTTTCATCATTTTGAGCATTTTTGAAAAATGTCGAAATTTTGAAAAAACGTAAGGCTATAGCCTTACCGTTTTTTCATGATTTTGAGGATTTTCAAAAATGACGAAATCTGGCAAAACGCAAGGCTATAGCCTTACGGTCTTGCACAGCATGCTTTTTTTCATCATTTTGAGCATTTTTGAAAAATGTCGAAATTTTGAAAAAACGTAAGGCTATAGCCTTACCGTTTTTTTCATGATTTTGAGGATTTTCAAAAATGACGAAATCTGGCAAAACGCAAGGCTATAGCCTTACGGTGTTGCACAGCATGCTTTTTTTCATCGTTTTGAGCATTTTTGAGCATTTTTGAAAAATGTCGAAATTTTGAAAAAACGTAAGGCTATAGCCTTACTGTTTTTCATGATTTTGAAGATTTTCAAAAATGACGAAATCTGGCAAAACGCAAGGCTATAGCCTTACGGTGTTGCACAGCATGCTTTTTTTCATCGTTTTGAGCATTTTTGAGCATTTTTGAAAAATGTCGAAATTTTGAAAAAACGTAAGGCTATAGCCTTACCCTTTTTCATGATTTTGAGGATTTTCAAAAATGACGAAATCTGGCAAAAAATGCAAGGCTATAGCCTTACGGTCTTGCACAGCATGCTTTTTTTTCATCGTTTTGAGCATTTTTGAGCATTTTTGAAAAATGTCGAAATTTTGAAAAAACGTAAGGCTATAGCCTTACCCTTTTTCATGATTTTGAGGATTTTCAAAAAATGACGAAATCTGGTAAAAACGCAAGGCTATAGCCTTACGGTCTTGCACTGCATGCTGTTTTTCACCATTTTGAGCATTTTTGAGCATTTTTGAAAAATGTCGAATTTTTTAAAAAATGACGAAATCTGGCAAAACGCAAGGCTATAGCCTTACGGTGTTGCACAGCATGCTTTCTTTTATCGTTTTGAGCATTTTTGAGCATTTTTGAAAAATGTCGAAATTTAAAAAACGTAAGGCTATAGCCTTACTGTTTTTCATGATTTTGAGGATTTTCAAAAAATGACGAAATCTGGCAAAACGCAAGGCTATAGCCTTACGGTCTTGCACAGCATGCTGTTTTTCATCATTTTGAGCATTTTTGAGCATTTTTGAAAAATGTCGAAATTTTGAAAAAACGTAAGGCTATAGCCTTAACCGTTTTTCATGATTTTAAGGATTTTCAAAAATGACGAAATCTGGCAAAAACGCAAGGCTATAGCCTTACGGTGTTGCACAGCATGCTTTTTTTTCATCGTTTTGAGCATTTTTGAGCATTTTTGAAAAATGTCGAAATTTGAAAAAATGTAGGCTATATATAGCCTTACTGTTTTTCATGCTTTTGAGGATTTTCAAAAAATGACGAAATCTGGTAAAAACGCAAGGCTATAGCCTACGGTCTTTGCACAGCATGCTGTTTTTCATTCATCATTTGAGCGTTTTTGAGCGTTTTTGAAAAATGTCGAAATTTTGAAAAAAAAGTAAGGCTATAGCCTTACCCTTTTCATGATTTTGAGGATTTTCAAAAATGACGAAATCTGGCAAAAATGCAAGGCTATAGCCTTACGGTCTTACACAGCATGCTTTTTTTCATCGTTTTGAGCATTTTTGAGCATTTTTGAAAAATGTCGAAATTTTGAAAAAACGTAAGGCTATAGCCTTACTGTTTTTCATGATTTTGAGGATTTTCAAAAAATGACGAAATCTGTTAAAAATGCCAAGGCTATAGCCTACGGTCTTGCACAGCATGCTGTTTTTTCATCATTTTGAGCATTTTTGAAAAATGTCGAAATTTTGAAAAAACGTAAGGCTATAGCCTTACCGTTTTTTTCATGATTTTGAGGATTTTCAAAAATGACGAAATCTGCCAAAACGCAAGGCTATAGCCTTACGGTGTTGCACAGCATGCTTTTTTTTCATCGTTTTGAGCATTTTTGAGCATTTTTTGAAAAATGTCGAAATTCTGAAAAAACGTAAGGCTATAGCCTTACCGTTTTTCATGATTTTGAGGATTTTCAAAAATGACGAAATCTGGCAAAAACGCAAGGCTATAGCCTACGGTGTTGCACAGCATGCTTTTTTTCATCGTTTTGAGCATTTTTGAGCATTTTTGAAAAATGTCGATTTTTTTAAAAAAATGTAAGGCTATAGCCTTACTGTTTTTCATGATTTTGAGGATTTTCAAAAAATGACGAAATCTGGTAAAAACGCAAGGCTATAGCCTTACGGTCTTGCACAGCATGCTGTTTTTCATCATTTTGAGCATTTTTGAGCGTTTTTGAAAAATGTCGAAATTTTGAAAAAAAAAAAGTAAGGCTATAGCCTTACCCTTTTTCATGATTTTGAGGATTTTCAAAAATGACGAAATCTGGCAAAAATGCAAGGCTATAGCCTTACGGTGTTGCACAGCATGCTGTTTTTCATCATTTTGAGCATTTTTGAAAAATGTCGAAATTTTGAAAAAACGTAAGGCTATAGCCTTACCGTTTTTTTCATGATTTTGAGGATTTTCAAAAATGACAATCTGCCAAAACGCAAGGCTATAGCCTTACGGTGTTGCACAGCATGCTTTTTTTCATCGTTTTGAGCATTTTTGAGCATTTTTGAAAAATGTCGAAATTTTGAAAAAACGTAAGGCTATAGCCTTACTGTTTTTCATGATTTTGAAGATTTTCAAAAATGACGAAATCTGGCAAAACGCAAGGCTATAGCGTTACAGTGTTGCACAGCATGCTTTTTTTCATCGTTTTGAGCATTTTTGAGCATTTTTGAAAAATGTCGAAATTTTGAAAAAACGTAAGGCTATAGCCTTACCCTTTTTCATGATTTTGAGGATTTTCAAAAATGACGAAATCTGGCAAAAAATGCAAGGCTATAGCCTTACGGTCTTGCACAGCATGCTTTTTTTTCATCGTTTTGAGCATTTTTGAGCATTTTTGAAAAATGTCGAAATTTTGAAAAAACGTAAGGCTATAGCCTTACCATTTTTCATGATTTTGAGGATTTTCAAAAAATGGCGAAATCTGGTAAAAACGCAAGGCTATAGCCTTACGGTCTTGCACTGCATGCTGTTTTTCACCATTTTGAGCATTTTTGAGCATTTTTGAAAAATTTCGAATTTTTTAAAAAATGACGAAATCTGGCAAAACGCAAGGCTATAGCCTTACGGTGTTGCACAGCATGCTTTCTTTTATCGTTTTGAGCATTTTTGAGCATTTTTGAAAAATGTCGAAATTTTGAAAAAAAAGTAAGGCTATAGCCTTACCCTTTTTCATGATTTTGAGGATTTTCAAAAATGACGAAATCTGGCAAAAATGCAAGGCTATAGCCTTACGGTCTTACACAGCATGCTTTTTTTCATCGTTTTGAGCATTTTTGAGCATTTTTGAAAAATGTCGAAATTTTGAAAAAACGTAAGGCTATAGCCTTACTGTTTTTCATGATTTTGAGGATTTTCAAAAAATGACGAAATCTGTTAAAAACGCAAGGCTATAGCCTTACGGTCTTGCACAGCATGCTGTTTTTCATCATTTTGAGCATTTTTGAAAAATGTCGAAATTTTGAAAAAACGTAAGGCTATAGCCTTACCGTTTTTTTCATGATTTTGAGGATTTTCAAAAATGACGAAATCTGCCAAAACGCAAGGCTATAGCCTTACGGTGTTGCACAGCATGCTTTTTTTCATCGTTTTGAGCATTTTTGAGCATTTTTGAAAAATGTCGAAATTTTGAAAAAAACGTAAGGCTATAGCCTTACTGTTTTTCATGATTTTGAGGATTTTCAAAAAATGACGAAATCTGTTAAAAACGCAAGGCTATAGCCTTACGGTCTTGCACAGCATGCTGTTTTTCATCATTTTGAGCATTTTTGAGCATTTTTGAAAAATGTCGAAATTTTGAAAAAACGTAAGGCTATAGCCTTACCGTTTTTTTCATGATTTTGAGGATTTTCAAAAATGACGAAATCTGCCAAAACGCAAGGCTATAGCCTTACGGTGTTGCACAGCATGCTTTTTTTCATCGTTTTGAGCATTTTTGAGCATTTTTGAAAAATGTCGAAATTTTGAAAAAACGTAAGGCTATAGCCTTACTGTTTTTCATGATTTTGAAGATTTTCAAAAATGACGAAATCTGGCAAAACGCAAGGCTATAGCCTTACAGTGTTGCACAGCATGCTTTTTTTCATCGTTTTGAGCATTTTTGAGCATTTTTGAAAAATGTCGAAATTTTGAAAAAAACGTAAGGCTATAGCCTTACCGTTTTTTCATGATTTTGAGGATTTTCAAAAATGACGAAATCTGGCAAAAACGCAAGGCTATAGCCTTACTGTTGCAACACATGCTTTTTTTCATCGTTTTGAGCATTTTTGAGCATTTTTGAAAAATGTCGAAATTTTTGAAAAAATGTAAGCTATATATAGCCTTACTGTTTTTCATGATTTTGAGGATTTTCAAAAAATGACGAAATCTGGTAAAAACGCAAGGCTATAGCCTTACGGTCTTGCACAGCATGCTGTTTTTCATCATTTTGAGCATTTTTGAGCATTTTTGAAAAATGTCGAAATTTTGAAAAAACGTAAGGCTATAGCCTTACCCGTTTTTCATGATTTTGAGGATTTTCAAAAATGACGAAATCTGAAAACGCAAGGCTATAGCCTTACGGTCTTGCACAGCATGCTGTTTTTCATCATTTTGAGCATTTTTGAGCATTTTTGAAAAATGTCGAAATTTTGAAAAAACGTAAGGCTATAGCCTTACCGTTTTTCATGATTTTAAGGATTTTCAAAAATGACGAAATCTGGCAAAAACGCAAGGCTATAGCCTTACGGTGTTGCACAGCATGCTTTTTTTCATCGTTTTGAGCATTTTGAGCATTTTTGAAAAATGTCGAAATTTTGAAAAAATGTAAGGCTATAGCCTTACTGTTTTTCATGATTTTGAGGATTTTCAAAAAATGACGAAATCTGGTAAAAACGCAAGGCTATAGCCTTACGGTCTTGCACAGCATGCTGTTTTTCATCATTTTGAGCATTTTTGAGCGTTTTTGAAAAATGTCGAAATTTTGAAAAAAAATAAGGCTATAGCCTTACCCTTTTTCATGATTTTGAGGATTTTCAAAAATGACGAAATCTGGCAAAAATGCAAGGCTATAGCCTTACGGTCTTGCACAGCATGCTTTTTTTCATCGTTTTGAGCATTTTTGAGCATTTTTGAAAAATGTCGAAATTTTGAAAAAACGTAAGGCTATAGCCTTACTTTTTTTCATGATTTTGAGGATTTTCAAAAATGACGAAATCTTTAAAAACGCAAGGCTAGCCTTACGGTCTTGCACAGCATGCTGTTTTTCATCATTTTGAGCATTTTTGAAAATGTCGAAATTTTGAAAAAACGTAAGGCTATAGCCTTACCGTTTTTTTCATGATTTTGAGATTTTCAAAAATGACGAAATCTGCCAAAACGCAAGGCTATAGCCTTACGTGTTGCACAGCATGCTGTTTTTCAATCATTTTGAGCATTTTTGAGCATTTTTGAAAAATGTCGAAATTTGAAAAAACGTAAGGCTATAGCCTTACCGTTTTTCATGATTTTAAGGATTTTCAAAAATGACGAAATCTGCAAAAAAACGCAAGGCTATAGCCTTACGGTGTTGCACAGCATGCTTTTTTTCATCGTTTTGAGCATTTTTGAGCATTTTTGAAAAATGTCGATTTTTTTAAAAAAATGTAAGGCTATAGCCTTACTGTTTTTCATGATTTTGAGGATTTTCAAAAAATGACGAAATCTGGTAAAAACGCAAGGCTATAGCCTTACGGTCTTGCACAGCATGCTGTTTTTCATCATTTTGAGCATTTTTGAGCATTTTTGAAAAATGTCGAAATTTTGAAAAAAAAAAAAGGCTATAGCCTTACCCTTTTTCATGATTTTGAGGATTTTCAAAAATGACGAAATCTGGCAAAAATGCAAGGCTATAGCCTTACGTGTTGCACAGCATGCTGTTTTTCATCATTTTGAGCATTTTTGAAAAATGTCGAAATTTTGAAAAAACGTAAGGCTATAGCCTTACCGTTTTTTTCATGATTTTGAGGATTTTCAAAAATGACGAAATCTGCCAAAACGCAAGGCTATAGCCTTACGGTGTTGCACAGCATGCTTTTTTTCATCGTTTTGAGCATTTTTGAGCATTTTTGAAAAATGTCGAAATTTTGAAAAAACGTAAGGCTATAGCCTTACTGTTTTTCATGATTTTGAGGATTTTCAAAAATGACGAAATCTGGCAAAACGCAAGGCTATAGCCTTACGGTGTTGCACAGCATGCTTTTTTTCATCGTTTTGAGCATTTTTGAGCATTTTTGAAAAATGTCGAAATTTTGAAAAAAACGTAAGGCTATAGCCTTACCCTTTTTCATGATTTTGAGGATTTTCAAAAATGACGAAATCTGCAAAAAATGCAAGGCTATAGCCTTACGGTCTTGCACAGCATGCTTTTTTTCATCGTTTTGAGCATTTTTGAGCATTTTTGAAAAATGTCGAAATTTTGAAAAAACGTAAGGCTATAGCCTTACCGTTTTTCATGATTTTGAGGATTTTCAAAAAATGACGAAATCTGGTAAAAACGCAAGGCTATAGCCTTACGGTCTTGCACTGCATGCTGTTTTTCATCATTTTGAGCATTTTTGAGCATTTTTGAAAAATGTCGAATTTTTTTTAAAAATGACAAAATCTGGCAAAACGCAAGGCTATGCCTTACGGTGTTGCACAGCATGCTTTCTTTCATCGTTTTGAGCATTTTTGAGCATTTTTGAAAAATGTCGAATTTTGAAAAAAAAGTAAGGCTATAGCCTTACCCTTTTTCATGATTTTGAGGATTTTCAAAAATGACGAAATCTGGCAAAAATGCAAGGCTATAGCCTTACGGTCTTACACAGCATGCTTTTTTTCATCGTTTTGAGCATTTTTGAGCATTTTTGAAAAATGTCGAAATTTTGAAAAATCGTAAGGCTATAGCCTTACTGTTTTTCATGATTTTGAGGATTTTCAAAAAATGACGAAATCTGTAAAAACGCAAGGCTATAGCCTTACGGTCTTGCACAGCATGCTGTTTTTCATCATTTTGAGCATTTTTGAAAAATGTCGAAATTTTGAAAAAACGTAAGGCTATAGCCTTACCGTTTTTTTCATGATTTTGAGGATTTTCAAAAATGACGAAATCTGCCAAACGCAAGGCTATAGCCTTACGGTGTTGCACAGCATGCTTTTTTTCATCGTTTTGAGCATTTTTGAGCATTTTTGAAAAATGTCGAAATTTTGAAAAAAACGTAAGGCTATAGCCTTACTGTTTTTCATGATTTTGAGGATTTTCAAAAAATGACGAAATCTGTTAAAAACGCAAGGCTATAGCCTTACGGTCTTGCACAGCATGCTGTTTTTCATCATTTTGAGCATTTTTGAAAAATGTCGAAATTTTGAAAAAACGTAAGGCTATAGCCTTACCGTTTTTTTCATGATTTTGAGGATTTTCAAAAATGACAATCTGCCAAAACGCAAGGCTATAGCCTTACGGTGTTGCACAGCATGCTTTTTTTCATCGTTTTGAGCATTTTTGAGCATTTTTGAAAAATGTCGAAATTTTGAAAAAACGTAAGGCTATAGCCTTACTGTTTTTCATGATTTTGAAGATTTTCAAAAATGACGAAATCTGGCAAAACGCAAGGCTATAGCCTTACAGTGTTGCACAGCATGCTTTTTTTCATCGTTTTGAGCATTTTTGAGCATTTTTGAAAAATGTCGAAATTTTGAAAAAAACGTAAGGCTATAGCCTTACCCTTTTTCATGATTTTGAGGATTTTCAAAAATGACGAAATCTGGCAAAAAATGCAAGGCTATAGCCTTACGGTCTTGCACAGCATGCTTTTTTTCATCGTTTTGAGCATTTTTGAGCATTTTTGAAAAATGTCGAAATTTTTGAAAAAACGTAAGGCTATAGCCTTACCGTTTTTCATGATTTTGAGGATTTTCAAAAATGACGAAATCTGGTAAAAAACGCAAGGCTATAGCCTTACGGTCTTGCACTGCATGCTGTTTTTCACCATTTTGAGCATTTTTGAGCATTTTTGAAAAATGTCGAATTTTTTAAAAAATGACGAAATCTGGCAAAACGCAAGGCTATAGCCTTACGGTGTTGCACAGCATGCTTTCTTTTATCGTTTTGAGCATTTTTGAAAAATGTCGAAATTTTAAAAAACGTAAGGCTATAGCCTTACTGTTTTTCATGATTTTGAGGATTTTCAAAAAATGACGAAATCTGGCAAAACGCAAGGCTATAGCCTTACGGTCTTGCACAGCATGCTGTTTTTCATCATTTTGAGCATTTTTGAGCATTTTTGAAAAATGTCGAAATTCTGAAAAAACGTAAGGCTATAGCCTTACCGTTTTTCATGATTTTAAGGATTTTCAAAAATGACGAAATCTGGCAAAAACGCAAGGCTATAGCCTTACGGTGTTGCACAGCATGCTTTTTTTCATCGTTTTGAGTATTTTTGAGCATTTTTGAAAAATGTCGAAATTTTGAAAAAACGTAAGGCTATAGCCTTACTGTTTTTCATGATTTTGAGGATTTTCAAAAAATGACGAAATCTGGCAAAAACGCAAGGCTATAGCCTTACGGTCTTGCACAGCATGCTGTTTTTCATCATTTTGAGCATTTTTGAGCGTTTTTGAAAAATGTCGAAATTTTGAAAAAAAAGTAAGGCTATAGCCTTACCCTTTTTCATGATTTTGAGGATTTTCAAAAATGACGAAATCTGGCAAAAATGCAAGGCTATAGCCTTACGGTGTTGCACAGCATGCTTTTTTTCATCGTTTTGAGCATTTTTGAGCATTTTTGAAAAATGTCGAAATTTTGAAAAAACGTAAGGCTATAGCCTTACTGTTTTTTTCATGATTTTGAGGATTTTCAAAAATGACGAAATCTGCCAAAACGCAAGGCTATAGCCTTACGGTGTTGCACAGCATGATTTTTTTCATCGTTTTGAGCATTTTTGAGCATTTTTGAAAAATGTCGAAATTTTGAAAAAACGTAAGGCTATAGCCTTACTGTTTTTCATGATTTTGAAGATTTTCAAAAATGACGAAATCTGGCAAAAACGCAAGGCTATAGCCTTACGGTCTTGCACAGCATGCTTTTTTTTTCATTTTTGAGCATTTTTGAGCATTTTTGAAAAATGTCGAAATTTTGAAAAAAAGTAAGGCTATAGCCTTACCCTTTTTCATGATTTTGAAAATTTTCAAAAATGA
Organism: Benthosema pterotum; assembly: GCA_039105355.1. Classification (NCBI taxonomy): domain Eukaryota; kingdom Metazoa; phylum Chordata; class Actinopteri; order Myctophiformes; family Myctophidae; genus Benthosema; species Benthosema pterotum. The sequence continues at coordinate 43,808,008 of CM076973.1, read as the reverse complement.
CGAAATCTGGCAAAAATGCAAGGCTATAGCCTTACGGTCTTGCACAGCATGCTGTTTTTCACCATTTTGAGCATTTTTGAGCATTTTTGAAAAATGTCGAAATTTTGAAAAAACGTAAGGCTATAGCCTTACTGTTTTTCATGATTTTGAAGATTTTCAAAAATGACGAAATCTGGCAAAACGCAAGGCTATAGCCTTACGGTGTTGCACAGCATGCTTTTTTTCATCGTTTTGAGCATTTTTGAGCATTTTTGAAAAATGTAGAAATTTTGAAAAAAAGTAAGGCTATAGCCTTACCCTTTTTCATGATTTTGAGGATTTTCAAAAATGACGAAATCTGGCAAAAATGCAAGGCTATAGCCTTACGGTCTTGCACAGCATGCTGTTTTTCATCATTTTGAGCATTTTTGAGCATTTTTGAAAAATGTCGAAATTTTGAAAAAACGTAAGGCTATAGCCTTACCGTTTTTCATGATTTTGAGGATTTTCAAAAATGACGAAATCTGGCAAAAAATGCAAGGCTATAGCCTTACGGTCTTGCACAGCATGCTTTTTTTCATCGTTTTGAGCATTTTTGAGCATTTTTGAAAAATGTCGAAATTTTGAAAAAATGCAAGGCTATAGCCTTACTGTTTTTCATGATTTTGAGGATTTTCAAAAAATGACGAAATCTGGTAAAAACGCAAGGCTATAGCCTTACGGTCTTGCACAGCATGCTGTTTTTCATCATTTTGAGCATTTTTGAGCATTTTTGAAAAATTTCGAAATTTTGAAAAAACGTAAGGCTATAGCCTTACTGTTTTTCATGATTTTGAAGATTTTCAAAAATGACGAAATCTGGCAAAACGCAAGGCTATAGCCTTACGGTGTTGCACAGCATGCTTTTTTTCATCGTTTTGAGCATTTTTGAGCATTTTTGAAAAATGTCGAAATTTTGAAAAAACGTAAGGCTATAGCCTTACCCTTTTTCATGATTTTGAGGATTTTCAAAAATGACGAAATCTGGCAAAAAATGCAAGGCTATAGCCTTACGGTGTTGCACAGCATGCTTTTTTTCATCGTTTTGAGCATTTTTGAGCATTTTTGAAAAATGTCGAAATTTTGAAAAAAAGTAAGGCTATAGCCTTACCCTTTTTCATGATTTTGAGGATTTTCAAAAATGACGAAATCTGGCAAAACGCAAGGCTATAGCCTTACGGTCTTGCACAGCATGCTGTTTTTCATCATTTTGAGCATTTTTGAGCATTTTTGAAAAATGTCGAAATTCTGAAAAAACGTAAGGCTATAGCCTTACCGTTTTTCATGATTTTAAGGATTTTCAAAAATGACGAAATCTGGCAAAAACGCAAGGCTATAGCCTTACGGTGTTGCACAGCATGCTTTTTTTCATCGTTTTGAGCATTTTTGAGCATTTTTGAAAAATGTCGAAATTTTGAAAAAATGTAAGGCTATAGCCTTACTGTTTTTCATGATTTTGAGGATTTTCAAAAAATGACGAAATCTGGTAAAAACGCAAGGCTATAGCCTTACGGTCTTGCACAGCATGCTGTTTTTCATCATTTTGAGCATTTTTGAGCGTTTTTGAAAAATGTCGAAATTTTGAAAAAAAGTAAGGCTATAGCCTTACCCTTTTTCATGATTTTGAGGATTTTCAAAAATGACGAAATCTGGCAAAAATGCAAGGCTATAGCCTTACGGTCTTGCACAGCATGCTTTTTTTCATCATTTTGAGCATTTTTGAGCATTTTTGAAAAATGTCGAAATTTTGAAAAAAAGTAAGGCTATAGCCTTACCCTTTTTCATGATTTTGAGGATTTTCAAAAAATGACGAAATCTGGTAAAAACGCAAGGCTATAGCCCTACGGTCTTGCACAGCATGCTGTTTTTCATCATTTTGAGCATTTTTGAGCATTTTTGAAAAATGTCGAAATTCTGAAAAAACGTAAGGCTATAGCCTTACCGTTTTTCATGATTTTAAGGATTTTCAAAAATGACGAAATCTAAAAAAACGCAAGGCTATAGCCTTACTGTTGCACAGCATGCTTTTTTTTTTTTTTCATCGTTTTGACATTTTTGAGCATTTTTGAAAAATGTCGAAATTTTTTTAAAAATGTAAGGCTATAGCCTTACTGTTTTTCATGATTTTGAGGATTTTCAAAAATACGAAATCTGGAAAAACGCAAGGCTATAGCCTTACGGTCTTGCACAGCATGCTGTTTTTCATCATTTTGAGCATTTTTGAGCATTTTTGAAAAATGTCGAAATTTGAAAAAAAAGTAAGGCTATAGCCTTACCCTTTTTCATGATTTTGAGGATTTTCAAAAATGACGAAATCTGGCAAAAATGCAAGGCTATAGCCTTACGGTGTTGCACAGCATGCTTTTTTTCATCGTTTTGAGCAATTTTGAGCATTTTTGAAAAATGTCGAAATTTTGAAAAAAAAGTAAGGCTATAGCCTTACCCTTTTTCATGATTTTGAGGATTTTCAAAAATGACGAAATCTGGCAAAAATGCAAGGCTATAGCCTTACGGTGTTGCACAGCATGCTTTTTTTCATCGTTTTGAGCATTTTTGAGCATTTTTGAAAAATGTCGAAATTTTGAAAAAACGTAAGGCTATAGCCTTACTGTTTTTCATGATTTTGAAGATTTTCAAAAATGACGAAATCTGGCAAAACGCAAGGCTATAGCCTTACAGTGTTGCACAGCATGCTTTTTTTCATCGTTTTGAGCATTTTTGAGCATTTTTGAAAAATGTCGAAATTTTGAAAAAAAGTAAGGCTATAGCCTTACCCTTTTTCATGATTTTGAGGATTTCAAAAAATGACGAAATCTGGTAAAAACGCAAGGCTATAGCCCTACGGTCTTGCACAGCATGCTGTTTTTCATCATTTTGAGCATTTTTGAGCATTTTTGAAAAATGTCAAAATTCTGAAAAAACGTAAGGCTATAGCCTTACCGTTTTTTCATGATTTTAAGGATTTTCAAAAATGACGAAATCTGGCAAAAACGCAAGGCTATAGCCTTACGGTGTTGCACAGCATGCTTTTTTTCATCGTTTTGAGCATTTTTGAGCATTTTTGAAAAATGTCGAAATTTTTAAAAATGTAAGGCTATAGCCTTACTGTTTTTCATGATTTTGAGGATTTTCAAAAAATGAAGAATCGGTAAAAACGCAAGGCTATAGCCTTACGGTCTTGCACAGCATGCTGTTTTTCATCATTTTGAGCATTTTTGAGCATTTTTGAAAAATGTCGAAATTTTGAAAAAAAGTAAGGCTATAGCCTTACCCTTTTTCATGATTTTGAGGATTTTCAAAAATGACGAAATCTGGCAAAAACGCAAGGCTATAGCCCTACGGTCTTGCACAGCATGCTGTTTTTCATCATTTTGAGCATTTTTGAGCATTTTTGAAAAATGTCGAAATTTTGAAAAAAAGTAAGGCTATAGCCTTACCCTTTTTCATGATTTTGAGGATTTTCAAAAAATGACGAAATCTGGTAAAAACGCAAGGCTATAGCCCTACGGTCTTGCACAGCATGCTGTTTTTCATCATTTTGAGCATTTTTGAGCATTTTTGAAAAATGTCAAAATTCTGAAAAAACGTAAGGCTATAGCCTTACCTGTTTTTCATGATTTTAAGGATTTTCAAAAATGACGAAATCTGGCAAAAACGCAAGGCTATAGCCTTACGGTGTTGCACAGCATGCTTTTTTTCATCGTTTTGAGCATTTTTGAGCATTTTTGAAAAATGTCGAAATTTTTTAAAAATGTAAGGCTATAGCCTTACTGTTTTTCATGATTTTGAGGATTTTCAAAAAATGACGAAATCTGGTAAAAACGCAAGGCTATAGCCTTACGGTCTTGCACAGCATGCTGTTTTTCATCATTTTGAGCATTTTTGAGCATTTTTGAAAAATGTCGAAATTTTGAAAAAAAAGTAAGGCTATAGCCTTACCCTTTTTTTCATGATTTTGAGGATTTTCAAAAATGACGAAATCTGGCAAAAATGCAAGGCTATAGCCTTACGGTGTTGCACAGCATGCTTTTTTTCATCGTTTTGAGCATTTTTGAGCATTTTTGAAAAATGTCGAAATTTTGAAAAAAAGTAAGGCTATAGCCTTACCCTTTTCATGATTTTGAGGATTTTCAAAAATGACGAAATCTGGCAAAAATGCAAGGCTATAGCCTTACGGTGTTGCACAGCATGCTTTTTTTCATCGTTTTGAGCATTTTTGAGCATTTTTGAAAAATGTCGAAATTTTGAAAAAACGTAAGGCTATAGCCTTACTGTTTTTCATGATTTTGAAGATTTTCAAAAATGACGAAATCTGGCAAAACGCAAGGCTATAGCCTTACAGTGTTGCACAGCATGCTTTTTTTCATCGTTTTGAGCATTTTTGAGCATTTTTGAAAAATGTCGAAATTTTGAAAAAACGTAAGGCTATAGCCTTACTGTTTTTCATGATTTTGAGGATTTTCAAAAAATGACGAAATCTGTTAAAAACGCAAGGCTATAGCCTTACGGTCTTGCACAGCATGCTGTTTTTCATCATTTTGAGCATTTTTGAAAAATGTCGAAATTTTGAAAAAACGTAAGGCTATAGCCTTAACCGTTTTTTTCATGATTTTGAGGATTTTCAAAAAATGACGAAATCTGCCAAAACGCAAGGCTATAGCCTTACGGTCTTGCACAGCATGCTTTTTTTCATCGTTTTGAGCATTTTTGAGCATTTTTGAAAAATGTCGAAATTTTGAAAAAACGTAAGCTATAGCCTTACCGTTTTTCATGATTTTGAGGATTTTCAAAAAATGACGAAATCTGGCAAAACGCAAGGCTATAGCCTTACGGTGTTGCACAGCATGCTTTTTTTCATCGTTTTGAGCATTTTTGAGCATTTTTGAAAAATGTCGAAATTTTGAAAAAACGTAAGGCTATAGCCTTACTGTTTTTCATGATTTTGAAGATTTTCAAAAATGACGAAATCTGGCAAAACGCAAGGCTATAGCCTTACAGTGTTGCACAGCATGCTTTTTTTCATCGTTTTGAGCATTTTTGAGCATTTTTGAAAAATGTCGAAATTTTGAAAAAAACGTAAGGCTATAGCCTTACTGTTTTTCATGATTTTGAGGATTTTCAAAAAATGACGAAATCTGTTAAAAACGCAAGGCTATAGCCTTACGGTCTTGCACAGCATGCTGTTTTTCATCATTTTGAGCATTTTTGAAAAATGTCGAAATTTTGAAAAAACGTAAGGCTATAGCCTTACCGTTTTTTTCATGATTTTGAGGATTTTCAAAAATGACGAAATCTGCCAAAACGCAAGGCTATAGCCTTACGGTGTTGCACAGCATGCTTTTTTTCATCGTTTTGAGCATTTTTGAGCATTTTTGAAAAATGTCGAAATTTTGAAAAAACGTAAGGCTATAGCCTTACTGTTTTTCATGATTTTGAAGATTTTCAAAAATGACGAAATCTGGCAAAACGCAAGGCTATAGCCTTACAGTGTTGCACAGCATGCTTTTTTTCATCGTTTTGAGCATTTTTGAGCATTTTTGAAAAATGTCGAAATTTTGAAAAAAACGTAAGGCTATAGCCTTACCCTTTTTCATGATTTTGAGGATTTTCAAAAAATGACGAAATCTGGCAAAAAATGCAAGGCCCTTACGGTCTTGCACAGCATGCTTTTTTTTCAATCGTTTTGAGCATTTTTGAGCATTTTTGAAAAATGTCGAAATTTTGAAAAAACGTAAGGCTATAGCCTTACCATTTTTCATGATTTTGAGGATTTTCAAAAAATGGCGAAATCTGGTAAAAACACAAGGCTATAGCCTTACGGTCTTGCACTGCATGCTGTTTTTCACCATTTTGAGCATTTTTGAGCATTTTTGAAAAATGTCGAATTTTTAAAAAAATGACGAAATCTGGCAAAACACAAGGCTATAGCCTTACGGTGTTGCACAGCATGCTTTTTTTCATCGTTTTGAGCATTTTTGAGCATTTTTGAAAAATGTCGAAATTTTGAAAAAACGTAAGGCTATAGCCTTACTGTTTTTCATGATTTTGAGGATTTTCAAAAAATGACGAAATCTGGTAAAAAACGCAAGGCTATAGCCTTACGGTCTTGCACAGCATGCTGTTTTTCATCATTTTGAGCATTTTTGAGCGTTTTTGAAAAATGTCGAAATTTGAAAAAAAAGTAAGGCTATAGCCTTACCCTTTTTCATGATTTTGAGGATTTTCAAAAATGACGAAATCTGGCAAAAATGCAAGGCTATAGCCTTACGGTGTTGCACAGCATGCTTTTTTTCATCGTTTTGAGCATTTTTGAGCATTTTTGAAAAATGTCGAAATTTTGAAAAAACGTAAGGCTATAGCCTTACTGTTTTTTTCATGATTTTGAGGATTTTCAAAAATGACGAAATCTGCCAAAACGCAAGGCTATAGCCTTACGGTGTTTGCAGAGCATGATTTTTTTCATAGTTTTGAGCATTTTTGAGCATTTTAAAAATGTCGAAATTTTGAAAAAACGTAAGGCTATAGCCTTACTGTTTTTCATGATTATGAAGATTTTCAAAATGACGAAATCTGGCAAAACGCAAGGCTATAGCCTTACAGTGTTGCACAGCATGCTTTTTTTCATTGTTTGAGCATTTTTGAGCATTTTGAAAAATGTCGAAATTTTGAAAAAACGTAAGGCTATAGCCTTACCCTTTTCATGATTTTGAGGATTTTCAAAAATGACGAAATCTGGCAAAAAATGCAAGGCTATAGCCTTACGCTTGCACTGCATGCTGTTTTTCAACATTTTGAGCATTTTTGAAAAATGTCGAAATTTGAAAAAACGTAAGGCTATAGCCTTACTGTTTTTTTCATGATTTTGAAGATTTTCAAAAATGACGAAATCTGGCAAAACGCAAGGCTATAGCCTTACGGTGTTGCACAGCATGCTTTTTTTCATCGTTTTGAGCATTTTTGAGCATTTTTGAAAAATGTCGAAATTTTGAAAAAACGTAAGGCTATAGCCTTACCCTTTTTCATGATTTTGAGGATTTTCAAAAATGACGAAATCTGGCAAAAAAATGCAAGGCTATAGCCTTACGGTCTTGCACAGCATGCTTTTTTTTCATCGTTTTGAGCATTTTTGAGCATTTTTGAAAAATGTCGAAATTTGAAAAACGTAAGGCTATAGCCTTACCATTTTTCATGATTTTTGAGGATTTTCAAAAATGGCGAATCTGTAAAAACACAAGGCTATAGCCTTACGGTCTTGCACTGCATGCTGTTTTCACCATTTTGAGCATTTTTTTGAGCATTTTTGAAAAATGTCGAATTTTTTAAAAAATGACGAAATCTGGCAAAACGCAAGGCTATAGCCTTACGGTGTTGCACAGCATGCTTTTTTTCATCGTTTTGAGCATTTTTTGAGCATTTTGAAAAATGTCGAAATTTTGAAAAAACGTAAGGCTATAGCCTTACCGTTTTTCATGATTTTGAGGATTTCAAAAAATGACGAAATCTGGTAAAAACGCAAGGCTATAGCCTTACGGTCTTGCACAGCATGCTGTTTTTCATCATTTTGAGCATTTTTGAGCGTTTTTGAAAAATGTCGAAATTTTGAAAAAAAGTAAGGCTATAGCCTTACCCTTTTCATGATTTTGAGGATTTTCAAAAAATGACGAAATCTGGCAAAAATGCAAGGCTATAGCCTTACGGTCTTGCACAGCATGCTGTTTTTCATCGTTTTGAGCATTTTTGAGCATTTTTGAAAAATGTCGAAATTTTGAAAAAACGTAAGGCTATAGCCTTACCGTTTTTTTCATGATTTTGAGGATTTTCAAAAATGACGAAATCTGCCAAAACGCAAGGCTATAGCCTTACGGTGTTGCAGAGCATGATTTTTTTCATCGTTTTGAGCATTTTTGAGCATTTTTGAAAAATGTCGAAATTTTGAAAAAACGTAAGGCTATAGCCTTACTGTTTTTCATGATTTTGAAGATTTTCAAAAATGACGAAATCTGGCAAAACGCAAGGCTATAGCCTTACAGTGTTGCACAGCATGCTTTTTTTCATTGTTTTGAGCATTTTTGAGCATTTTTGAAAAATGTCGAAATTTTGAAAAAACGTAAGGCTATAGCCTTACCCTTTTTCATGATTTTGAGGATTTTCAAAAATGACGAAATCTGCCAAAATGCAAGGCTATAGCCTTACGGTGTTGCACAGCATGATTTTTTCATCGTTTTGAGCATTTTTGAGCATTTTTGAAAAATGTCGAAATTTTGAAAAAACGTAAGGCTATAGCCTTACTGTTTTTCATGATTTTGAAGATTTTCAAAAATGACGAAATCTGGCAAAACGCAAGGCTATAGCCTTACAGTGTTGCACAGCATGCTTTTTTTCATTGTTTTGAGCATTTTTGAGCATTTTTGAAAAATGTCGAAATTTTGAAAAAACGTAAGGCTATAGCCTTACCCTTTTTCATGATTTTGAGGATTTTCAAAAATGACGAAATCTGGCAAAAAATGCAAGGCTATAGCCTTACGGTCTTGCACTGCATGCTGTTTTTCACCATTTTGAGCATTTTTGAAAAATGTCGAAATTTTGAAAAAACGTAAGGCTATAGCCTTACCGTTTTTTTCATGATTTTGAGGATTTTCAAAAATGACGAAATCTGCCAAAAACGCAAGGCTATAGCCTTACGGTGTTGCACAGCATGCTTTTTTTCATCGTTTTGAGCATTTTTGAGCATTTTTGAAAAATGTCGAAATTTTGAAAAAACGTAAGGCTATAGCCTTACTGTTTTTCATGATTTTGAAGATTTTCAAAAATGACGAAATCTGGCAAAACGCAAGGCTATAGCCTTACAGTGTTGCACAGCATGCTTTTTTTCATCGTTTTGAGCATTTTTGAGCATTTTTGAAAAATGTCGAAATTTTGAAAAAAACGTAAGGCTATAGCCTTACCCTTTTTCATGATTTTGAGGATTTTCAAAAATGACGAAATCTGGCAAAAATGCAAGGCTATAGCCTTACGGTCTTGCACAGCATGCTTTTTTTCATCGTTTTGAGCATTTTTGAGCATTTTGAAAAATGGTCGAATTTTGAAAAACGTAAGGCTATAGCCTTACCATTTTTTCATGATTTTGAGGATTTTCAAAAATGGCGAAATCTGGTAAAAACACAAGGCTATAGCCTTACGGTCTTGCACTGCATGCTGTTTTTCACCATTTTGAGCATTTTTGAGCATTTTTGAAAAATGTCGAATTTTTAAAAAAATGACGAAATCTGGCAAAACGCAAGGCTATAGCCTTACGGTGTTGCACAGCATGCTTTTTTTCATCGTTTTGAGCATTTTTGAGCATTTTTGAAAAATGTCGAAATTTTGAAAAAAACGTAAGGCTATAGCCTTAC
>CM076973.1:43646500-43798098 GCA_039105355.1 Benthosema pterotum | reverse complement strand
TTCTTAAATGTCCCTACTTTAGAACTGGGGTGGCCAATCTGGATACAGTAAGCATTCAAGCATGTTTTTTGCCAACAGCTGATTCAGTTTGCATTATTAGCTAGGCTAGCTCCAGGATCCTGCCAGCATTGTAAATCCTTGCAGATGCTAAATAGTTTTATACATGACATCTACACAGCCAATAGTTTTACATGAATGTGTCCTTACTATAGTCCCAAACCCCACTTTAGGAGCCTGCCATGGATGTACTGTACTTAGAGATGTTCATGTAAAACTATTGTACAGAGTTGCCCCCACAGATTTCCCCAAACACACTTTGGGAAACAGGCATGGTTCTACTAGGCTGGACTGTACTATAGCCTAGAAATGTTTCATATACAACTATTGGTCTTGCACAAAAACAATGGATCATGTGCATAGTGGTGCCACCAGAGGTCCTCAAACCACTGTGGGAGCCAGCCATGTCCTAGTACTAGTCTGTCCTTTATATAACCAAGAAATGTTCATGTAAAACTATTGGTTGTGCACACAGACTATGGCCCATGTACATAGAGTACCAGAGGTACCAAAACCACACTTTAGGAACCAGCTGTGGCACTACTAAGCTGTCTTGTAATACAATGTAGAAATGTCCATTTAAAACTATAGGTCGTGCATGGAAAACTATGACCTGCATACATATTGGACCAGTGGTCCCTGAACCAAGCTCTTTTACTACTTACATATGCAGTCCTGTAATATAAACTAGAAATATATAAAACTATTGGTAGTGCACACAAACTATGGCCCGTATACATGGTTGGACTCCCAGAGCTCCTCGAACCACATTTTTGGGAACCAGGCTGTGGCCGTAGTAGGCTGTCCTGTAATATAATCTAGAAATGTCCATGTAAAACTATTGTTTTTGCACATGAACTCTGGCCTGTGTACATACTGGACTCTCAGAGGTCCCCGGACCATACTTTGTGAACCAGCCATGGCTGTACTAGTCTTCTTTATTATTTAACCTAGAAATGTTCTTGTAAAAGTATTGGTCGTACACACAAACTCTAGTTTGTGTACATAGTTGGATGGCAGAGGTCCTCCAACTACACTTTGGGAACTAGTTATGGCTGGATTGTACTATAGCCTTGAAATGTTTGTGTAAAAGTATTGATTGTGCACTAAACTATGGCCTGTGTACATACTTGGTTTCCCAGAGGTCCCTGAACCAAACTTTGGGAACCAGCCGTGGCTGTACTAGGCTGTTCCTGTAATATAACCTAGAAATGTTCATGTCTATGTAAAGGTATCGGTTTGTCCACACAAACTATGGCCTATGAACATATGGTAGTTGGAAGCCAGATGTCCCCAAACCAAAACTAGCCATGGCTGAGCTGTCCTATAGCTTAGAAATGGTCACATGAAACTATTGGTTCATGAACTCAAACTATGGCCTGTCTACATAGTTGGACCCTCAGAGGTCCTCAAACCACACTTTGGGAACGGAACAATGGCTGGATTGTTTTTAAAACGATTGGTCATGCACACAACTATGGCCTGTGCACATAGATCGACTCCAGAGGTTCCCGAACAATTACCATTGGAATCAGCCATGGCTGGATTGTACTATAGCCTTGAAATGTTCGTGTAAATGTATTGGTCGTTTACTCAAACTATGGCCTGTGTACATGTTTGGACTCCCAGGGGTCCCCCGAACCACACTTTGAGAACCAGCCATGTCTGGATTGTACTATAGCTCAGAAATGTCTATGTAAAGGTATCGGTTGTCCACACAAACTATTGGCCTATGAACATGGTAGTTGGAAGCCAGATGTCCCAAACCAACTAGCCATGGCTGAGCAGTCCTATAGCTTAGAAATGGTCACATGAAACTATTGGTCACACACACAAACTATGGCCTGTGTACATAGTTGGGACTCCCAGAGGTCCTTGAACTACACTCGGGATCCCGAGATGCGTGGGGCACAGGGCACTTAATTTCCTGCCCGGGAACGCCATCTGTCTTCCCCGAGGTTATGATTTTTTTTCTTATTAGAAATTACACTAAAGGATTTTTTCACAGGATCATCTTTCTCCATATCTGTGAGTGGTTAAAATATAACCCTCAAATAATGTACAAAGATGTTTGATGACTGATGATAACTAGACTATGGAGTGAGGGCTACAATGTTGACATCACATGGTCGAAATGCGAGCGGTCATCAGTCAGGACCACATCCTGACTGCTGCATCCTCCTGCATTGATTTAACCAGATGCTGCAGTTCAGCATCTGACAGAAAAAAAAGTTCTATTATTTGCCTACTGTGAACTATTATTTGTTCATGTCAGAAAGACTGCCTTATGGTTATCTGGCTACATTAAAGTGTATGATTGAATTTTTCATGGTATAAATTGTTTCGAATTGCTTTGAATGTAGTTGATCTGAACTTTTCATTGTCCATATTGTTTAGACATTTTTGAAAATGTTGTAGTGTGATAAAAAACAAAAAAACAAAAAAAACAAAATACGGGTCATCAGTATTTTCCATGCTACATTATAAATATTTATATTTTGATGATTTACATACATGTATATCTTGAAATGTTTGTGTAAATGTATTGGCCCGGCTCAAAAACTATGGGCTGCATACATAGTTGAACTCCCAGAGGTCCCTGAACCACACTTTATGAACCTTGTCTCTCTGGTTTTACAATGTGCTATAGGTGAGGATCCTACCAATACAGAGATAATGAAGTAATTAATCTGAAATCAGCAGATCTACAAGGTTAAGGATCTGCATGAAGCATGAATAAAAACGACCATTTCAAAACATGTTAATCTAAACACCATTTAGATTAACCGTTTGGTTTGGACTCATTACAAATAGAAATGCAACAGAATGCAAACAGAAGGAGCCCCCCACCCCTCTCATCCCACAGCACTTCTGGATTGAACCCTCGTTAAGTGCAATGGACGGCACCTGCTGCTAGTCAGTTCTCAGTCAACTAGGCAGTTCTGAAAGTGTGAAGCCCTACATACACAGTTTAAGATAGCAGTGCAACAGTGTGGACTGTGGAAATACACCGTTAAATACATTTGTAAACGTTTTCTTCTGTTAGTATAATAGAAAGCCAAAATTGAATATATTCTCAATCCTTTGTGCATTAAGTGAAATATTTAAATATGTATTAATCTTGATTATGGTGTCCAGCTCATGAAAACCCCCACATCTCAATTAATTAGATATTTTGAGACCACTAAGAAAACATGACAAGAAATGTCCGATTATGTGAAAATGCATATTAATGTATGCAGTTACTATACTTACGATGATCAGACTGGACTAGACTAGACTAGGGTGTACTTGGCTACTTATTACTACTATATGTCACACCATTGTGAATAACCACCGTGTACAGGCAGTCGTTTGTGTGCACATTCAATACTTTTACTTGGACATGTGTTGACCATAGTGCCGTATCACCTTGTACAGCCTAATGAAGTATTACAGCCTAACACACACCCCTACAGCCTATTAGAGCCCATTTTAGTACGGCCTAGTATGCCAAAGTCTAGCCTAGTCCTCTCCAATGGGAGAATAGAGTAGTAGAGGGAAGTACTAGTCTATATTATGTCACACCATTGTGAATAACCACCGTGTACACGGGCAGTCGTTTGTGTGCACATTCAATACTTTTACTTGGACATGTGTTGACCATAGTGCAGTATCACCTCGTACAGCCTAATGAAGCCTAGTACAGTCTAACAAACCCCCTATATTCTATTAGAGCCCATTGAGTACGGCCTAGTATGCCAAAGTCTAGCTAGTCCCTCTCCAATGGGAGAATAGAGTAGTAGAGGGAAGTACTAGTCTATATATGTCACACATTGTGAATAACCACCGTGTACACAGGCAGTCGTTTGTGTGCACATTCAATACTTTTACTTGGACATGTGTTGACCATAGTGCAGTATCACTCGTACAGCCTAATGAAGCCTAGTACAGTCTAACAAACCCCTATATTCTATTAGAGCCCATTTGAGTACGGCCTAGTATGCCAAAGTCTATCCTAGTCCTCTCCAATGGAGAGAATAGAGTAGTAGAGGGAAGTACTAGTCTATATTATGTCACACCATTGTGAATAACCACCGTGTACACAGGCAGTCGTTTGTGTGCACATTCAATACTTTTACTTGGACTTGTGTTGACCATAGTGCAGTATCACCTCGTACAGCTAATGAAGCCTATTACAGCCTAACACACACCCCTATAGCCAATTAGAGCCCATTTGAGTCTAGTGCATTACAGCCTATGCCAACGTCTAGCCTAGTCCTCTCCATTGGGAGAATAGAGTTGTAGAGGGAAGTACTAGTCTATATTTATGTCACACCATTGTGAATAACCACCGTGTACACCGGCATTCGTTTGTGTGCACATTCAATACTTTTACTTGGACATGTATTGAGTTGACCATAGTGCAGTATCACCTCGTACAGCCTAATGAAGCCTATTACAGCCTAACACACACCCCTACAGCCTATTAGAGCCCATTTGAGTACGGCCTAGTATGCCAAAGTCTAGCTAGACCTCTCCAATGGGAGAATCGAGTAGTAGAGGGAAGTACTACTCTATATTATGTCACACCATTGTGAATAACCACCGTGTACACGGGCAGTCGTTTGTGTGCACATTCAATACTTTTACTTGGACATGTGTTGACCATAGTGCCGTATCACCTGTACAGCCTATGAAGCCTATTACAGCCTAACACACACCCCTACAGCCAATTAGAGCCCATTTGAGTCTAGTGCAGTACAGCCTAGAATGCCAAAGTCTAGCCTAGTCCTCTCCAATGGGAGAATAGAGTAGTAGAGGGAAGTACTAGTCTATATTATGTGATGTCACACCATTGTGAATAACCACCGTGTACACGGGCAGTCGTTTGTGTGCACATTCAATACTTTTACTTGGACATGTGTTGACCATAGTGCAGTATCACCTCGTACAGCCTAATGAAGCCTAGTACAGCCTAACAACCCCCCCTACACCCTGTTAGAGCCCATTTGACTCTAGTGCAGTACAGCCTAGTATACCAAAGTCTAGCCTAGTCCTCTCCAAAGGGGGAATAGAGTAGTAGAGGGAAGTACTAGTCTATATTATGTGATGTCACACCATTGTTAATAACCACCGTGTACACGGGCAGTCATTTGTGTGCACATTCAATACTTTTACATGGACATGTGTTGACCATAGTGCAGTATCACCTCGTACAGCCTAATGAAGCCTATCACAGCCTAACACACACCCCTACAGCCAATTAGAGCCCATTTGAGTCTAGTGCAGTACAGCCTAGAATGCCAAAGTCTAGCCTAGTCCTCTCCAATGGGAGAATAGAGTAGTTGAGGGAAGTACTAGCCTATATTATGTCACACCATTGTGAATAACCACCGTGTACACGGGCAGTCGTTTGTGTGCACTTTCAATACTTTTAGTTGGACATGTGTTGACCATAGTGCAGTATCACCTCGTACAGCCTAATGAAACCTAGTACAGCTAACAAACCCCCTACACCCTGTTAGAGCCATTTGAGTCTAGTGCAGTACAGCCTAGTCCTCTCCAATGGAGAATAGAGTAGTAGAGGGAAGTACTAGTCTATATTGTGATGTCACACCATTGTGAATAACCACTAGTGCAGTACAGCCTAGTATGCCAAAGTCTAACCTAGTCCTGTCCACCACTAGTGCAGTACAGCCTAGTATGCCAAAGTCTAACCTAGTCCTGTCCAATGGGAGAATAGAGTAGTAGAGGGGAGTACTAGTCTATATTATGTCATACCATTGGGACTAACCATGGTGTACAGGCAGTTATTTGTTGTGCACATTCAATAGTTTTACATGGCATGTGTTGACCATGGTACAGTATTGCCTTTTACAGCCTAATGAAGCCTAGTGCAGCCTGATGGAGAAGAGAGTAGTAGAGGCCCCTTTATAACACTTGCACGTATGTGATGCCACTCTCTCATCCTCTGGGTCCATATGCCATATGCCGTCTCCTTGCACACGTTTAGGCTAAGTGGTCTAATAGAAGAATTGTGGTACAAAAATAAGTAAATTGTCCCAGTGACAACGTTAGGGAGGAGTATGTTACAATAGTCAGTCAGTCAGTCAGTCAGTCAGTCAGTCAGTCAGTCAGCCAGCCAGCCAGCCAGCCAATATGATGTTCCTGAGTCAATTGCAGTTATATCCCTCACACGGTGATGTTGGTTTCAATGCAGAAGACATCTGAGGGATCAAAGGTCAAAAACATTCAATAGGTTTTCAGCCAATCACGTATAGGTTCTTCGGATTGTCTGAATATTTGATTATATTTCAATGTATTTTAAAGGTGTTGCAGCCATCAAAATCAAAATGAGCAAATATTTGCATACAAACAATAAAGTTGAACATTCAGGTTAAGCATTCAGATAAGCGGAAGAAGATGGCTGAATGAACATCTTCCCAACTCCAACAGAATTGGGGTTGTACATGGGAACCAGCTGTGGCTGTAGTAGGCTGTCCTGTAATATAACATAGTGTTCATGTAAAACTATTGGTCGTGCACACAAACTCTGGCCTATGTACATAGTTGTACTCCCACAGGTCCCCGAACCACACTTTGGGATTGGGATTGTACTATAGCCTATAAAATGTTTTGTGTAAAAGTATTGGTTGTGCACACAAACTATGGCCTTTGTACATAGTCGGACCCACAGAGGTCAGCAAACCACAATTTTGGAACTAGCCATAGCTGTACTGTAATAAAACTTTTGGTTGTGCACCCATACTGCATGTGTACATAGTTGGACTCCCAGTGGTCCCTGAACCACACTTTGGGAACCAGACATGGCTGGATTGTACTATAGCCTTAAAATGTTTGTGGAAAAGTATTGGTCGTGCACACAAACTATGGCCTATGTACATAGTTGGACTCCCAGAGGTCCCAAAACCGCACTTTGGGAACCAGCCGTGGCTGTACTAGGCTGTCGTGTAATGTAATCTAGAAACTTTTATGTAAACTACTGGTCATGCATACAAACTATGGCCCGTGTACATGGTTGGACTCCCAGACGGTCCCGAACCACATTTTGGGAACCAACCGTGCGGCTATTGTAAGCCTGTAATATGTCCTGTAATATGACCTAGACATGTTCATGTAAAAGTATGGGACATGTACACCATGTACACATGTAGAGTTTTGGTTAATAGCCTGCCACCTGTGGAATTATGCTTGAACTGCAATATAAGGCCCTAAAATGGACACAGAGGAAAAAATAGCAGTGTGGGTCATCTGAAGGACTGATCGGTGAACATGTGGTGTCCACACGAAGAGGAGGGGGCCCGGAAAATTTAGAGACCATCGCTGATTTTTCACGCCCCCCACAGTCCGCACAGTGTGGAGTGAAATTTCTGGTGTACACCGGCCTATATCGCATTGGACCCGGTGAACACCAAAAAGCGATAGGGGTAATAATAATAATAATAATAATAATAATAATAATAAAAATAGACCATGTAAATACAACAATTGAGCAGGGCGCTGCAGGGAGTTGAACCGTTCCGGTCAACCAGAAGTCCACACCAGTGCCATATGTTTTTTGTTGCAATTTACAGATCCAAAACAACTCACAAAAGCAGGCTACAGACTACAATTTACATGCAGTCAGATAATATATTCAAATTTGCTTATTCTTGCCGACCTCCCAAGGCAAGCCGTGGGAGGTCCTTAAAAGCCCACAAGAAAATATAATCATTAACAGACCATAAAGGATCAACATGTTATGTCTTTACACATTGGAAACCAAACCTCACTCTACAGATACAGAAGACTTCTCAGACACAAACCAAGACAATGTATTATTTTTTTCATGTTCATAAAGTGCTGCAAAGTGCAAAAAGTGAATAGTGCAGTAGAAAACGTTTGGGTCAAAGGCCCATGGCCAATGCCTTGCCGAACGATGAAGTTTTAAAAAACTAAGTTTTACTCGGACAGTAAAACTGTCCAAGTAAAACTAAGTTTTACTCGGACATTATGTTAATCGACAAATAAATCACATGGCTCCAGAAGCATCACATAGCAGCATGCGATGTGGACTGGCATTGTACATGCAAATGACGTGCAACGATACACGGTGCGAATGACAGCCTACGGTATGGTAGCATGTAGCTCACTTATAACAGGCAAGAATCAAAAGGTTCACTAACCTTCACTGTTAACAGCAGTGAAAACAGCCACAGCAACCAGCTGTAGAGGCAGCCACAGCAACCAGCTGTAGAGGCAGCCACAGCAACCAGCTGTAGAGGCAGCCACAGCAACCAGCTGTAGAGGCAGCCACAGCAACCAGCTGTAGAGGCAGCCACAGCAACCAGCTGTAGAGGCAGCCACAGCAACCAGCTGTAGAGGCAGCCACAGCAACCAGCTGTAGAGACAGCCACAGCAACCAGCTGTAGAGGCAGTCACAGCAACCAGCTGTAGAGGCAGTCACAGCAACCAGCTGTAGAGACAGCCACAGCAACCAGCTGTAGAGGCAGTCACAGCAACCAGCTGTAGAGGCAGCCACAGCAACCAGCTGTAGAGGCAGCCACAGCAACCAGCTGTAGAGGCAGCCACAGCAACCAGCTGTAGAGGCAGCCACAGCAACCAGCTGTAGAGGCAGCCACAGCAACCAGCTGTAGAGGCAGCCACAGCAACCAGCTGTAGAGGCAGCCGCAGTCACCCAGCAGCGGAGGCAGCCGCAGAGTCTGAACCGTCAACACGTCTTCCTGTCAGCTTCATTTTCTGAAATGATAGTGGGGAAGACAATTTTAGCTGTCAGCCTACAGAATGACATTTTGGAAGTCATTAAGTCATGGACAGGCCATGTGTCACCATGTTGTTAACTTTCACACAAATTGTGATTAAAAAAAAAAAAAAAAAAAAAGTGTCACTTCACGCCTTCAACCAGAGTTCATGTCACACCTACACACAGCCTCACCCCCGTTTCCACAAAGAGGGGAAGTACACTAAAGCATTATGGGTATTGCACTGAAAGAATTCAGTATAATCATATCAGCCATAGGGTGGTAATAAACCAAATGGACCAGTCAGTATTTTGTACACCGAGTTACAGACCCTTTGATTTTAATATTGAAGTTACACACCTGTAAAATAAATTGAAGAAGCCGATCTACATGCAGGCGTTCAGGTGATTTTACCCATGTTTAGTGATAATGAGAATTAAATCCTGAACACCCACAATAGAGTTTTTTCAAATTATAGAACCATTTTCACACACCCTAGGAATGGGTTGAGTATCTCCATTAATTCTGGTAAAAAATGCAAGGCTATAGCCTTACGGTCTTGCACTGCATGCTGTTTTTCACCATTTTGAGCATTTTTGAGCATTTTTGAAAAATGTCGAAATTTTTGAAAAACGTAAGGCTAGAGCCTTACTGTTTTGCATGATTTTGAAGATTTTCAAAAATGTCGAAATCTGGCAAAACGCAAGGCTATAGCCTTACGGTGTTGCACAGCATGCTTTTTTTCATCGTTTTAAGCATTTTTGAAAAATGACGAAATTTTGAAAAAACGTAAGGCTATAGCCTTACTGTTTTGCATGATTTTGAAGATTTTCAAAAATGACGCAATCTGGCAAAACGCAAGGCTATAGCCCTACGGTGTTAGACAGCATGCTTTTTTTCATCGTTTTGAGCATTTTTGAGCATTTTTGAAAAATGTCGAAATTTTGAAAAAACGTAAGGCTATAGCCTTACCCTTTTTCATGATTTTGAGGATTTTCAAAAATGACAAAATCTGGCAAAAACGCAAGGCTATAGCCTTATGGTCTTGCACAGCATGTTGTTTTCATCATTTTGAGCATTTTTGAGCATTTTTGAAAAATGTCGAAATTTTGAAAAGCCGTAAGGCTATAGCCTTACCCTTTTTCATGATTTTGAGGATTTTCAAAAATGACGAAATCTGGCAAAAACGCAAGGCTATAGCCTTACGGTCTTGCACAGCATGCTTTTTTTCATCGTTTTGAGCATTTTTCAAAAATGTCGAAATTTTGAAAAAACTTAAGGCTATAGCCTTACCGTTTTTCATGATTTTGAGGATTTTCAAAAATGAAGAAATCTGGCAAAAACGCAAGGCTATAGCCTTACGGTCTTGCACAGCATGTTGTTTTCATCGTTTTGAGCATTTTTGAAAAATGTCGAAATTTTGAAAAGCCGTAAGGCTATAGCCTTACCCTTTTTCATGATTTTAAGGATTTTCAAAAATGACGAAATCTGGCAAAAACGCAAGGCTATAGCCTTACGGTCTTGCACAGCATGCTTTTTTTCATCGTTTTGAGCATTTTTGAGCATTTTTGAAAAAACGTAAGGATATAAACGTAAAAGGCCAATTTAACTGTTGAAAGGTTTTTTTTAATAGTTTAAAAGGCAAAGAAGTTAAAGGATAAGGGGTTTAGCAGTGACAAACATCTAGGCCTAAGTGTCAAGGAAAAATTATCATGGCACTTCTTGTCAAAAAGGTTGCCTACCCCTGCTGTGACTGCCTATGCCCTAAAAGTATGTCCCAGAATGCCACTGCTGTCTTCCACTTTTGACCTGCTTGCTGTGCCCCAAAAAAAGCCAACTAAAACACATTGAAGCAGCCTTTTGCTTCTATGGGCCGACAGCATGGAACAAACTCCACTTTTGACAGGCAGCCTCTGTAGACATTATAAAATGCAGCTCAAAATGCAGCTCATTATAAATGCAGCTCAAGGCGTACTTTTAAATTACATTTTAGGGATGGGATCATGGCAAAAAATGCTGCATGCTATACTACATGTGCCACATTGATTTACAATAGTCGCTTAGCTAGTTTACTGCCATGTCTTATTTCCTAGAGATATTTTAAGATTATGATTAAGTGTAAAATGAGTAATACACCGTCTGGATGCCAGAATGGGATTAAACACATATTCATAACCAATCAAAGCTACCCGTGTAATGTTTGTGTTGAACAATTCAGAAACAGGTCAGCTTAATTTCTTGGCCCTTATTGATGAGCATATTTGAGTTTACAGAAGTAAATTGATTGGAGATTGAGTGAAGCATTTCTTTTTAGTGACCACAGCTGTGTGAGAAAAACAAAACAATTCATAATAACTTCAAAACTAGGGAGTACAAACCTTAAAGAACCCAGTGGTTATAGTCTATGAAAAGGAAACACAATGAGGTGGGGAAAAAAATAATAATAATAATAATAATAATAATAATAATAATAATAATAATAATAATAATAATAATAATAATAATAAAATAGACCATGTAAATACAACACATTGAGCAGGGCACTGCAGGGAGTTGAACCCCGTTCCGGTCAACCAGAAGTCCACACCAGTGCCATATGTTTTTTGTTGCAATTTACAGATCCAAAACAACTCACAAAAGCAGGCTACAGACTACAATTTACATGCAGTCAGATAATATATTCAAATTTGCTTATTCTTGCCGACCTCCCAAGGCAAGCCGTGGGAGGTCCTTAAAAGCCCACAAGAAAATATAATCATTAACAGACCATAAAGGATCAACATGTTATGTCTTTACACATTGGAAACCAAACCTCACTCTACAGATACAGAAGACTTCTCAGACACAAACCAAGACAATGTATTATTTTTTTCATGTTCATAAAGTGCTGCAAAGTGCAAAAAGTGAATAGTGCAGTAGAAAACGTTTGGGTCAAAGGCCCATGGCCAATGCCTTGCCGAACGATGAAGTTTTAAAAAACTAAGTTTTACTCGGACAGTAAAACTGTCCAAGTAAAACTAAGTTTTACTCGGACATTATGTTAATCGACAAATAAATCACATGGCTCCAGAAGCATCACATAGCAGCATGCGATGTGGACTGGCATTGTACATGCAAATGACGTGCAACGATACACGGTGCGAATGACAGCCTACGGTATGGTAGCATGTAGCTCACTTATAACAGGCAAGAATCAAAGGTTCACTAACCTTCACTGTTAACAGCAGGAAAACAGCCACAGCAACCAGCTGTAGAGGCAGCCACAGCAACCAGCTGTAGAGGCAGCCACAGCAACCAGCTGTAGAGGCAGCCACAGCAACCAGCTGTAGAGGCAGCCACAGCAACCAGCTGTAGAGGCAGCCACAGCAACCAGCTGTAGAGGCAGCCACAGCAACCAGCTGTAGAGGCAGCCACAGCAACCAGCTGTAGAGACAGCCACAGCAACCAGCTGTAGAGGCAGTCACAGCAACCAGCTGTAGAGGCAGTCACAGCAACAGCTGTAGAGACAGCCACAGCAACCAGCTGTAGAGGCAGTCACAGCAACCAGCTGTAGAGCAGCCACAGCAACCAGCTGTAGAGGCAGCCACAGCAACCAGCTGTAGAGGCAGCCACAGCAACCAGCTGGAGAGGCAGCCACAGCAACAGCTGTAGAGGCAGCCACAGCAACCAGCTGTAGAGGCAGCCACAGCAACCAGCTGTAGAGGCAGCCGCAGTCACCAAGCAGCGGAGGCAGCCGCAGAGTTTGAACCGTCAACACGTCTTCCTGTCAGCTTCATGTTCTGAAATGATAGTGGGGAAGACACTTTTAGCTGTCAGCCTACAGAAATGACATTTTGGAAGTCATTAAGTCATGGACAGGCCATGTGTCACCATGTTGTTAACTTTCACACAAATTGTGATTAAAAAAAAAAAAAAAAAAAAAGTGTCACTTCACGCCTTCATACCAGAGTTCATGTCACACCTACACACAGCCTCACCCCCCTTTCCACAAAGAGGGGAAGTACACTAAAGCATTATGGGTATTGCACTGAAAGAATTCAGTATAATCATATCAGCCATAGGGTGGTAATAAACAAATGGACCAGTCAGTATTTTGTACAACCGAGTTACAGACCCTTTGATTTTAATATTGAAGTTACACACCTGTAAAATAAATTGAAGAAGCCGATCTACATGCAGGCGTTCAGGTGATTTTACCCATGTTTAGTGATAATGAGAATTAAATCCTGAACACCCACAATAGAGTTTTTTCAAATTATAGAACCATTTTCACACACCCTAGGAATGGGTTGAGTATCTCCATTAATGTTAACCTTGTTAATCGCCGTTTTCGAAGAATTTTGAAAAATGATGAAATTGAAGAGAAACGACACGCTATAGCACCTGGTCTCTATAGTATGCCATTTTTCATCGTTTGAGGATTTGAAAAAAAATGTCGAAAATTATGATTTTCGCCATGACCCCGGGGTCATGACAAAAAGACGTACTACTATGCACTGCTTTTAACTGATTCTCTGTGATTTTATATTTTATGCCTTATTTCAGGTCCTCACTGTACTGCTTCTTTGATGTATTTTAATGATCTCTTTAATTCATTCCCACTATTTTTTGTCTTCTTCTCTATTGCAATGTAAAGCACTTTGAGCTGCATTTTATGTCATGAAAGGTGCTATACAAATAATAATTATTATTATTACCCATATTATAATATTTTCTTTTATTTGTTATTATTTATATTGTTTATATTACTATTATTTATATTGTTTTTATTATTTCTTTTATTTATATTATTCCTACCATTATTAAGGTTTACTTTAGTTTGTTTTGTGAATGACCAGAGAACACACCCAGTATATATCAACATCTATTTCCACCAGTCAGGTGGAATTAACAGCTTCCCATGGATATCACACTGCAAGCATTGGGCGGCTGTGGCTCAGGAGGTAGAGCAGGTCGTCCAATGATCCTCGGGTTGGCGATTCGAATCCGGCTCCTCCTGTCTACACGTCAAAGTGTCCTTGGGCAAGACACTGAACCCCAAACTGCCTCTAATGAGTTGGTCGGTGTGAGCTTGCCACATTGGCATCCACTGCAATCCATTAAAGATTCAATCCGTTATTAAGATAAACACCACAGATACCACAATTTGACTTTGTCAGCAGCAAGAAATGAATGGCATGCCATGCTTCTTCTCTATACAAACACTGTCCACATCAACATCTTAGCAGCCAGGATGTGGTGGTGGGGCCTGGAGGCCATCTTCAGGTTGAGTGTTCCAGCAGCATCCATTATCCACATCTAGAAAGAAAGAAAAAAAAATAGATGAGCCATCTGTGCAATGATTGGCAGCAGAATTGTTGCAGAGTTGTGAGTAGCAGCACTGTCAAAACAATAACAGCGGTATTTCACTTTCAATAAAACTATGTCATTTTATGGTATACTCATTTTAAAAATACGAAAACTGCAAATAAAATTCCATGGCCCTCTCATGTATTAGGAGAATAATCAGTCAACAAAAAAGATTAGTTGTTTTTGAATAATCTATCATGGTTAAGATGGATTTTTAAGTTATAACTGGTTTGTATAGGAAGGAGATTGATATGCTAAAATGAACAAATATCTAAATATTGAATGGAGTAACTTAAACTGTCTGGGGTGTTCACATGAGACTAAAGTAGACCATAAAATTACCAAAGGTTTTTATCAAGTAAAATACCCTTTAAAAAGGAGAAGTTTTTTTTATTTAATCTTTATTTGCAGTTTTTTTTTTTTTTTTCTTTTTTTTTGTGGTCCAGGTGTTTTTGTGAAAATACTCTTTATGGCCGTTTCCCCTACCCCAAAATAAGATTATAATGGGGTCAATGGGCATTGTGCAAGTTCACCTATATACACATCGCTCCAAAATGCAATTTTTTGCTATTGTGTCTCCAACATGTCAGTAGTGTGTTAACACTCACACTTTCACTTTTGTTTCAGCAGTGGTTCAGCCATAAACCATGTGCCACGCCCCCAGCTTTTGAAACAACTGGATCACTGCTGACCCAAAAGTGAAAGTGTGAGTGTTAACTCACTACTGACATGGTAGAGAGACAATACAAAGCAAAAAATTGCATTTTGGTGGGGTGTATATCTAGTGAACTTGCACAACGCCCATTGTTGTGCGCCCATTCTACCCTTATTTTGGGGTAGGGGAAACAGCCATAAAGGAGTATTTTCACAAAACACCTGGACCATTTAAAAAATAAATAAATAACTGCAAATTAAGATTTAAAAAAAATGGGCCGGAAAGGTACCACAAGAATGAGATGTAGTAGAGTTTACTGCTGGAGTTTCAAACAGCCCTACACAATGACATAAGCAAGGCTTTTGGTGTTAAGTGCTGCCTACAAACAAGTGCTGCCTACAAACAGGAGAAAGCTGTTGTGTTAAGTGCTGCCTACAAACAAGTGCTGCCTACAAACAGGAGAAAGCTTTTCCAAAGCTTTCTCCTGACTGCCTTGTTTGATCCTGTCCTTTTCTTGCCCCTCTATTTGACCTGTTCTTATGGTTTACTGTCCCCCCCCCCCCAATGTTACGCTATGCTGCTTTTTTGTTTTGCTACACTTATACCATCTTGCTGTCTCTCATTTCTTGTTTTAATTTACAGCACCGTTATGCTGTTTTTTATTTCTTTTAACCAGTACATCATTGCATGTGCTTTGAGATTCACTCGAATGTAAAGCGCTCTATAAATACAATGTATTATTATTAATTATTATTATTATTATTATTATAAATGATAGATGTGGCACACGTATTAGCAGAAAAATTCTTGACAGTAGTAGCAGCAAAAACATGTGAAAAGCATTAAAATAAGGTTAGTGCTAGCATGCAGCAGTGAGTGAAGAGTTAAGAGTTAGCATCATGGCCTTATACACGCAAATGGCGTGCAACATGATATGCAGTGCGAGTGACAGCCTACAGCAGGGGAGCCCAACCAGTAGATCGGGATCTACCGTAGATCTCGGCCTGATCACAAGTAGATCTCAGGAGATGTGGGGGGGGAGAAAAAAAATGGGGTGGAAAAGAAAAAAAGAGCGATTTTTGTGTGTGTGTGTGTGTGTGTGTGTGTGCGTGTGTGTGTGTGTGTGTGTGTGTGTGTGTGTGTGTGTGTGTGTGTGTGTGTGTGTGTGTGTGTGTGTGTGTGTGTGTGTGTGTGTGTGTGTGTGTGTTAGGGGTGGGACAATTCACCGAAAAAAACCGAACCGTTCAATACGGGCTCCAAGGTTCAATACACACTAATGAACCGCAATATTTCGGTTCAGACAGACACATTTCCTTAATTATAATATGGATAATATCCTTATTAATAAAGCAGATATTGTCTTGTGAACTAAACTAATTTAACTTCGTTGTCTGTCTACAATGCTGCATGTCTGCATGCTACCTGCCTGATACTTAACTGAAACGTGCATTCATGTTATTAGTCTAGGTATTTTATATTTCCCTTGAAAATAGCCTAATCATGAGGCACAAATGGCAATACCGGTATACATTTTTTCTTCTGTAAGTAATGAAAAGGAAGAAGTTTGTTTAATGTTTTGAAAATCTTGATTTATTTTTTTATACGTTCAATTTGGTTTTAAAAAGCAAAACGTACCGAAACCGAAACCGTGGCCCCCATACCGAGGTACGAACCGAACCGCGGGATAAGTGAACCGTCCCACCCCTAGTGTGTGTGTGTGTGTGTGTGTGTGTGTGTGTGTGTGTGTGTGTGTGTGTGTCTGCGTGTCTGTCTGTCTATGTCTCATTTGGAGGATTGTTGTCTGTGAATTATGCCAACAGTATTGTTCTGCAACGTGTAATGGACTGTTCTGCAACTTGTAATGGACTATTCTGGACTTTTCTTATTATGATTGCATTTGAAATGGCAGTGTTTGTCCAAGTCTGTTGTACTTATATTGTACTGTTGTAGGCCTACTTATGACAAGTCTGTTAGTCTGTTGTACTTTATGCAGTGGCGACATTAGGGTTCATCAGCCATGGGTGCCGATATCAAAAGGGCCCTCTCAGCGTGCGCTCACACATGCGCGTGCAGAGGTGTTTGTCAGATAATTTGGATTGTTTGGGAAGGCTCTCTTTTACGGCCTATATTCTCGTCCTATCCCACCTTGACTAATAAAAATCAACAAGCAACATTACATTATAAGGTTGAATGCCAGAAAATTATAACAAGAGTCTACCAATCAGCCAACCATGCTATGGATAAGCAGGTGAAGATGAATGGATGTATTTAGATAAATGTATTTTGATAGATGAATACAGACATCCCACCTAGAAAAAACTAAAATATATTAACATTTAGGGCTATGCCACACATGATAAGTGATTAACATATCCTACCATAGATTATATGGTTGCAGTGGCTGTTTTTTAATCAGTAGAGTCAGTGGGATTGTTATTTGGTTACAGTTCCTGTCACCTATGTTTTAAAGCTAAATTAAAATATATGATAAACACATAAGATAAGCATATTAAGCTCTTTGTGATTTTATATTGAGGACTTATAAATAGCTCTTGATTATATTAAAGGTAGGGGAAGTGATTTCACTTTTGTCAGATATCACCCAAAAAATATTTTTTTTTCTGTTAAAATGCTCTATTATAAGGTGTGGAAACCACATATGGAGTTTCCCCCTCCCCCACGTTAGCAGAGGAGCTAATAAAAGTTCCCCAGGTCACCACAATTCTCCTCCAATCAGGAGAGAGCAGCAGGTTCACATAGTGTAGCTACTTTTGGGGGCCCCTAGTGCACCAGGCTGGTACTACACCATGAATTTCAAATCACTTCCCCTACCTTTAAGATTATATTTTATAAATATAATTGATTATATATAGTCCTAGAGTAAAATAGATTATACTGTGCAAACAGACTGAGATCATGTAATTAGCTCCATATACACAGCTGTGTCTTATTCCATATTATAAGAACGGGGAATCCCCGTAATGCACGGCACGGGGCACAGAGACAGTGCATGGAGAAATGCGAAAATTTTCCCTCTCCTTTTGTGTGATAAATGCATACTATAAACGCATGACCTATATAGCAACTGAAAATATACTTGGATATACTTGGACCACACTTGTAATTATTGAAATCGGGTGAGAATGGCCTGAGAGTTTTTAGATTGGAATCTCAAAAAAATCTCGGCGGACTTTCAAAAGGTAAGCACAGAGTCGAGCAGCAGCGACAACTCCGTTCTCTTTAAGTGGCCAGTCCAAGGGCGGGCATTCTACATGGACTTCTATTGAGGATCGGGACAATAAATAGGGACCAACATGCTGCACAAACAGCTCTCGAGCGCTTAGTTTCTGAGGCCTCAATGTCGCAGCTTTGACACTAGCCATCTTTGCACGTCTGACTGTAATAAGGTTGCTGTTTTTTAGATGAAAGTAAAGTGACATTAGCTCATCTCCCGTATGCTGCTCGCGTGGGCCCCACGCGACAAGATATATTTTAATAAAAGGAGAAGGAAAAAAAAGTCTGTTGGGGCCTCGGGGCCCCCCTAGAGTGGCGATGGGGCCCATGGGTGCCACGCACCCACGCACCCATTATAAATGACGCTAGTGACTTTATGCTTATATGGACATAAAGTAAAGTGGTAAAACAAAGTAGTGTTGTGTTGTTGTGAAGTTACTGCAGGTTGGCAACGATGCGTGTGGTTTTAAATGTTGATATTGGACTGGTAGATCCCGGAGGGGTTGGCTGCTGAAAAGTAGATTTGGGTCAAAAAAGGTTGGGCAACCCTGGCCTACAGTATGGTAGCATGTAGCGCACTTATACGAGCCAAGAATCAAAGGGTTCATTACTAACCTTCACTGTTAGCAGCACTGCGCAGCAGAGACGGCAGCAGCAGCACCCAGCAGTGGAGACGGCAGCAGCGCCTGAACCTTCAACACTTCTTTCCTTCAGCTTCATGTTCTAAAATGAGGGGGAGGAAAAAATAGTCAGCCTACAGAATGGCATTTTGGAAGTAATCAAGTCACAGACAGGGCTGTGTCACCATTTTTATTTATTTTACTTTCTCACAATTTGTGATTAAACTCATTAAAACTCATGGAGAGTTTGATGCCATTTAATACATTTAGACCTGTGGTTTAACCTTTTTCATACCAAGGCCCCACCATCTACTGCATTTTAGCCACGGACCACCATTTGATGTCAAGTTTAATCTCGGACATAAAACCGAGGAAGTTTTTCTCCACAATTTGAGAGATAACTGGCAAAATGTCAATTCAAAATAACAATTCTTCCACATTTTCTAATTGGGTAGATTCTTAAAAAGCAATTCAGATGTTTACATATAATTTAAAGGTAGGGTAAGTGATTTGAAATTCATGGTGTAGTACCAGTCTGGTGCACTAGGGGCCCCCAAGAGTAGCTACACTATGTGAACCTGCTGCTCGATCCTGATTGGAGGAGAATTCACCCTCCACCTGGGGAACTTTTATTAGCTCCTCTGCTAACGAGGGGGAGGGGAAAAACTCCATATATGGTCTGCACACCTTTATATACAGCATTTTAACAGAAAATATTTTTTTGGGGGTGATATTTGACAAAAGTGAAATCACTTCCCCTACCTTTAACTCTTGAGTAAAATGAAACCAAATTGACGGTCACATTCATTTTTTTTTTTTTACAGTCTCAAGAGTTACATATCTATAATGGTCCATTTGGTTACCATCTGTCTAGCATTTTGCTGTATTTTTATTTAAATAGCCAAGCTGTGATCTGAATGATCCCTCAGTTATAGACCCTGATACTGGTGAAGTAACCTGAGTGTGCCGGCACACTCAGGTGGTCAGTACCCCCCAGACCTCCTCTAGTCTGGGGGGGTACTGGCTACTGCCAATACTGCAGCGCCAGGATCCGGCCCACGGGCCGTATGTTTGACACCAGTGTTGTATACCAAGTTTGTACAGTAATCAGGGCTTGACACCAACACTTGCCCGCTTGCCCGGGGCAAGTAAAAAAAAAAAAGGGTGGGGCAAGTGAAGACTGCTACCTGGTTGCCCGATCGGGCAAGTGTGCAACTTAGTGCACTATAACACAACACAAGATAAATTTGTTTTGAAGGCGGTCATTGCGAGCTGGGCTAATTAAGATGATGATATTTAACTCTTGAGAGTGTAAAAATGAAACCAAATGGACCCGCAAGGGTCCATTTGGTTTCATTTTTACGTTCTCAAGAGTTACATCTGGTTAACCAACTGGAACCCTCTCAGGGACCACGTGTTGAAAACCCCTGGTTTAAGGTAAGGGAAGTGATTTGAAATTCATCGTGTAGCACCAGCCTGGTGCACTAGGGGCCCCCAACAGTAGCTCCACTATGTGAACCTGCTGCTCCATCCTGATTGGAGGAGAATTCACCCACCACCTGGGGAACTTTTATTAGCTACTCTGCTAACGTGGGGGAGGGGGAAACTCATATATGGTCTGCACGGGTGCAGGACGATGCTCCGAGTAGTCATTGTTCCTACAGACGATAGTCCGAAAAATTCGGAACAGTGTCCGAAGTATTTACATTTTCTACACAACCTTCCGAAGAGTCATTGTCCCGAAGGATTTGGCCAAAAAAATCTTCCGAACGGACAACTTCTCGAACGGACAATGTCCCGATGGGTAGCCTAATATCGTGCACTTTGTTTGTGTATGTCATCTGGGTACGAGCGCGCGCGCACGTGTACGCGCGCGGCTTCATTGCGCGCGGTTTCATTACAGACAGACAGAGAGCGTTTCTCTGCCCCGCTGTCTCTCTGTCTCTCTGTCTCTCTCTCTCTCTCTCTCTCCCTCTCTCTCTCTCTCTCTCTCTCTCTCTCTCTCTCTCTCTCTCTGTGTGTAACCCGCACCTGGTACACGTGTGTGTGTGTGTGTGTGGGGGGGGGGGGGGGGGGGGGGGGGCGTGCTCACGTGCTATTATATTATTATATAGCCCTATATAATTTTCCAACGTGAATACACTAGAATGCCTGAGATAGCAGTTATACCTAGAATGACTGAAGCTCAGAGGTCTTTTTGATCTCTGGAATCCTCACCCTTTCTCCCTCCTTGAAACTTTTACTTTTTTACTTTTAGTAAGTAGCCTAACTAAGTTTTATTTTTTATTTCATCTGTTATTTAGTGCACACAGACCCGCCAAAGGGTTTTCGTCCATTTAGTCATTTTAGTTTATCATGTGCAGCTGCGATGCAG
The DNA here is from genome assembly GCA_039105355.1 of Benthosema pterotum. Taxonomy (NCBI): domain Eukaryota; kingdom Metazoa; phylum Chordata; class Actinopteri; order Myctophiformes; family Myctophidae; genus Benthosema; species Benthosema pterotum. The sequence goes on along the minus strand of CM076973.1, from coordinate 43,777,065 downwards.
CAACGCGGAGGGCAGACACATGCATGAGTATAGCCTATTCTCAAACATTATAGCCATCATTTTATTTTCAAACAATCATAGCTCGGTCAATTCTCAATCATTTCTTACCATTCAACATGTTATGTTGAAAAAAAATGTTCCTTGTTTTTTTTTTGCTGTAGGGCCTATATGGCGTGCATTTATCCCAAGTCTGCGAAATGTTATAAAGTAAATGGCAAAAAAAGTCGTGAAGTTGCGGCAAAAAAGGATGTTTTTTTGATCATTCATTTCTCGGTCAATTTTGGACCATTTTTTACATTTCAAAATACAGCGTGATGGGAAAAAACATTCTCTCTCAGATGCTGTATAGAATATGTGGGTAGGTGTTCTCTACGATGCGGGATCGAGCAAAATGTAAGTGTCGGGATCGCCTTCTTTCTTGCTTTTCTTTTTTGCGTATTTGCAGAGCCGGCTAAAAGGCTGTGCACAGGGGGGGAATGCCCCCCTAAACGCCCTAAATATGTGTGTAAACGTATAAGGTTTTCGCCCCCCCTATTGTGAAAACTTATATCGGGGCCTGACAAAAGCCGCCAGAGAGAGAGAGAGAGAGAAGAGAGAGAGGAGGAGAGAGAGTGAGAGAGAGAGAGAGAGAGAGAGAGAGAGCGAGAGAGAGAGAGAGAGAGAGAGAGAGAGAGAGAGAGAGGAGAGAGAGAGAGAGAGAGAGAGAGAGGGAGAGAGAGAGGAGAGAGAGAGAGAGAGAGAGAGAGAGAGAGAGAAGAGAGTGGAGAGAGAGAGAGAGAGAGAGAGAGAGAGATATGCATCTTCGTGTCGGGGATTCAGTGGACCTTTTCCACCGAAATCCCGACACTTAAATTTTGCTCGATCCCGCATCGTAGAGAACACCTACCCACATATTTTATACAGCATCTGAGAGAGAATGTTTTTCCCATCACGCTGTATTTTGAAATGTAAAAAATGGTCCAGAATTGACCGAGAAATGAATGATCAAAAAAACATCTTTTTTGCCGCAAACCCCCGACTTTTTTGCCATTTACTTTATAACATTTCGCAGACTTGGGATAAATGCACGCCACATACAGCAAAAAAAACAAGGAACATTTTTTTCAACATAACATGTTGAATGGTAAGAAATGATTGAGAATTGACCGAGCTATAATTGTAAAAAAAAATAATAATAATAAATAAGATCAGCAGCCAGGCTGCGTGCTTAGGCCGCGTTGCTGCATCGCAGCTGCACATGATAAACTAAAATTACTAAATGGACGAAAACCCATTGGCGGGTCTAATAAAAACAGTTGAAATGTGGAAAAGTTACAAAGATTCGTGGCGCGCCTCGTCCAACACACAGAACAGTCTTTCCATCTCCCACCAACCCAACGGGGTCCACAAACAGACACACACGCACGCACGCACGCAGCTGCTATTAATGTATGTATGGGGTCCGCGAAACAGCGCAACAATCAGCATGTATTAACTGGACATTGTAGTGAGTGGGCCAGTTGATCCATTTGAAGAGGTTAGCAGACAGCTGGTAGAAGACACGATAGAAAAATGCTTTTCCTCATCTATATTCCTTTTCGGCAGTATGAGGATGTTGTACAGTAGTGGTCCCCAAATCAGAGCCGTGACCTGTTCATTCCCTCCCGCTCCTGCAATGATTTTAATTCTTGATCAACCGCGACAAGTGCGACGAGCCGACAAGTGCGGCTTTTTCAGATTTGATGTAGTTGTGCTTGAATTGTACTGTAATTCTCCAAGCTGTTATCAGTTTTATTGCAGTGTGTACTTGACTTGTAGCCTACTGTAACTATTATAGGTCGGCCCTATTATGCTTAATATGCAATAGGCTATAGCCTATAGTGGTATCAGACAGTGCACTCACATGGTGGGGGCGTGGGGTGAGAGAGAGACGCGTGGTGGTGGTCTCTAGAACAAGCAGTATTTGTAGGCCTACTCAGATGTCCAGTGTTCTCATTCCCGTGGACCCCCATTTTTATGTCAAGGGCCAACAGCTCTGGCAGTAATTGACAAATCTATCGAGACAGTGTCGTTTTTTCTGAACAAGAACAAGTGAAGTATAGGCTATATGGAACGCGCTGCATTGCGCTACGATATTGTGAGTGGATATACACTGGATATACTGGAACCACCAGTCCGGCCCCGGCCCTTAGTTTAACCCAGCCCGAGGCCCGACTTTTCTTTTTTTTTTTTACATGCAGCCTGGCCAGCACTCTGATGAACCCACACATCAAGTTGTCAAGATCACAGTAACATACAGATCATAATAAAAAGTAGCCTACTAGTTTTTACTTTTGTTTTTTTAGTTAGAACTGTGCGTGCGTATATTGCGCTTCATATGGAGAGAGAGAGAGGGGGGGGGACTAATGCAGACGGTCCAATTTGTGTGACATTCACGTCGGAAAATTATATATATATATATATATATATATATATATATATATATATATATATATATATATATATATATATATAATATATATATATATATATATATATATATAATATAAGGCACGTGAGCACGCACGCACGCACACACACACACACACACACACACACACACACACACACACACACACACACACACGTGTACCAGGTGCGGGTTACACACACAGAGAGAGAGAGAGAGAGAGAGAGAGAGAGAGAGAGAGAGAGAGAGAGAGAGAGAGAGAGAGAGAGAGAGGAGAGAGAGAGAGAGAGAGAGAGAGAGAGAGAGAGAGAGAGAGGCAGAAGGACAGCGGGGGCAGAGAAACGCTCTCTGTCTGTCCGTAATGAAACCGCGCGCAATGAAGCCGCGCACGCGCTCGTACCCAGATGACATACACAAACAAAGTGCACGATATTAGGCTACCCATCGGACATTGTCCGTTCGAGAAGTTGTCCGTTCGGAAGATTTTTTTGGCCAAATCCTTCGGGACAATGACTCTTCGGAAGGTTGTGTAGAAAATGTAAATACTTCGGACACTGTTCCGAATTTTTCGGACTATCGTCTGTAGGAACAATGACTACTCGGAAAATCGGGCGGACCCCGGTCTGCACACCTTATAATAGAGCATTTTATTATTATTATTATTATTTATAATAGAGCATATCTGACAAGTGAAATCACTTCCCTTTTAAGCACCCAAGTAGGAAGTAAACTTAAATGCAAAATTTACAATATATTTTTGGGGCAAGTGACCATGACCTGAGGGCAAGTAGAACCTGACTTGCACTTGCCCGATGGGCAAGTGCCTCGGAGACCTTAGTGTCAACCCCTGAGTAATAATTTAATCCAGGTACATACCGTGGGAGGCCTTCCATCGCTCTGGTTGAAGATATCATGGTATCTCAGACAGGATCTGTTGAGGAGACACTCCATTCTAGCAGATATCTCCTGATTACACTGTCCGAGGTCACATGATCAACCTGTAGGCTAATACACGGAACATAAAACCAACGTTATTCTCACTCCAGGGGGGTATTTCACGAAAGGTGGATTAGCAAATCGGGGATTTAAGCCAAAACCAGGCTTATTAAAGCCTGGTCTGTAGAGCCTGGTTTATTCTGTTCCACTAAAGCCAAGCAAGGCTTAAAATGGGAGGATTTAGCAAGCCAGGATAGTCAAGCCTGGCTAAAAAAACAGCTTGGCTTTTTCTTTCTAGACCCCTTTGGTAGAAGGCAGAATCACTGTCCTTCTTCTTCGTGGGGTATTATGGAAGTTGCCATCCTTAATAGTTGCATCCCACATGGAAGAAACATATATGGTGCATGTATGTTTGTGATATAGGGCCGCATACTAAAAATTGGCCCCTTTCCTATATGTATAGGTGCATATATGTACCATATATGGTACATATATGACCTATATGTACCTATATCTACATACATACATGCAATGAAAATACCTATACATTAATAAAATCCAATAGAAGCCCAAATGTAGAACTTAAACACTTTATTAACAAGTTAGCCGATATTACGCAAAGATGAAACATTTTAAAGTGCATGAAAAGTGGCAAACAGAAACAAAACAAATCTAACACATTTAATAAAAAAAAATCTAACAAATTTTGTAAACAAGTTTGCCTATAACATGGAAAAAATGAAACATTTCTAATTGCACAAAATATTATGGCTTTAAAGTGGCAAACAGAAACAAAACAAATCTAATACATTGTAAAACCCAATGTGTTGTTTCACTCATAATTTCGAGTGTCCATGCTGCGATAAAATTATACATCAAGACAACAAACATAATTAAGGTACCTCAAATACATGTTAGTTGATAGAAGTCGACACCTTTAGTTGATATGACTATTGTTAGTATTAGTTGATACAACTATCATTGTAGTGTGACAGTGTCATTTACTTTCATAGATACAATTGTAAGCCATTTTTCTCAATATGTTATACTTGTCTGTATGTTTTTTTCTGAAAGTCCCACTGCAACACTGTATGCAGATATTGTACAGAAACATAGAAAGGAATTCATACTACACAAGTTTCATTAGGAATATTCACTCGGAGAGCAGAGGAAATTTATGCTGCACATCTAGAGGCTATCCGGCCAATAACGTGGATAGTTGTCATTATGGTGTAAAATGTGCATATGTTAATATCAGATAAGCTGTCTCACTTCAATATATATTCACACAAAAGGCTTGAAAAGGTTCAGCTTGGTCAGTGGTACATCGAGTGTGACTGCTCGTCAAATGAGTCTTAAGGGAATTCCAGGTACTAGAAGCAAGGGCAGGTTGAATACATGCGTGGATATTTACTGCCACACCAAACAGTATATGATCAAGTATAATGTTTGAGAAGTGCCAACCTTCTTGATTTGCTAACCCCAGTCTTTGCATTTCAACATTCCACACTTACTTTGCGCCAAGTGGTCAATCAGTCCAGAGTAGCGAGTTTAAGATCCCTCCGCTCCACACGTGAATGATCGGTGTTCGTTATTAAAGCCTCACGGCAGTCAGAGCCTCTCCTCCGACGGCAGAATGCAGCTCTTGGCATCTTGTTAGCAACGTGGGCAAGGGGTACGCTGTAGAGGAGCATCTCCATGGAAACCAAAGACGCCAGTGGAAGAGGTGGACCCCATCAACATCGCCTGTTTTCTTAACTATGCTGGGCTTCTGTGGCGACTGTGACGGAGCCCACATCCTCGTCGAAGTCGTAGAGACGGCGTTCTTGAAGTCCCTAATGACTTGCAGGTGGAGGGGATCAGAGTTCCCTGTTGGAATGGGATGATTGCAGAGCGTCGACACAGCATGGCGGCCTACAGAGAAAGAGGCGGAAGTTGTGAGCTTGTAGATTTGCTAATTTCTCAATACAAGCAGTTTTAAATCAGCTGACCACCTGCTCTGCATTTTGATTTCACTGACACATTCAAGAATCTACTGCAAAGATTCAACTATGGCAATCAGAGTTGCAACTAATGATTGTTTTCATAATCAAATCATTGGCCGATTAGTTAAAAGATGAATGGGATTACAACACTTCTCTAAGCATCACCTTAAAATATATTTTAGACATGTTCTAACCAACAAAAATATGTTGGATTAGCTGCTGATTAGACTAATATTCAAACAAACACAGTTATATTAAAGCAACTCATGGTGTCTTTAGGCTTATTCTGACGGCATACATTGATTACGGAATATCTACACACCTCAGTCTAAAAGGCACAGTACTCTTCTGAACTCAAATAGGTCCTTTATAAATAAATATTCAAGCTTTATGTTTGGCTCTTAATATAATCAATGTTACAGTACAGTGCCACAGTGTCAATTTTTGCCTTGCAGTTGCTTCTGTCCATGTGCAGCTATAATCAGGTTGTAAGGGACAATTAATGCTGAAAACTAAGTGGGAGACACCCATTAATAACCAATCACTAAATAGAAATAAATTATGAATTATTTATTTTATTTTTTTAAATATATTTTATCCCATGATTTTTGTAACCCATTTTTTCAGCCAGTGCCAATTCCTAATGTGATCCTGGGCTCTACACATCCTCTGCCAACCTGGGGAGGCAGCGGACTGGCCTCATGCTTCCCTCAATGCATGAGGAGTCCAAGCTGCCTTCTTTTCACCCGACAGGGGGGAGTTTCCCTGGTTGGACGTAGCGCGTGGAAGGAGGAACACGTTATTCCAACCAGTTCCAGTCCCCTCCATCAGGCGCCCCGGCTGGCCAGGGGGAGGTAGTTCAGTGCCCAGGATTACTGCATGTTTTTGTGAGGGTATCTACCCTAGGGGACACGGGGAGAACATGCAAACTCCATACAGAAAGGCCCTTTCGTCAATCCCACCTCGGGTATGGGCACTGATGACGCGGAGGAGCAGACACGCCGCCAGCACCCACAGCAGCGCCCCTAGCGGGAATCGAACCCAGGACCTTCTAGCTGTGAGGCGACAGCAGCACTAACCACTGTGCCACCGTGCCCCAATTATGAATTCTACTACAATTAATCGTCACAGCTCTAATAGAATGTATTGTAATGTTTTGTAAAACCTGCCTTATGCAAGGTAGATGAGTAGTAGAATTTGTAGATGAGAACGAGTAGATGGAGGGTGAACAGTGGTCCTCCAGTCTAGGACAGCTTCAGAGCCTGCCGACAAAGAGACACAGCATAATGTGAGTGTAGATCAGCTACTACATCATACAACCACAATCAAAACAAGTGAGACACCTTAAAGGCAACAAGCAATGCATGGCGTGGGGAAACGGACTTTAAAAAAGTATCTGTGCACCATTAAAAAAAAAAAAAAAAAAAAAGGTGTGTGTGTGCGCAAACACTGTTCACTTCATGGGGCCAATGGAGGGTCTTCTACACGGACTGGTCGTCCTGCTGGCCACACCGCTCCAAACCATGCACAGATGTTGACTCGAGCTCTGGACTAGTAGCTCATCAGATATCAGACTGGGTTCTGGGTTGTCAGAGCGTACAAATGGAGCAGGGCTTGACACTAACACTTGCCCGCTTGCCTGGGGCAAGTGAAAAAAATGGTGGGGCAAGTGAAGACTGCTACCTGGTTGCCCGATCGGGCAATTTCCCTGCTTTCTAGCTTTCCACAATTCCAGGCTGGATTTGGGAAGCAAAACAGGCAAATTAACATACACACCAAAATGACCTAATCTTCTACATTCTCTAGTTGTGTAGACCTGGGCTAATTAAGATGATGAATTTTAACTCTTGAGAGTGTAAAAATGAAACCAAATGGACCTGCAAGGGTCTATTTGGTTTCATTTTTACGTTCTCAAGAGTTACATCTGGTTAACCAACTTAACTGGCGACCACCTGGAACCCTCTCAGGGACCACTGGTGGTCCCCGGACCACTTGTTGAAAACCCCTGGTTTAAAGCACCCAAGTAGGAAGTACACTTAAATGCAAAATTTACAATATATTTTGGGGGGGCAAGTGACCATGACATGAGGGCAAGTAGAACCTGACTTGTACTTGCCCGATGGGCAAGTGCATCGGAGACTTTAGTGTCAACCCCTGTGGAACCAAATGACCCCGTATGCGTACAAATGGAACCAAATGAACCGTCAGGGTTCATTTGGTTGCATTTGTACGTGCTCAGAAAAAATGTTGAAAATGGGTGGAATTCCCCTTTAAACACAATGGCTTTAGTGCAAACATCATATATACAACACTGTAAGTATGCTTGGGTGCATATCCCTACTGGTGCATTGCTATTGAGTGTATACTGTTAGCACAGTGGTTTTCAACCTTTTTGACACCAGGGACCACCGTTTATTCAGCATTTGAGCCACAGACCACCATTTGATGACATTTTCACCCCAAAGACCTACAGCTACAACTTTTTTTTTCCACAATTCCTGGTTTGCTTTTGCAAACAAAACAAAACAGACTCCTTAATTAAGTGGTGCTAATTCAGATGATGAATATTTTAACTCTTGAGGGTGTAAAAATGAAACAAAATGAAAATGAAAATGAAAAAAAAAAAAAAAAAAAGAAACCAAATGGACTCTTGCGGGTCCATTTGGTATATTTTTTTTAATGAAAACCAAATGGACCTGCAAGGGTCCATTTGGTTTCATTTTTACACCCTCAAGAGTTACATCTGGTACATAAGCTTTCCATCAGCCTGGGGACCACCTGGAACCCTCTCAAGACCCCTGTGTTAGCATATATGCTAGTTGCGATTAGCATCATTCTTTTATTTTACACCATATAGCAGGGGTGGATGTAGCATGTCCCATTTGGGGGGGCAAGAGAACATGTTGGAGGGGCAAGAGAAAATGGTATGGGTGCGGCTTCATCGCCCGTGGCGCGAAGCGCCACGGGCGATGAAGCCGCACCCATACCATTTTCAGTTACAGGACTTTTATTAGATAAGTATAAGCATGAATAATAACATCAGTTGTTGAAGTTGCAACAGACACGCAGCATACATAAAGCTAAAGGTCTGACTCAGAGAGTTTTCTGTTTTCAGTGATGAAATGCTGTTGGTTTAGAGTGGTGCCACAGCTGTAGTTAGTTAGTAGCAGTAGTAGTGTTTCAAATCATTTTAAATATAAGCACTTTTCTTGGGTTGTTTTGGATGCCATCATGTTTGGTGGGGCAGTCAGGACATTTAGGGGGGCATTGCCCCCCCATGCCTATGCCTAGATCCGCCCCTGCCATATAGTGCACCAAAAGTGCACCAAAGTGTACTCAAATGCTGGGCAAATCAATTTCAAACCCCTGCTTGTTTTTTAAAAAGAGTGAATGAAGGGTGAAAGAATCGATTCTACATGCTATACTAAAGAAACCATCTATGATGTTCTACATTGTAGAACAGTTTTTTTTTTTAGCAACAACAGCAGCAGTGAAGCCTAGTTGGTTTAACTCACGATGTGTTTCAACACATTATACTCTCTGAACTCTTTATCCTTTAAGACCCAGTTGTCATTCTAAGGAAGGAAAAACACTTAAGATATAAATATGAAGTAATAAACAAACATACCTTCGTCTCTTAATCCTTGTTGTTGCCGTTTTTGTCCTCCCCACAACAGCAGCTGGTATGAACTATGAACCGGTAGCTGTGGTTTGAAATGTCCCCGCCCCCCTGGGGCTGTAGAGTGGCCAATGAGAGTGCAGTACAAGGGGGCGTGCTGAGGGACATCCAATGAGTGTAGGTTAGTGGTTGCTAGGGAGACCATTAGAGCCAATGGTAGGCGCTTGTTTTTTAGGCAAAATGGAAATGGAATGGGGAAAAAAAAAAAAACTTAAAATTTAAAGGGGAATTCCACAGATTTTCAACATTTTACATCATTACCTTATAGATGTTGTACAATTAAAAAGGTCCCCCATTCTGTGTTTTCCTGGAAATTAAGGCCTTCAATTCATTAACTTTAAAGGGGTATTCCACTTTCAAAAACTTTTGGTCATTTTATGGTCTACTCAGTCTCATGTGAACAAAACCCAGACAGTTTATGAATACTCTTTTCAGTATTTAGGGCTGCAGAGATTTTATTTTATTTTTTTGAATCGCTGGAAATGGAAATGGAAAGTTTTTTACATAGCACACTGTCATTATTATATTTGGTTAGTTATAGTTGGATAGGTCCGTCCGTCCGTGTGTTACCAGGTAATCTCCGGCGCCGCTTACCCAGGGGTGTAGGGGAGGGGGGACGCGGGGGGACGGCGTCCCCCCACTTCTCACATCTAAAATATTTTTGGGTCTGAAAAAAATCATTAGCATGGTGAAATACATCTTGATGACATCATCAAGATGTGTTTCACCATGTTAATGAGTTTCCTTTTTTCTGAGAGTGTACAAATGTGAACCAAATGGACCCGCTAGGGTCCATTTGGTTCACATTTGTACACTCTGTACCTCTGTCCCAAATTTTCCACAACGGCCTGTTATAGCGCCACCAGAAGGCTGATTTTTGCCTTTTTATTTGTAAAAATCTGTGTGTGTGTCTGTTACCAGCTAATTTCCCAAACCGTTAACCCGATCGATGCCACAATTTGCACACATATTTTCTGGTTACTAACAATGAACCTATACCCCAAATCTTCCACAACAGCCTGTTATAGCGCCACAAGGAGGCTTTTTCTTGCCATTTTTGCCAAAAATCTATTTCCCAAACCGTTAACCTGATCTAAGCCACAATTTGCACACACACACTCCCTGGATGCCAACCATGAATCTCTGTCCCTAACGGACTGTTAGAGCGCCACCAGGAGGACGATTTTATAAAAATTTTGAACACAGCAGGCAATTTACATAAAATCTTTAACGCACTATAATACTAGCATGAGAAAAATATTCCACTCTTTTCAAAATGGCTTGTTATAGCGCCACCAACAGGTGGACATTTGCAAAACACATTTTTTGCACAAAATGCCTCAAATCATCAAAATGCTAAAGCCAACAATAAATGGCACCCTTTTAACATTGGCTTATTATAGCGCCACCAGGAGGCCGCAATCTGACCTGGCCTGGTGGAGACCTGTGCCCAGAAGGGCACTTTTCTAGTTGTACATTGTGCTTGTTGTGCTGAAAACGGGAGGTTGATGGCGATGCGCCGATATGATATTAATATCCCTGCGACGCCAACGGTAATAATTATTATTATGACAGCTGGTACAATGCAGTGCAAGCATTGCCAATGCAATGCTTTGGCAATGCAGTACCAATTCCTAATGTGATCCTGGGCTCTACACACCCTCTGCCAACCTGGCAGCAGACTGGGCTATGCTTCCTTCAAGGCATGAGGAGTCGCGCCGCCTTCTTTTTAGCTGGGGGGAGTTTCTCTGGTTGGACATAGCGCGTGGAAGCAACACGTTATTCCAACCAGTTCCTGTCCCCTCCATCAGTCTGGCCAGGGGGAGGCAGTTTAGAGCCCAGGATTTTCCTCCCTGACTCTCGAAGGAGGCAGTCGCATTCCTCATCTCTCTCCCCAACTCCCTCCCCTCCCATCCCCCTCCGACCATGCCTGTGTCTCATTTCCGCCGTCAGCGCTTCGACTCTGGGTGAACTCCTAGCCTGGCCACCGGTCCTCTCACTGCCTGCATCCTCGGAGAAAGCCTAACCTCAAGAGGACCCATTTGATTGATTGGTTGGTCAGCGCTGACACCATTTTCTCCACCCGAAAGTCGAGAGCCAAGGGGCCGACATGCCCATTGCCCACATGGGCTCTACGCTCGTCTCGCCCAGGACAACAACCGCCCCTGTTGATCTGGGAAAGACTGTCGGTGAGATTGGACATTTGCCCGTCTCGCCCGTGAGAACAACAGCCCCTGTTGATCTGGGAAAGACTGTCGGTGAGATTGGGGATTAGACATTTGGATTACTAATGGTTATCGGATTCCTGGCGTTTGGATTGGCCCTGGTTCTGATATACTGGAACATTTGACGGGTCAAGTTAAGGCCCCCCTAGCCTCGACACCCAGGCTTTCATTTTCGTTCGCCTTGCGCGAAAACGGAAAGCCTGGACTAACGCACGTTGGAAAGTGGCCTTCAAGTGGAAGTGAACCTTCCGGGGTGGGCGTCGCTCTAAATGATGTGACGTGGAACAGCAGTGGACGGGAGGGGGAGGGGCCGGAGATGACGACACGTTAGTGAGATCAAATCAGAGCGCAGCACTTCCGCCGTGTGGATCCCACGACACCCCCGCCCCCCAAGGCCAAAATCATTGAGGGCTAGACCAGGCTAAGGCCCCCCTGTACCCGCCATGCTGATTGGAATGGGGAGAGTTGTGGCTGAGAATTAAGGACGCTGAATGCCATCGCAGCTTGTCTCGCCAACCAACCCAGATAAGCTAACGACCAACAGACTTAAGAGGGGGAGCAGCGATTGGCTTTGCCCTGGATCTAAATTTCTGATTCACAGAAATTGTGATTCGACCCCCACTGCTTCAAAACCCCTCTTATGAAATTGAGAATGCAACCAGCGAGGGACAACGGCGTGGCTATGCTTGGACAACTCGGAGTCTCCCCGCCCCCCCCCCCCCCCCCCCCTCCCCCGCACACCTGTGGATCGGGCCTTCTCTTCACAGCCGCGAAGAGAAGGCCCTTCTCTTCGACACTGTCACACGGCTTTGTGCCCGGAGGATTGGACTGTGAAACGAACTCTCGCTTTCCACCATAGAGTACAAAGACCGACAATCTTAAAAGGCCTTGGAGCGTGGACTGATAACTACACATGCTGCCTCCTACCCCCTCCCTCCCCCCTCTGCTTGTAACTTGTCTGTCTAATGAGGTTGTTTTTGGAATGCCATGTACCTGTTATGACCTAAATCAAGGCCTATGACATGAATATGTCGGGGTGTTCTCCTTCACCCCCCCACCCCGCCCAGCCTGTATTATGTTGGCGCTGCACTGCTTGGCGACACGCTCAGTACAGCCTGGGTATCCCCCCCATATGAGCAAGACAAATTCCAATTCAACTTGTTGAAATGGCAAATAAAAGAAACCTTGAACCCTTGAGGATTACTAGATGTTTTTGTGAGGGTATCTACCCTAGGGGACACGGGGAGAACATGCAAACTCCACACAGAAAGGCCCTTTCGCCAACCCCGCCTCGGGTATTGGCACTGATGACGCGGAGGAGGAGACAGATCCGCCAGCACCCACAGCAGCGCCCCTAGCAGGAATCGAGCCCAGGACCTTCTAGCTGTGAAGCAACAGCACTAGCCACTGTTCCAACGTATGATATGTACTTCCGCAGTGGTCCGGTGTATGGGAATAATAATAATATATAGAACTAGAGTTGTGCCCCTACGGGGCACAGGTCTCCACCGTCTGGGCTCAGGTTTGAACGTGTACTAGCACTAGTGTGTCAACTATGACATCGTCATGACGTCATGGGACGGACAGATCCAGGGCACGGACGGGCTACGTGCACGGACAGAGGGCGTTTTATAGACACCACCTTTCATGACGTCATGGGACGGACAGATCGTGGGCACGGACGGGCTACGTGCACGGACAGAGACCTGTGCCCCTACGGGGCACAGGTCTCCACCGTCTGGGCTCAGGTTTGAACGTGTACTAGTACTAGTGTGTCAACTATGACGTCGTCATGACGTCATGGGACGGACAGATCCAGGGGACGGACGGGCTGCGTGCACGGACAGAGGGCGTTTTATAGTCACCAATAATATTTTTATAATGATATCAGCACTACACATTTAAACCATGTCAAATCATCAGAGGGAAATTCAACATTGAAAATAGATTATCTATACCATGTTAAAACAACGTAGGGAAATTCAATATTGAAAATACAACATACTGTCGGCCTATATACCTGCAGGTCAAATCAGTGTAGGCAAATTCAACAATGAACATCTATACTAAATAGATTCAACAACAGTTTTTCAATTGTTCAAATAGTAACTGTAATTAAATATTAAATCAAGATAGCTTTTACAACCTCAACCAGAAATAACCAGTCTGACCAAAATCCAACATTGAATCAATGCATTTTGCTATCTTGGATATGTCCTGTATTATTAGGGCCTATATATGGATGTGGGTGCCTTATATATACATACATGACCTATATATGAGGGTATACAGAAGCTATATAGGATCCCATATAGGTCCTATATTGGACCTATATGGCCTTTATATGCACATATATGCACCTGATTTTGACCTATATGTGAGATTTATTCAGCCTATATGGAGCATATAAGTTGAACCTATAAGGCATATATGTGGTATGTATGCGCATATATGTACCTGATTTTGACCTATATGTGAGATGTATGCAGCCTATATGGAGCATATATGTGGAGCCTATATGGCATATATGCACATATATGATCCTTATATGGAGAATATAGGTTTGGTATAGGTACCTATATGCCGCATATAAGTTTCTTCCATGTGGGATTGCCGCCTCCTTCTGTATATCTTACTTAGTAGAAGAACTTCCGTCTATCCCACAGACTTACTGCTACATTGATACAAGGACTTAATCTTCTAAGACAAATACTGATGCCATAATAGATACATGTATTTCCACACTCACTCAAGAGGGGCCACAATGCATATTACTGCCATTGCCAAAAAATAGAGCTTGTAGAGTGTCTATTTTTGCTATATTTGAATTGAAATCCTGAATAAAAATCCTCGTATTTTTAATATGGAATCCTTAAAAGTAATCATTTTTATTTATTTTCAATGCAATTATTTATACCAGTAACTTTATGAACTTTATGACACAGTACTATATGTAGTATTGTATGACACAGTACTGTACTCAAAGTACAGTGAGTACAGTATAGTATAATACAGTACAGTACAGTATGTACAGTACTGTATGATACAGTACAGAGCATAGAATACGATACAGTGCATTGTGGTGCAATACAGTATGATACAGTACAGTGCATAGAGTACAGTACAGAGCATTGTGGTACAGTACTGTATGATGCAGTACAGGAAAGCACAAGGTGGTTCTGTACTGTATCATACTGTACTGTACTGTACTCTACTGTACTGTACTGTACCACACTGTACTTCACTGTATTGTACTGCATCATACTGTACTGTGCCATATTGCACTGTGCCATACTGTATATACTGAAATATGGGACTTATGTTTTTTTTTCTTTAATGACCAATATGGTGTTATTTATTGATCAGCAATATGACTGCAGGCTGATAAATAAGGCAACATAAACGTATAATAATTGAAGAAGTGTTAAAACGTATTGGTTTGTCATCAGATTGACTGTCTAATGCGCTGTAGTAAAGACATCAGATTAGGTTAAACCTGACTGTTAGCCTGGTCCATAGCATTAGTTTCCATGGGAACTAATGTGGCATTGCTTTCATGAAACCAAATCAAGCCTCAACATATCCAGGTTAACTGGTCAAGTTAATCTGGCAAGATTAACCAGTTTTCATGAAACCGAATGAACGCTAATCCAGGATATAATAAACCGGGATATCAGTTAAATCCTGGCTTTTTCCCTAATCCACCTTTCGTGAAATAGGCCCCAGTTCATTAAGTATGCCTGGTTTGCCTGGTGGGTGGTGATGGGTGGAGATCCACCTGAACTGAAGCCACACCCACAGCTTTAGTTACATGATAAAGGGGGAGGGGTTAGGGGAGGGGCTGAGCTGATGTCACTGTATTGATCTTTTTTTTCATTGGCACGTTTGACTGGAAAGATTCAGCCCACAGGAAGAAACTCTAAATAAGGGAAGACATCATTTGCACATAAAAACACACACCAAGGGGGGGGGGTCTATTTAGATACTGTCACCTCTTAAACATGTACAAAAGTGGGAAAAAATACAAAAAATCACAGCACCCTCTTTAAAAAAACATCTGGATCATTCTGTATATAGGCCTAGGCTTGGTAAAAGGGTTCTACACAATTTTCCAAAAAACAGATTCACAAGCTCATATCATAGATTGCACCTCTGCCTTTTTCAAGCATTTGCTAAAGGCTCTGATCAGCTGCAGCTTCAGACACATGCAGTGTGTGTTAGTGTACACATGATGGCAGCAAAACATCCGTTTTCCAGTCTTGACACTCGACCTTATTGTAGGTAAAAGGGGGAAAATAATACATTTTATTATTTTTCCCCTTTTACCCACACCACCAGTTTTTTTTTTTTTTTTTTTTTTTTTTTTTTTTTACCAGGGCCCACTATTTATTTAGAATTTGATCGACGGACCACCTTTTGATGACATTTTAGCCCCCACAGACCCCAAAATTATAGATTTCTTTTGTTTTTGTCCACAATTCCGGTGTGAATTTGGGAAAGAAAATAGTGAAACATACAGATCAAAATATATATAACCATTAATCTTCTACATTCTCTAAATGTATAGAGCTGCGCAGTGACGTCACCGCCCCTGTTCCAGAAGTCTTTTCCCCATTCATTTTTCTCATAGACTTTGTCCGCGGCGTAATCGTCTTGATATAAATTATTTTCGAAAAGTCTATGAGAAAAATGAATTGGGAAAAGACTTCCGGAACAGGGGCGGTGACGTCACTGCGCAGCTCTATAGACTTTATTTTATCCCTTAAAATAGACACCCGTGAGTTAAAGAAAAAATGTTATGATACCATCATTCTAAACCCGGCCAGGCCAGGCAGGCCCCAGTGGCGTCGATAGGTGGGGAAAAGTTAGACAATTTTAGGAAAAGGGGGGCCCATGTGGAAAAGCTTTGCAGGGGGCCCAGAATTGCTAGCTACGCTCCTGCCAGGCCCGTATGACAGTCACATTCCATATTAGGCGACACTTTTTCAATACGTTGAACCCTTGGGCATGCAGCCGGGGCTCCAGCCTCTCTACGCCACTCTCCGAGATGACCCCCAGCCTGATGACCCCTCCGCTGGACCCGTCCCTCTCCATGGCCAGGGAGGGACAGAGCGCTTTCCGTGAGCTCTACGCACTCGTCCTTGCTCATCCCGGGCTTGTCGTTCGAATCCATGTAGCCGTAGATATAGGTGCTCCCGCTGCCCCTGATGGAGACGGGCTGCCTGACCATCATGCTATCAACATAGGCAATCTATGGTGAAAATGGGTCAACTTAATTTGTTGACGGGTGAAACAAAGAAAAAACAAACTGATATTGTAACTTCAATATATATCATGAATAACAGAAAACAGGTTGCCTGGAATTGTCTGAGGGAAAATGTTGACATACAATAGTATATGGTTTGTCAATTGGCCCTTTTCAAAACCTTCCCCTCAGACAATTCCAGGTAAGGTTTAGTCAGTTATTCAATATATAATAAAGGCAGGTTTTATTGGTTGCAATTAGTTGGAGGAGGTTATTATTATTGGACAATACTGTAACTACTCCCATGACCTCAGTGGTCTGGAAGTCATTTCCATGAGTCACAGCCAATCACACAGAGCAGGGTTTTCAGCCAGTGGTCCGGGGACCACCAGGGTCCTTGAGAGGGTTCCAGGTGGTCCCAGGGCCCAGGCTAAATGATGGAGAGTTGGTTAACATTCATCATCTGGGAATTAGCCCAAGTCTACCCCCTAGAGAATGTAGAAGATTAATGGTCATGGTCATTAATGGTCATGTTTGATCTGTCTGTTTGCCAAAATCCAGCCTGGAATTGTGGACAAGAGCAAAAGAAATATTTAGTTTTGAGGTCTGTGGGGCGAAAATATCATCAAATGGTGGTCCGTGGCTCAAATGCTGAATAAATAGTGGGCCCTGGTATCAAAAAGGTTGAAAACCACTGACACAGAGGAAAGCACTGGTATGCAGTATTTATTTACCTAAAGCTCAGCAGCAGCAGCAGCAGGCATATACAGTATACACCTGCTTATAGTACCGGTAACTGCACAACAGAACAACTGCATGCTGTTATGTGGATCTAAAAGGATCATCATCGGCTCATTTTCCACTAAATTCTTATTATTCTCTCAGAGTTGAGCATCAAGGCTGTTTCATCTCAGCACCACAAAGAGAACATTGCAGGCCTTTTCCATTTAGCGCAGTGGTTTTCAACCCTTTTCATAGCAGGGCCCACTATTTAGACAGAATTTGAGCCATGGACCACCATTTGATGACATTCTAGCCCCACAGACCCCAAACTAAAAAAATATTTTGCTTTAGCCCACAATTCCAGGCTGGATTTGGAAACAAAACAGTCAAACATACATACCAAAATTACCATTAATCTTCTACATTCTCTAGTTGTGTAGACATGGGCTAATTCACATGATGGATATTTTAACTCTTGAGAGTGTAAATATGAAACCAAATGGACCCGCAAGGGTCCATTTGGTTTAATTTTTACGCTGTCAAAGAGTTACACCTGGTAGGCCAACTTTACATAATTTAGCTGGGGACCATCTGTAACCCTCTCAAGGACCATTGGTGGTCCCCAGACCACTTGAACCACTCCTTTAGAGGCATTGGGGAAATAGTAGCGCGAAATTGTAGCGCTGCAGTCATGTTGAGGGAGGGTGTCGGGCAGCAATGTGTCTATTATTCTACTTTATATAGATTTATTTTGAGTAGAAACTCACAGATCATGCATTAAAGACAGGAGAGCATCTTGGGGAAGTGGGGAAGACAGTACCAATGTTAGAATTTGGCATTCTCATAGACAAATTATGTTTTGGAAATCAGTGTTTGAAGGCTTTTAGTATAATACAGTGTATAATCACATCAATAGTACTTTTGCATTGCAAGTATGTCACCTATTCATACTTTTTTTCAGCATTAATGGAGTCCATTTCTGATTTGAAGCCCCGTTTCCGTATACCATTGTGTATTGGTGAGTAGCAAATATGAAACACAGCATATTAAATGTTCTTTATTATTAAGTAGAGGCGAATTATATAAAATAGAGACCTTTTTAAAGACGATGAAAAAATAAGCGTCAACCAAAAACTATAGAAAATAGGGTGCATATATTATCATCATCGATTCTGTTTTCTGAGGAAGACAATTCAATTACTTAATTATTTCAAACAAAACGTTCTCAAAACTAGTATTTCCAGGAGAATTAGCATTAGGTTTATACATAACAGTCTACTTTGAGATAAACATTCCATGTTTCAGTCAGTATATCATGCAGCACATGCTCATATAGCATAATCATCCATACGTTGACGTTACTGAATCTAATTATTATAATTTTGTTATAGTGTATATTTCTTGTAATTTCAAGTATTCTGAAATACTTTCACAATGTATAATAAAACAATGCAGTAGCCTATTAGGTTGTATGTCTGTAACTACAATACCCTCAGTCACCTGGAGTTCTATCCCAACTCCAGCCTGGTTCCAGTCACCCTGGGCTCCGGATATGCTTTTGAGACTACCAGCGGTAGTTACGTGTGTTACTGTATTATACAGTATTTCAACCAACAAAACAGTTACAGAAGTGCACACGATTCCAGCTTTTAAACCTTTACAACAGCTTTGCGAGCACAAACAGAGAGAAATAAAGTGTTTCCGTGGGGTATACATTTTCCGGAGCACCGCGCCACGGTTATTGACTGAAAAAATGGAAACTTCCGGGGGAAGTTAACAAACCGGAAGTCCTGCCTTTCGCTAGTCTCTCCGGGGTACCCTGGGTCCACACTTTCATTTTGCAGCCTGGAGAGCCTGGAGAGCCTGGAGATCGAGGTTAGGTTTCCAGTACTCTAACAGTTGTCCAATATGCTTCGGCGTTTCACTGTCACACTGACGAAGACTCTGGATATCTGGAACATTTGTCTCTTGTGACATGATGTACAGTATAGCATGCAGGGGTACAGTAGGTACAGTAACTGGGCCACCCTGGGGCCAAAACTGCCTCCTCCCAAGAAATACTATCCTCATTTGGAAAGTTTTATTTTGACAGTCTCAACACCTTATTGGCCATTTTGTCCAAATATAGAACCTAAATACAGTCTTCTATAATTATTAATATTATAATACTCCATGTTGAATAATAATATTAATTGTGCTACAGTCCGGCCCTCCATATAAAGTCCTGGAAAGACATTTGCCTGTGAACAAATAACGGTTTTGCCTAGAATTATCTCTTGCCACCGTCAGTGACCTGATACTTTTATCAGTGGTTTTCAACCAGTGGTCCGGGAACCACCAGTGGTCCTTGAGAGGGTTCCAGGTGGTCCCCAGGCTAAATGATGGAAAGTTAGTTAACCAGATGTAACTCTGAGAGCGTAAAAATGATAACAAATCATTTTACCGCTCTCAAAAGTTAAAATATTCATCATCTGAATTAGCCCAAGTCTACAATACTAGATAATGTACAAGATTAGCAGTCATCTTGATTTGTACAGTATGTTTGACCGGTTTGTTTCCCGAAATCCAGCCTGAAGCAATTTTTAGTTTTTGGGGTCTGTGAGGCTAAAATGTCCTCAAATGGTGGTCAAAAGGTTGAAAACCACTGCTTTTATGAATATAACAAAACAGCCCTATCACCATTATTTTTACATGAGCACATTTTAATGGTTAATTATTGTTATGCTTTTTTCTACTTCTCCTAAATTAGCTATACCAACTATTCTAGATTCTAGTGCAATAATTACCCCAGTGGTTCCCTTGTGAGGAGCCACCACTGGGAGGATGTACATAGAACTTCCATCCTGTTTAACATTCCTTGTCGATGGGAACAACCCCAGCCAGGGAAGGATTATCCAACAGGTACGTTGGGCCCAGGCCCCCCTGAGCTAGAGGGGGCCCTGAGTGAATAACAGTGGCGCACACGGCCCTTGTCACTGTTATTAACAATGAGTTTATTCATTTTATGTCACTAAAACTAAAATAACCTCAAAAGTCCGAAACCTCATGATACGGTGCATTATTGCAAGTGTTTAAAACATTTTGCATTTCCTGCTGAAATGCTGGGTGTGCCCCACCAGGAAAAAAAAATGCCCTTTGGCTGGCGGTGACCCAGGGGCCCACAATTTCTTGCTCCCTCTATGACCCCAGCCTGATCACTGTCCAGCTTCCCTAACGACTATAGCTCCTATAATCTCAACAATTTAAAGATGTATTTTTGCCATGCCTTATTTAGATGAGACAGAAGTGAACAGATAGACAGAAGATGCTGACAGAGAGTAGAGGAAAGACACTGGGAGCACAGTCTATGTTTTTGTGTCAGTATGGTAAAAACACCCTAAACGTTTGGCTATCGTGAGTCACCTGATAATTGTTTTCTTGTGGTTTTGTTTTCCCCGGTGTGTTTTGTGGGGAGGGTAACATGGGATTTGATTTTTTGTTTCTAGAAATGACCTAGATGAGCTTAAAGGGCCACTGTTATTGCAAAAATAAATGCATGTTAATGACATTTGGAAGATTTAGAATACTTTCCTGGTGATCTTTAGGTGTGTAATGTGTGGTTTTGGATATTTTCGACGTTAGCAGTGATTCCAATGTCTCTGATGTCATGGGAACTACTTCCTGGACTACGATTACCACAACGCCTTGGTGCACTGCACCTCCTTGTGGATAGAGGGAGGGGCTGTCTTATTGAGACAACATGTAGTCCAGGAAGTACTGAAAAAGGAGCTGATGACATCAGAGACACTGGGCTACTGTTGAAATCTAAAATACCTAAAACCACATATTACACACAAAGATTCCAAGAAAGTGCTCTAATATATAATAATAATAATATAAAATTATTATATTATATTATTATTTTTGTCTCTTTTTTGTCCCTTTAATAGATAGACTACAACTAATATGACGCAAGTTTTGTAATAATCCAGCGGCTTAAGTTATGACGAGTGACAAAGACAATCAAAGGTTTCTTACTATTGGTTTGCCCTCAGCTCTGCTTTGGTGTAAATGTCTGTATTTGACCATATGGTCTCTGTTTATGCTCTTTGCATAGGGTGATGTCCAGTCCCTCTCGAAAGCAGCCTTGATCTGATCCAGCACTGTGTACTGGTCCATCTCGTTCACGTCTGGCTTCATCCTGATGACCAGACCCACTCCTGCGTTGGTGGCAAAGTCGTTCCCCACCAGATTATGATTTCCTGTGGGAATACAAAAATCAAAAGTATTGAATGTCGAGATTATTTTACAGTAAAAGGCTATTTATTCCCAGTGCTAAGTTTCATTTTTGACTCACCAATGTACAGAGCATTGTCGGTCACCACATACTTGTTGTGGTTGAGTCCATGTTGATTGTCGTCTTGATGGTGTTTGTGACCAAAAAACCTCTGAAAAAGTAGTTTTGATTAACGTTAAAAAACGTATAAACAATAAATAATACTGTCTAAAGATATTAATACTATTATTACTACTACTACTATTATTATTATTATTATTATTATTATTATTATTATTATTATTATTATTATTATTATTATTATTATTATTTTACCTATACTATCATCTATACTATAAATAAGGAAATGTCTGTCTGAAATCGCCATAACTCGTCACTGGGGGCACCAATCGCTCTGACTTTTCACACAGGCATTGACCATAATATTAGGAAGAGATTAACCAAGCCCTTTTTTCAAATTAACAAATTATTGGTTCATAATTACAGTGCTGAGTGGTTACAGCAGCGCGCTCTGTGCAAAAACAGCCATACCAACTTACAACTGGAACCATTATAGACATCTTCTACTTTGAAAGCATCTTCCATGCACATGTCCTCTGAGTGACTGAGTGAGTCACTGTAAATATTTTTGGTGTTTGTACTGTATATTCTAACGGGTAAGGTCCTAGTTATTATTATTAGACATTAAATAAGTAGAAAGTACTGTCACTGAAGAAACAGTGTGGGTTGCTGAGAATGGTCATAGTATTATGCATTGGGATTTTTTTTTTACATGTACTGTATGTCCTAAGTAGAATGAACACTGTAGAACTGGAGTAGACAGTATCTAATATGAAGGAATGCCAAAACAGGGCAAAATATACATGTAGACTAGTAGTGTTGTCTTTAAAAGCGATCCCACAATAACCCTATAATCCTAATGTGCGGTCAGTTTGTGGTCAGTCTCACTCACCACTTCCAGGGAGCAGTTGGCCAGCCTCATGCACAGAGATTTGAGAGAGTTCACAAAGTTCAGCGTGAGCGGGTGGGTCTGCTTCCAGACGCTTATGAGCAGTCGAACCCTGACCCCTCTCAGCACCACGGCCTCTCTGATCACCTCATCGATGGGGGACCAGTATCTGTAGACAGAGACTGTTTTAGCAGGTTGTTTTAGCAGGTCATCAGTACTTATCCAAAAGATGTGATGCAGCCAGTATGGACATTTCCTTACATACTGACGTTGTTGTCAGCTGTAGGAGCCAACTTATAGACTTCAAATGTGAAGGATGGCCATTACATCAGCCATTATCGGTCACGTCCAACTACTAACCATAACCCTAGCCTCAGTGTCACATAAAGCAATCTCACATTGTTTTTCCGTCAGCACCAGTAATTTCAGTACTGCATTTCCTAGTCGCCTACTCGCAGTTGACAAGTACAACGTTGTATGTCCAATTTGTCCATTCATGCATCTTCAAACATTTATCCATAGTCGGGTTGTGGGGACATAAGCAGCTCCATCTACAGAGAACTACAGACATCACTCGATATCACTCTATAGAACAACATCAGTACATTTTATCCTGGAGGATTCTGAGGCGTTTCCAAGGCCAGTTTGGAGATAAGGAGACACTCGAGAGGCATCCTAACCAGATGCTTGAACCACCATGTGAGAAACAAGTCTCTCCCAAACTTATCACTCCTATCTCTGAGGAACATGCCAGCCGGCCACATGACACACAGTCCCTGACCACAGGTGACCCACAGTCCCTGACCACAGGTGACACTCCCTGACCACAGGTGACCCACACCCCCTGACCACAGGTGACCCACATCCCCTGACCACAGGTGACCCAAGTGGTTGTTTGAGAGCTACCTTGTCACCAGGGTCCCTCTGTGGCTCCTGTTGACCAGCGGCAGGTAGTCTGTGACAGAGATGTAGACGAAGGTCTTTGCGCTCTGGATGACTCGGTGGATGGCGTCCACGTCTCTGGTACGACCTCTGGGGCAGAACATGTCAGGGGAGGCCTGTGGAGGAACGTTAGAGGAGAATTTTTATCTGTAGTTAATTTTTTTAGAAAAAAAGTGGTGCAGGTGTTATTTTGTGAAAACACTCCTTAATGGCTGTTTTCCCTTTTCCACGTTATAAACCATGTGCCACGCCCTCACCTTTTGAAACAGCTGAATCACTGCTGAACCAAAAGTGAAAGTGAAAGTGTGAGTGTTAACACACTACTGACAAGGTGGAGAGACAATATATAGCAGAAAATTGCATTTTGGAGCGATAGATATAGGTGAACTTGATCAACACCCCTTAGCCCCCCTTAGGGTAGGGGAAACAGCCATTAAGGAGTGTTTTCACAAAATAACAACTGGACAATATTTAAAAAAATAAATAATAATAATAACTGCAAATAAAGATTAAATGATTAAATGTTGTGGAATTCTCCTTTAACACAATACATGCCAACACTATGACATTAGGGGTGGTATGCAAAATGTTCAAATGATAAAAGTATTTTTGAAAATAGCAAATACTGACTTACAACTACCTACCTACTACCTCATCATTGTAATTAAGTACAGTATTGGAGTAAATGTACTTCCACCACTGCCCTGGGTCTATCAGTATGGCTCCCACAGAATGATTAATGATGGCTATATGCATCTGACTGCATCTCACCCAGAGATTTATTATTATCAAGTTAGACATGTTCAAAGACTTTTTTACTTTACTTTATTGGTTTATTTGGAAGTGAGAAATGCATATTAATGAACACTAACATAAATAAAGTGCAACATGAATAGGGCGGATTTAACAGAGCTAATTTCCATCCTCAGTCCCCAACATCGAACAACAACATGAAAAGACAGCTAAAAACAAGGTTTAAGGTGCATCTACATAAGTAGCAGTGTTTTTACAATAGTGCAAGTATGTTATTAAAGTACTAGTGCATAGGGATTAAAGTACATTTCAAGTATACCCTGTTTAAGGTGCACTTAATTATTAAACTAAACATGGTCACAGGTTTGGTTGTCTTGTAACCATTTTTTTAGATTATACTTAAAAGATGGAAATGACAGACGATCTCTTATGGTCAGGGGTAAGTAATACCAAATTGAAAAGCCCTGGACTGACAGGGTGTTTTTGCTAAAAGCGTTTTTCCTGAATGGTACTTTGCACTTTTTACCGTTTTCCTGGGATGTCTTGGTATTAAAGTTTGACAACCCCGAAGTAAAAGATGGAAATGATGGACAATCTCTTGCTGTCCTGTCAGAGGAGAGAGGTCAAAGGTCATTGTAGACTGAACAGCCCTGAACTGAGAGGATGATTTTTGACATGGCATTAGTTTACAGTACATCTAACCAGTGGCGTTTCTAAGCAATTGGGATCCATAGGCAAGTTTTTCTCCTATGACATCATAACTATGACAGGCACATTAAAATGGCCCCATATGAGAATTATTAGCCTGAGAATTATTAGCCTAGGATTAAAGCATGTCTAGTGGTCGCCCCGGTGCCCCCCCCCTCATGGCGCCCCAGGCAACTGCCTAGTCTGCCTAATGGCCAAAACGCCCCTGCATCTAACAGACTTCACTCACAGAGATGTAAGCGGTGGCCTGCGTGCCGTTGAGCCTCAGCTCCAGGGCGTCGTCCTTGCCGTAGAGCGCCGTGATCCTCCTGGACCAGATGTTTGGGATGTAGTCTCTGTCGTGGAGCTGCCAGTAGAAGGAGAACACCCTGTGGAGGTCCAGCGCCAGACAGCTGCAGTTGAACAGCAGCAGACCCAGCTCCTTTCTCTGGGTAGAGAGAGAACATCCATTACACAAACATCTACAGCTCCTTCCTCTGGGTAGAGAGAGAGAGAACATCCATTATAACATCTACAGCTCCTTTCTCTGGGTAGAGAGAGAACATCCATTATACTAACATCTATAGAACATCCATTATACTGACATCTACAGCTCCTTCCTCTGGGTAGAGAGAGAACATCCATTATACTAACATCTACAGATCCTTCCTCTGGGTAGAGAGAGAACATCCATTATACTAACAACCACTGGTGTAGGCCTACAGCTATGGTGAAGACCTCAATGTGAGTATTTGATGGATAAACGATGGATTGAAAGTATGACAGTGGACAGTTTTAACAAGCGCTGTGCTCTGTTTGTCTGCTGAACTTCAGTAGCAGGAAAGTGTTACTGAACGCACACACACACACACCCACACCCACACCCACACCCACACACACACCCACACACCACACCCACACCCACACCCCCACACACACACACACACACACACACACACACACCCCTACACCCCTCTTGGCCATTCATTTATTTGTTTGTGTTTATGATAATGTTATTGTGTCCACAACTAAGATTTATATTTCCGCTGGAACACTATTTAATTGATTTATGTACTGTTTGACTGGGATCTGTGTCAGACGCCGCCGTCTGCCTAGCTGCAAGCGTGCGTGTGTGTGTGTGTGTGTGTGTGTGTGTGTGTGTGTGTGTGTGTGTGTGTGTGTGTGAATATTCCCCCCTGTAGCTCCTTGGTTAATTACACTCCACAGTGCGTCCACCTCAGTGAGGCGTGCAAAGTGCCAGGTAATCATTCTGCTAATACTCACTTGTCCTACATTCTGCCTCCTGTCTGTCGTGAATTAAATGTCAAATGAAATGAGAAAAGGAACTTGTGTTTTTTCAGAGGGTCCACAGACACGTCTCACTTTGTTCCTGGAGGGAGTGGCACAACCACATTTAAAGGAGCACTCAGTGATTTGGGTGATTCGGAACCCCCCTGGTCCCCTGGTAACAAGATGTGCACATGCACACACTCTACAGTGTGTGTGTGTGTGTGTGGGGGGGGGGGGGGTCAACAGTCCAAGAGCACATACACCAAAGCCCCAACCCCCTCATCCCGATTGAATGAAGACATTGTCACCCAGTCCAAACAGAAACTAGGGTTTTATGACCCCTGAGGTTCACTGGGGACAGGGGGAAACTCCTTATATGGTCACCACACTCTGTACAGTAGTACAGAGTACAGTAGAGAGTAAAGAAAAAAAAAGTGACATTTGAATTAAGTGAAATCACCAAATATACTGTACCCAGTGGTTCTCAACCAGTGGTCCGGGAGGCGGGGACCACCAGTGGTGGTCCTTGAGAGGATTCCAGGTGGTCCCCAGCTAAATGATGGACAGTTGGTAACCAAGTCGATCCTTACAGATCTGTAACTCTTGAGAGTGTAAAATGAAACCAAATGGACCCGCCTTACGGGTCCATTTGGTTTCATTTTAACCTCTCAATAGTTATACTGTATTATATTTAAACATCTGAAATACTTCATTTTCAAGAATCTACACAATTAAAAAATGTAGAAAAGTTGTTTTTTAACATTTTGCCAGTTATCTCAAAAACATTCAAATTTGTCCTTTGTTTGTGTCCTAAATTGTGGACACAAACTTGAAAATCTTTTAGTTTTGGGGCTGAGAGACTAAACTCAACATCAGACGGTGGTCTGTGGCTAAAATCCACAATAAATAGTGGGCCCTAGTATGAACATGGTTGAAAACCACTGCTTTAAAAAGGTATACAGTTCAGGTTTTTTTTTTTCTTTCTTTTTTTGCCAAAAAATAAATAAACTAAACTAAATAAAATAATATTAATGACATTTACACGTTTTAGAACACTTTCCTGGTGATCTTTATGTGGATTTTAGATATTTTAGATTTCAGTAGTGAGTCCAGTGTCTCTGATGTCATCGACACTACTTCCTGGACTACATCAAGGAAAATAAAAGACAAGGAAAAGAACTGTGTAATGTTATATAGCTATCCAAAGAGCAGAAAGTATGTCTCTGAACTTTCTGAACGTGACGTCAGTGTCTGCGATTTCAGCCAATCAGGGGGAGGTTACAGACGTTCAGTCTCGTGATGAGAGGCTAGGCAGCCTTAGGCAAAATGAAATAGTTGAAAAACACTTTCAGAGAACATCTGTGACACGTTTGCTTTTACGTTTTTTTTTTTTTCTTGACTGCAATAAAGAACCTCCTTGGACTACATGTTGTCTCAGTAAGACAGCCCCTCCCTCTATCCGCAAGGGGGAGCATGGCACCCAAGAATTGTGGTCAGGGGCGTTTTTGCCACTAGGCAGACTAGGCAGTTGCCTAGGGCGTCATGAGGGTAGGGTGGGCGAACATGATGGGAGGGGGACGAGAGGAGGGGGTGACCACCAGACATGCTTTAAAAGGATTACAGGCAAATCCATACTAAAAACAGGGAAATGTCTGTCCGAATGAATGTCTGAAACACAAATTACTCCGCGATGGCCCCACCAATCGCTGTAAGTTTTCACACAGCCGTTCACCATAATGTCTTGAAGAGACTGACGTAGCCCTTTTGCCAAATTAACACACCGTTGATTTATAATGAATTTATTTGTGCATCCCATTAGCTTTATATGCGGGAAGCGACCCGCCCCCTATCACACACGTCACACCGACCCAACATGGACCAACATGGAATTATCATTGCGCATGGAGACGAGTGAGACGCTAGCGCAATGGACACGAGTGAGACGCGAGCACAATGACTACAACGAATCGCCGACCCTCGCTCAACGCCTTGCATTGACTGCTCTGCTGCTCCGTCAATGAAGAAAATAAAACATAACCTCGACTCGCGGCGTGTCGGCTGCTTTAGCCTACAACCCTCGCTCAACGCCTTGCATTGCCTGCTCTGCTGCTCCGTCAATGAAGAAAATAAAACATAACCTCGACTCGCGGCGTGTCGGCTGCTTTAGCCTGCTAGCAGTCACCCTGCTAGCAGTCAAAGCTACCATCATCCACTTAGCCACATCCAGCCTCTGCCGCTGCTGCCCAATGTCCATGTTACACCCTGCTAGCAGTCAAAGCTACCATCATCCACTTAGAAACATCCAGCCTCTGCCGCTGCTGCCCAATGTCCATATTCCAACACTACCCACTGCAAAGTGCAAACACGATCGTATTTCACTCTTTTTCGAACAATGCCTATCACACACGTGTTGTGTTGTCTAATAATAAACTGTATGTTCGACTACGCGTCTGTCCCTATTCAGGCTGCACGAACAGCGCTCGAGCGCTCAGTTTCTGACCCCCCAATGTCGCACGTATTACTCTACATGCCATTGATGTCGCAACGTTGACTCTGCATGCCCTTGAACGGCCAGAGTGTTACAGACAGTAGACAGAGTTGCGACAACTCCATAGACATGTACAGGCAGTTCGCCATCATGGCCATCATCGTTTCTTTTTTTCTATGCGTGTGTGTGTGTGTGTGTGTGTGTGTGTGTGCACGTGTCGACTCTACACTAACACCGTGGTTTTCAACCAGTGATCTAGGGACCACCAGTGGTCCCTGAGAGCATTCCAAGTGGTCCCCAGGCTAAATGATGGAAAGTTGGTTAACCAGATGTACTGTAACTCACATCGCACATCATGCCACAAAGAAGTTAAGAACACAGCATACCTTCGGCTGGCACGCAACACCAAAGATTAACATTCAGTCATGAAACACAACCAGGTAATCATAACAGGTTCTGACAACTTATGTTTGTGGAAGATTCAGATAAATAGAACACTTGGAACAATACTTCATGATGTCCACAGAAACAACCATTTTTATGCAACAACATTATTTATCACCATTTTTCTGTACGCCTTGCTTTGCCACAACTGATCATTTCCCATGTTACAATATACATTAAAACAATTGTTCCTCAACCCACTTACATTATTGGAATGATTAGTACATCACATTACCCACGCTTCGCATGATTTGGACTTCACATATTAAACGGGTAAGGTCCTAGTAAGAGTAATATGGATAGATACATTATATTGTGTCCTCTATAACTGGAATTGAACATTTAAAACACATATAATATGTTTTTAGTTTAAAAGGATCCCTGACTAATAAGATAAACATCGCTTAAAACATTATACTTTCCCTATATAACTAAAATAAACAAATAAAAACACCAATGGCATCTTATTTCTTTCATAAATAGAGAATATTTCACTCAACACTCAACTCTTTTGGCAAAAAAAGATGGTGAAATGTCCCTTTAATTCCAGCAGCCAAACTCCCATGTAGGTGAAGCAACTAGATCACGTCTGCAGCGTCTGAAATAGTTTTTGCTGCGTGTGTATAAATAAATGCTGCAGTCGATCACGTGAAGCAGCAGCAGCGCTGTGGTTCCTACACTTCTTCTTCTCAGCGCTAACCCCAAAAGAAAGATTTAGACGACCCACTGTGTGGGGACCGCTGGCATATACAGTACAGCGCAGTGTGTTGGCTTTAGTTGTGACAGTTCTACAGGGAATATCCGTAGCACTGCCGGTGTAGAGATGCTTCCGTAGCAGTGTTGGGACTAACGCCCTTACAAGTAATGCCCTTACGTAAGCTACTGCTTTTTGCAGTAGGTTGTGAAACAATTCTTTACATTTTTCCCACATTCAGTAACACCATTACAGTTACTGTGTGTAAACTGACATGGTGAGTCTGTCATGTAAACTGACATGGTGTCGGTGAGTCTGTCATGTAAACTGACATGGTGTTGGTGAGTCTGTCATGTAAACTAACATGGTGAGTCTGTCATGTAAACTGACATGGTGAGTCTGTCATGTAAACTGACATGGTGTTGGTGAGTCTGTCATGTAAACTGACATGGTGTTGGTGAGTCTGTCATGTAAACTGACATGGTGAGTCTGTCATGTAAACTGACAAGAGAAAGTGTCTACCACAGGGCATAACTTCATCATAATGATGATTGATCAGCATAGGGTAACATAAGGCTAATTACTTTAGGTTTAGGGTTAACCCTATATATCCACGGGCGGTTGCCGATCCAACACGCAACACGCTGTCCGTCTGGATTACCAGCCTATAGGTGCCTGGACTTCAGAGTTAAACAGTAATAAACATTTATAAACAAACATTATGGACGTGCAGTCTGATAAGCCTGGGAAGCTGGCAGTACCTTCGCTAAAGATTCCTGGCCAACGCTCCACTCGCCCCAAGCTATTTTCCCTCCTGGCTCCAAAACTATGGAATGCACTTCCCATTGCAATCAGAACCGCAGACTCACTCCCTATCTTCTACCGCAGTCTAAACTGTAATCTGTATGATGTATTGCAATGTTTTTTTACTTAACGAAGTCACTCTGGATTAAGAGCGTGTGCTAAATGCCTAAATTTTAAATTGACGTGCAGAGAGGCAGGGGCGTTGAGAGTCCTATAAAAGGACTCTCAACGCATTGTGCTGCGACACGTTGTAGATCAGCTATTTTTGGGACGCAGCGCATAGTGGAGATGCAGGTGACACAGAGTTCTAAACAAATCTTGTTCATTGCAAGCTCAAGAGACTTGGGGGAGAAAAGTTAATGGTTCTGAGTGCTGCCTTCCTTTTAGCGTAGCCGTTTGACATCTATGTGTGCACGTCTCTGATGAACATGCATCCATCCATCCATCTTCATCTGCTTATCCGAGGTCGTGTCGTGGGGGCAACAGCTCCACCAGAGAGCTCCAGACTTCGCTGTCCAAAGCAACATTGACGACCTCCTCCTGGGGGATCCCGAGGCGATCCCGAGGAGATCCCCGGGTCCCCTAGGGAAGCACTCGAGAGGCATCTTAACTAGATGCCCGAACCACCTAAGCTGGCTCCTATCCAGGTGAAGGAGCAGGGGCTCTACTCTGAGTCTCTTCCGAGTGACTGAACTGATGAACAGGCAGTATGTATTTACCTTGGAAAGGGAACGCCAGTCCATGGTGGCGCTGCCGATGTAGAGATGCTTCCGATCCACCACCCAGAAGGAGGAGTGCAGCCTGCCCCTGGTCAGCACCGACATGTTCACATGATGGACCTCTGTTCCTGAGAGACCAGAGTTACATGGAGGGAGTCACAATTAGTACAAATCCAATCGAAATGGAGGTTTCCATTCCACATTCGCTTATTTACATCATTCCAAAATGCTATAATATATTGTCTCTCCATAATGTCAACAGTGTGTTGACACTCATAACATACTGCATCATAACTGCATTGAGTTAATCAGACTCTTTATATACTAGAGCATGTCTGAAATGCATTTTAGAGCAGAATTTGGCATTTAAATATGAAATAAATAAATGCTTAATGATGCGACATGATAAAACAAAAATTAAAACACACACACACACACACACACACACACACACACACACACACACACACACACACACACACACACACACACACACACACACACACACACACACACACACACTCACACACACACAGTATACATAATTTCAAATAATTGTTATTTAATAGTCCTGATTATTCACCCTCACCATGGTCTGACAGGGTCCTGAGTTCAGCAGAATCCGTCAGGCTGGTGGCAATCTTCAGCCTCAGCCCTCTGGAATGCATGCTGAGCAGCCTCTGGAACAGCAGCTGGCCCTGAGGAGAGAGAGATGGATGAAGCTGCAGCACAGCGGCACTTTCTACAACCATCACTGCTCCTGGATGATTGCCTCTACAGCAAGGCCGGATCTAGGCATGGGAATGGGGGGGCAATGTCCCCCTACATGCCCTCACTGCCCCACCAAACATGATGGCATGCATAACAATCCAAATTGATTTTTTAAACACTACTACTACTACTACTGCTACTAAATAGAATTGTCACCACTAAACCAACAGCATTTCATCATTGAAAACAGAAAACTCTCAGAGTCAGAACTATAGCTTTATGCATGCTGCGTGTCTGTTGCAACTGATATTATTGATGCTTATACTTGCCTAATATAAGTCCTGCAACCAAAAATGGTATCGGAAAATGGTATCAGTCGTCAAACTCATGTACTGTACATGCAGTACATGCAGGATATAGCATATACATATATACTGTATATTTGGTTTCACCCTCTGAACAAGAGTTAAAAGATGCTATGAATTAAATGTTTTTAAATAGAAAATTGCTGTACTGATGTAACATACATTTCACGTTACTCAAATTCAAATACTTGGTCTGTGACTCAAATTCGACTACTTTTTTCTTGTAACTGAGTAAAGTTGACCAGTTGAGTACTTTGTCCACCTGTGTGTGCGTGCGCGTGTGTGTGTGCGTGTGTGTGTGTGTGTGTGTGTGTGTGTGTGTGTGTGTGTGTGTGTGTGTGTGTGTGTGTGTGTGTGTGTGTGTGTGTGTGTGTGTGTGTGTGTGTGTGTGTGTGTGTGTGTGTGTGTATGTACAGTATGTACCTGTCTGGCGGTGTTGGGCCAGGTCTCCTGGTCCCAGGAGTTGAGGTCCCAGACGGGGGACACCAGCTCCACAGAGTTCCTGACCAGGTCCAGCAGCGTGTTGAAGCCCTCAGAGAGAGGAACATGACTGGACGAGCCACCGCTGCCATCCGGGATGTTCTCTACCACCACCACGCTGCATGGGGATGACAAGACACTTATTGGATCACTGCAGTGTTAATGTTGCCAATTTGGCACATTTGCCCACGCCAGGATTCACGTTTACGCTCTCAAGAGTTACATCTGGTTAATGGGGAAGCCCACCCATTTTCAACATTTTACTATGTCATTGATGTACCTTTGAGGTGTTGGGTGGACATGATAAAAAAAAGTTCCCCCCCGATTCTGTGTTCCCAAGAAATGGAGGTCTGAAGAAAACCACTAACATAGTGAAACATCTTGATGACATCATCAAGATGTATTTTCACCATGTTAATGGATTTCTTTAGACGCTTTGTTTTTCTGAGAGCGTACAAATGGAACCAAATGGTTCATTTTGTTGCATTTGTACGCTCTCAGAAAAAATGTTGAAAATGGGTGGAAATGGGTTGAAAATGGATTCCACTGGAACCACCTGGAACCCTCTCGAGGACCACTCGTGGGTCCCGGGCCACTGGTTGAGAACCACTGATCTAGTGTGTGGAATGCAGTTCTGAGGTGGATGTGGGTTAAATGAGAGCCGGTGGGTGTCGTACCGACAGTCGGTGCTGCAGTTCTCCTCGGTGATGCCGTCCTCCTCGTCTCCAAACACGTCCACCGACGAGAAGATGAGAGTCAGGAGTACAGCCAGGCAGCACAGCAGGGCCAGGACCGCTATGCACTTCTGAGGAGACTGGAAGGAAGGGGACCAGGCATCGGTACTGTGGAATGTAGTCTAGTAGACTACATTCCACAGTACCGATGCCTGGTCTCTGATGTAGACTTAGTCTACATCAGAGATCAGGCATCGGTACTGTGGAATGTACTCTACATCTGAGACCAGGCATTAGTAGTGCAGAATGTAGTCTACATCTGAGGCCAGCCATTACTACTGTAGAATATAGTCTACATCTGAGACCAGGCATCAGTAGTGTAGAATCTCAGAGGCGTGCACAGGAAGACGCAAAGGGGTGCTTGAGCACCCCCAAGTGGCCCTCTCTGGACCAACATGCCCTTTTCAAAAGTGCACTTGTTTTTTTTTTTTTTTAAGTACATTCAAGAAAACAGCGGTACACTGTAGCAACACTGTAGCAAAACAAAAAACTACCACTTTGTGTCAGAAGATGGCACTGTCCACAAGAGTCATGGCCTGTTTTAGAGCAATAGAAGGGAATCTGTTGTTATTCTAAGGTACTTGAGCTTGAAATTCAGGTTTTAAGAACAGTCAGTGGAAAAGAAGCCATTGTTCTCTTGTTGTGTGTCTTCAAACCATTTTATATAGCAGTAGCCTAATGTGTTTTTATAGTTGTACTTGTAGATGCTGAAATGCTGTTATCTATGCGTTTTTAACCCCCCCAAACCCCCCAAAATTTCAGGATTTTAGGATGCCCTCCTGGTACATTTGAGCACCTGTCCTTCAAAATCTCTGTGCATGCCACTGTAGAATGTGGTCTACATTTGAGCAGTTCATCAACAGGTCAGATTATAATCCAATCGCATATGTATTATGTTCCAATAAACGTAGAGGCAACGTAAGTGTGTACAAACACTGTTTGTAAACAGATTTGTTTAGAAACATAATCTAACTCCACCTCACCTCCACTCTATTGGCTCATTATGAAACTGCTGGATACTGCTGTGCTGTGATTGGCTATAATGTTGCCTCACCGCCACACGACCCCTGTCCCCCTCACACATTAAATGTAAAAATATATCTATTTTGATTTTTGGGTAAAAAGTTGCCTATATTACCTTTAAAGATTTCACCTAAGCAGCAATGTTTTTCTTTACAAAAATAAAATAATAATGGATAAAAGAGGGAATATGCTTTATTGAACAATAATGCAATAATTGCAGTGTTGTGGAAATCTCTAATTGCCACTGTAATTCAATAAACAACAGCAAATTGCTGAATAATTGAAATAGGTTTCTGTGACACAGAGGGAGAATTGGGTTAGATTTGTGGATTAGATTAGACTAACCACAATGTCACACACAGCTTTGGTAATGCTGCATGTGTTCACACGGCCAGATATAAAGATTACAATTTACAATTCAATTAATTTTAATTCACATGACTTTATTGGCCCGAGAGCAGTATGTTTACATTGTTCTGACAATTTGTCAAAATATTCATGAGAAGGAGAAAAAAAGACACAAAACAAGTTGACAACACACCAGAGTTTCAAATATAAGTGACTATTGTTGTTATGGTGACATAAGGCCCACTTGCCGCAATGCAGAGCACAGATGAAATTTCATGTAATGGGAGAGTGATTTTACCGGATTGCAACTCTAGATTCATCCCATTTATAAAAAGAAATCTAGAGTTGCATTGCAGCTGAGGTTCACGTCCATATGGGAAAGCTCCCTAGTCAAAGTGACACACTGACTCATTGACTTCCACATTACAGAACTTTATACAGAAAGTTGAACCCAAAATAAACAAGATGTTAACAGTAACAGGATCCCCATCCCCAAATGAGGCGAAAGGAATCAAGAGTGAAAATAAACGCAGCAGTCATCCTGCTTATGTCTCTTTTTGAGATCAACTACTGTACGTGTTGCAAATGTGACGTATTGCGTCAGCAACACCATATATCAATACAATACAGTACAACAATACTATTCATTGTCAATGGAAACCTGCAGCGACATGAAGATGCGTCTGACATTTGCAGCTGTGTCAAAGTACCGACGCTGGGCTAAAACACCACAGCTGTGTGAGCAACATATTTCACACAGCAACAACAGGTCACATTCATTTCAGTGACCTTTGCATGTTTGCATCTTTTGCATCTGCCGTCAGTGCGGATGCAGCGTCAGAGATCCATCCTGTTGACCTCCTTTCAGAGGCCCTTGAAGCAAGGCATTTCCCCAGCTTTGTAGAGGTAAAGCAGTGGGTTTCAACCATTTTGATACCAGGTAGGGACCACCATTTATTCAGCATTTGAGCCACGGACCATCATGTGATGACATTTTCACCCCAAAGACCCAAAACTAAACATTTCTTTTGGTTTTGAGTTGACAAACAAAACAGTGGGCCAATTCGGATGATGAATATTTTAACTCTTGAGAGAGTAAACATGAAACCAAATGAGGTTTCATTTTCATAGATCCATTTTGATCCATTTGTACGCTCTCAGGAAAAAAAATGAAAATGGATGGAATTGCCCTTTAATGGAAGGTGTTGCCTGTTGCCTTGTGTCTCATCATGTTACCCATTGAAGTTGACATGGTTAGTTGATATTGATCAAAACGTTGCTAGCGTATCAGGGAATTCCACCCATTTTCAACATTTTTTCTGAGAGCGTACAAATGCAACCAAATGCACCCTGACGGCCAACGGGTTCATTTGGTTCCATTTGTACGCTCTCAGAAAAAAGAAGCGTCTAAAGAAATCCATTAACATGGTTAGTGGTTTTCTTCAGACCTCCATTTCTTGGGAACGCAGAACGGGGGGAACTTTTTTATCATGTCCACCCAACACAATAAACAATACATCAATGACATAGTAAAATGTTGAAAATGGGTGGACTTCCCCTTTAAGCTGCCCTCAGGGCAGCAATTTAGCATTGGTCTATGCATATAATTTAAGCTGCCCTCAGGGCAGCACTAGGGGTGTGAATATTCATCGATATGCCTGTACATCGCTACCAACGTGCGCGATGCAAGTTCATCGGTTCCGTCACTCTGTAGCGATGCAATAGACCTGTGCAGTGACGTCACTGCCCCGGTTCTGGAATTGTTTCCCCATTCATTTTTCTCAGACTTTTCTAAAATAATTTATATGAAGGCGATTTCGCCGCAGACTATGGGCCCGATTTTGGTTACATTAGCCCTTATGCGCAATTAACGCACTTAGCATTGGGGAAGAGGCGTTCCCACACTAAAGTTGATAATTTCGTGACCATCCTATGTCCCTTAAAAACCTCTTATACCCGTTAAATTATGCATAGGTGTGGTTTGGGCGTTTTTAGCTTTCATCCAATCCGTGTTGGTCTTGCCATTCCCTTTAATTCATCCCTTATCTATTTCCCTTATCCCTACTGCTATGTCTGACCCTCCGAAGCACGCAGCCTGGCTGCGGGCTTAGGACACACACATGCATGAGTAGCCTATTCTCAAAGATTATGCTCTCATTTTGAAACAATTATAGCTCGGTCAATTCTCAATCATTTCTTACCATTCAACATGTTATGTTGAAAAAACATGTTCCATGTTTTTTTGCTGTATGTGGCGTGCATTTATCCCAAGTCTGCGAAATGTTATAAAGTAAATTGCAAAAAACTCTGGAATTCGCGGCAAAAAACTTTTTTTTTTTATCATTGATTTCTCGGTCAATTCTGGACCATTTTTTA
Organism: Benthosema pterotum; assembly: GCA_039105355.1. Lineage (NCBI taxonomy): Eukaryota > Metazoa > Chordata > Actinopteri > Myctophiformes > Myctophidae > Benthosema > Benthosema pterotum. Next base: position 43,739,761 of record CM076973.1, on the reverse strand, counting down.
CATTTCAAAGTGCAGCGTGACGGGAAAGACCTCCTCTCTCAGATGCTGTATAGTATATGTGGGTAGGTCTTCTCTACGATGCGGGATCTAGCAAAATGTAAGTGTCGGGATTTTGGTGGAAACGGCCCACCAAATCCCCGACACTTACATTTTGCTCGATGCGGGATCGTAGAGAAGACCTACCCACATATACTATACAGCATCTGAGAGAGGAGGTCTTTCCCGTCACGCTGCACTTTGAAATGTAAAAAATGGTCCAGAATTGACCGAGAAATCAATGATAAAAAAAACGTTTTTTTTGCCGCGAATTCCAGAGTTTTTTGCAATTTACAGCATTGCGTCACAAGTTAATTAATGTATTTAATTATATTATATACTGTACATTACCTAAACACAAGGAAGTGACCGACAGCAGGCAATCTACAGCTGTTTATAGGACAATCCAGCATAAATAAGGAGATGAATTGAACTGGCGCCTTTCCACGTGGAGTTGTGGACATCTCCAAAGGCGCACAGACGCGCATCGTGCGCACGTGGCTCTGCCTTCGCGGATCGGTTAAGGGGTGGTCTGATGTGGCGTTATCTAGTTCCCAAATCTATTTGACGAAATTAGCAACTTAAGGGACTGCGCAACAAACACGCCCATGACCACACCTCCAGCCACAAATAACGGTGTCGGCATAAAGAATAGTGGCTAAGGGAAGAGAAAAGGTGACCAAAATAGCAATAAGGGAATTCGCTGCGGGTATCGGGTAACGTTAGGGACAAGGGGGGGAATGAAAATCTCGCCGCAGACTATGCCTATCATTTAAGCTGCCCTCAGGGCAGCAAGTTAGTATTGGTCTATGCATATAATTTAAGCTGCCCTCAGGGCAGCATGTACTGGCTGCCCTCAGGGCAGCAATTTAGCATTGGTGGTGTGTTGCCCTCAGTCAAGGCAGCAATTTAGCATTGGTCTATGCATATCATTTAACTTATACTACAAATACTACAGCCTGGAGTCCTGCAGTGAAAGAACTACTACACAGGTACAGAGACATCGTATAAGAGGGAAATCATTGCTCATTAGAGTGTACAAACGCCTGTCCTGCAGCCTGATGTCCTGTATCGATTCCACATCCAGGATCTCTGTCCAATACGACAACAGATAGATCTCCATTCCATGGTAGAAACCACAACAAACTGCTATAGTACAGGAAATTTATGGAAAAATACAGCAGCAACCTCAAATGAATTGCAAAGAACCAAACTCAGCTGATTTCCTATCTTTTCACTATATCCTGCATAAAAAGAAATGAAGTTGCCTGGAATTGCCTGAGGGTAAACGTTTGAAAATGACCTTTACTGTGTGACCATCATTGACGTTCTATATTAGGCAAACATTTTATACATTTTAATTGTGCTTTAAGTAGCACAGTGACTGAGTAGAAGGTTTTGGTGACTGAATCCACCCCAAACATTATTCTTGCACAAAAAACAACTTCCTTGCATGGGATAAAACAGGGGTGGGCAATTATTTTTCCCAAATGGCCAAATGAGACAGAAAATATGTGGAGGGCTGGACCCGAAAGGCTGAACTAAATTCTGAGTAATATATATACAGTTTATTTCTATATAAAAAGCAGTAGATTGCATTGTTGTGACAAGCTCGAAAGAGCTATAGTTATAGGCAATGAAAAACAATGACACACAAGTTGTCAATCACATGCAATTCAATGCAGGAAAATTGCATGTGCTTCAAAATAAAAGCAAGTTTTTAGTCCACGCATGTAGACAGTTACAATTAGAAAGCAAAGGGCCTCATAATGCCCAGGTCTGGGCTAAAAACAACAATAGCTACAGTATGTTTACAAACATGATTGAAGTTGATATGGTGAGATTTATTTGTGCATGAGCAGAGCGAGCAGCGATCGGTTTGCAGCCATCAGTGGTCCATCAAACTGCAGTAAATGGCCGGGTAGGTGATGACGTAATGCTGTAATTAAAGGGGAACTCCACCCATTTTCAACATTCTAATATGTATACCCTAGAGGTGCTGGGTGGACATGATTAAAAAAAAGTTCCCCCATTCTGTGTTCCCAAGAAATGGAGGTCTGAAGAAAACCACTAACATGGCGAAACATCTTGATGACATCATCAAGATGTATTTTCACCAAGTTTCTTTAGACGCTCTCAGAAAAAAATGTTGAAGGCCATGGTACAGGTCTGTAAACACACACTCAATAGCCCCAGTGGTTCTCCAAACCTTTTCATGTCATGTATTTTCAATTTCCAAAACCCTTGCTACTGGAATTGTGTACAAAAGCATAAGAAATCATTCGTTTTGGGTCGGTGGGGCTAAAACAGTGGCGTTTCTAAGCAATTTAGAGGCCCACGCAAGATTTTCCCTGCAGCCCAGGGAAAATCTCCTGTGACGTCATAGCTATGACAGGCACAGTAAAATGGCGCTCCCCAAGGGATAAAATTATGAACTATTTTTAAAATAAAGAACATTATATGTGTCTTAAAGGTTCATGGCGCCCCAGGCCACTGCCTAGTCTGCCTAATGGCGAAAATGCCCCTGGGCTAAAGTGTCTTCAAATGGTGGTCCATGACTCAAATATTCAATAGTGGTCCCTGGTAACAAAATGTATGAAAACCACTGGTATACTTATGATACTTTTACTTTAGGATTTGAGTACTAATTTGAGTACACCACTGCTGCATTCACTATAGGTTTGCTCCAAGTCAGAGGTCCAAAACAAAGGCATTATGGGTAACGTTCTGTAATAATGCGGCGCTGATAGCCTGAGGGTGCGTCCGTTTCTTAGCGTTTAAAAGTGCAGGCTGGCGTTTTTGTTTTGCTTACGCTGACACATTCTTTCCTTTGCATTCTTCCATATGGCTGTTTAGCTGTGCGTATACAGCGGCCGGTCGGAGCGTTATTGATGCCGTCAACAGCACAGATCATATAGTCTCTTTCATTCTCTTTGAGATATCAAGTAATACTTCCGTTGACACCTTTCGCAAATTCGCCTGCCGTTAGTAATATCTCCGGTAGTGTGTTGTTGTTGTTTTTTTTCCCTCTCCCTCATCTCCACTCAGTGAAAAATGAAACTGGATAGAATGAAACTCGGTGAAAAACGAACCCCCCTGCCCTGAGCGGTCACATATTTTGGCCGTGACGCAAAAACGAGGGAACGTATAACGGGGAGGATGGACTCTTCCAGTATGACCCCCCGCTGCTCAAATGGTCTCTACCACACTATGACTCCAAAAAAAGGGGTTCCTGTATACACAACAATGTTAATACTTTGCAATTGCAAAGTGGGGTTGCCCCGATGATATTGTAATTGCGACGTGGTGACGTAGTAAAATAAAGTTTTACACCATCAATTATACCTTCCGTGTTCAGCCAATTGAAACATTCAATGTTAATACGTGTGGAGGATGTAATGCAGATGGTACAATGTCTGTAACCGAAATGCTAGCCCCACTGATGTTGTAATGGTGACGTGATGACGTAGTCATGGGTGTAGTGGAGGGGGGATGCGGGGGGATTGCGTCGCCCCACTTCTCACATCTAAGATATTTTTGGGGAATAAGTAGGCCTATGTTTTTTTTGTCTTGTCATTTACTTTTATGGATACAATTAGGCATTGTAAACAATCTTTCTCAATATGCTATACTTGTCTTAATGACGTGTCTGTGAGTGTTGCGCAGGTGCATGCAAATGCGCATGCAAATGTGCATGCGCATTTGAGTGCATGCACGTGTCTTAAAGGGGAATTCCACTCATTTTCAATGTTTTACTATGTCATTAACATACCTTAGAGATGTTGTGTGGTAAAAACATGACATGGTAAAAAGTTACCCCCATTCCTAGAAATGGAGGTCTGAGAGGTCTGAAAAAATCATTAGCATGGTGAAATACATCTTGATGACATCATCAAGATGTGTTTCACCATGTTAATGAGTTTCCTTTAAAAAAAAAAATGAAAATGGGTGGAATTTAACAGGAATTTAACAGGCGTCCCCCCACTTCTAAGGGTCCCACTACAACACTGGAGGTAGTAAAAGAATGTTTTACATGGCATGGTGAGTTAATGGTCACTGATGTTGTAATGGTGACATACTGTACATCATACATCACGTTCCTTTCTCAACCAATCAAATCATTTCGCTGTATGATGACGCAACACTTTCTTTTATTATGTCACCACCTCGTACTATCATGACGACGTGGTGAAAAAAAGTTTACAGAATAAAGTTTGAAGAATAAACGTTAAAGAAAAAGTTTACAGAATAAAGTTTGCAGAATTAAGGTTAAAGGTAGGGTGATTTGAAGTTTACAGAAAGAAGCCATCAAAATAACAGTAGTGGGGTTCCCCTTCAGGCAAGTGGCAACCCCACTAATAACTATAGAGATACCGTCCATCGATTTATGCGACAAAATCTGTAAAACATACAAAACACTAGAATGTCAGTCACAAATACAGTAACTACACATAAGACGTAACTACAGACTAAGGAACAACGGAACAATGATTAAGTCACCAGAAACACCGCTCCAGCGGGGACACAATAGATCTACTTCCACATACTTAGTGCTAGAAATCTAATGCAAACTTCCTTAGACTTTGCAGTAAGCCCCGCCACTCTCCCCAGTTGCCCCATAGATATACCAAAGCCTTATAGACATATGGCACAAGTGAGTGCTACTAAAACCGTGGGAGTAGTGCTGCGAAAAAAGTGTGTGGAACAATAATAAACTCCATGGAGTACAATAGTCTGGTTGCCCTTTTCGGGCAATAAAATAATTTAACTAATTAATTAATTTAATTAAATAAATAAATAAAATAAAATAAAATAAAATAAAATAAAATAAAATAAAATAAAATAAAATAAAATAAAATAAAATAAAATAAAATAAAATAAAATAAAATAAAATAAAATAAAATAAAATAAAATATAAAATAAAATATATAAAAATAAATAAATAAAAAAAATAAAAAAAAAAAATAAAAAAAATAAAAAAATAAAAAAATAAAAAATAAAATAAAATAAAATAAAGCCACAACAAATCTTTTAAAATATTCTGAACCTGCTCCCCAAGTTTTGTAACAATAGCCCCTCTGGTTACCGAGGGAAAAATACTTAAATGTACATTTTTGGGGTTTTATACTCCGAAAATCATGTTTTTGAAACAAAATTTGTTTCAAAAACATGATTTTCGGAGTATAAAAATGCGCAAAATGTAACCATTTAATGGTTACATTTTGCGCATTAGATTGTGCCCGTAGATTGTCTTAAGTTGCTGGACGCGGTGCCTAAACATCTTCTTCACGTGTATGTACGGCCTCTGCGGCCTGCGGTCGAACCGCCCTTCGCTGACGAACATCGTGCCAGTGTCCATGATGCAGAACAGAATAACTTTGCCCCTTGTGCGACGACAAATGCAATAAAATAACTTGAGTCTTGTCTCTTGTTCGATGTTGGGGACTATGGATGGAAATTAGTTAATCAGCTAAATCTGGTCAGTGTATTTACATTGCACTACTTTTTTGTATTATTCATTAATATGCATTTGTCTCGACCAAATAAACTATTTAAGTATAAAGTAACCTGTACCAGTGCTGAAGATATGAATAACGCCCTTCTTATATGGAAAGTTCAACAGCTTATGGACATACCCCGTGGCGTCAATGTATACCCACTGGTGCGCCTCGTATTCTGTTGTTGTTAGTGTGGTTGCCATAGGCAACCCGACTATTATCTTGGTACTTTTTTATTCCACCCAACATTTGGCAGGCTACTCCTCTCACAGTTCTTGCCGCATGCACCCGAGCTAAGTGTCAAATCGAGCGGCTTCCTCGAGAGAGGTGTGCTCGGATTTTCTCCGGCGGGAGTCCGAGGGAGTGAGGGAGCGATTTCTGACACCTCCAGGAGATAATACTCATGACAATACATCACCATTACCTCATTGGGACAGCTAGATTTTGATATTATCATTACAGACTGTAGCCTGAAATGATAATACCAAAACCTGGCAGTCCCGATGATGTAATACTTGCCTGTTATCGTTCCTATTCTTCTCTGTATGGAATAAAAAAAGACACCCCTCACTTCACACCCGCCCGTGTGAAGTGAGGGGTGTCTTTTCAGAGCCATCTAGATAGAAAGTTGTGCCACTACAGGCACAGCTTTCTATCTAGATGTGGACATGATGACCGTTGATGATATCATCAACTTGTGTATTTAAAGGAGTGTTCCACCCATTTCAAAAACATCCCTTTAATGCACCTTTACATAGACTGACTGTGTGCTACTTTCAACCCTTCACACACCCATGTCGGAGGAAACCATGCAAGGCACCAATTAACCTACACATGGGGAGCAATTAGGTGTTCAATTACTGAACAAGTGTTCTGTCCGACTGCTTCTGATGCACCCGAACTTAACCTCAGACACTAAGGTCCTTAAACCAGAAACCTTAGAAGTAATAGAGGCAACTTGAGTGTGTACAACCACCGTGTTGTACACGCTGCATCACCCCACACAACCCTCCTCCCCCTCAGACATTAGCATCGCCTGTCCTGAGCCTGACGAATGTTTTGTTTTCATGATTTGCTGACAACAAAGCTCTAGAGTCCATCTGCAGGACGAAGCAAGAAGAGACTGTCTGCAGGGAAACAGCTGCAGCATCAAAGTAGAGGCAGAGGGGGGAAAAGGCAAACCAATATAGCTATATATCTTATTTTGATTTTTGTCTAAAAAAAGTAGCCTCTATTAGCTTTAACCCTTAGTGTACTGAACGCGTTTCGGTGTTCTAAGCATTATGTTTTAACTACTGAAAAATAGCAGATCTACAAGCTCATAGCGCGCCACCGAGTGGCGCGCTATGAGCTTGTATCTCTGCTATTTTTGAAAAATCGTGAAAATGTGGTGCAAATCTTTGAATATTATGTTATTCAGAAACTAGAAATCTAGACAGGATACAATGGGTTGACCTCCCATGGGGTTTGATGCCTAACGGTCGTCCTAGAGCATGTCTGAGATGGTGCAGTAGGGTTGGGATGATTCACATTCCTCACGATACAATATTGATATTTACGGTTGTGAATCGATTTATATTGAGATTCTCAACTATGCTGTGGTTCAATTTGATATATCGCTTTTTTTTTTACCACAAGCGACTGTGCTTTTATTATACTAGAACATGTTAAAATGAACCATTTCTTTTTTTTACTGAGGGCGTAGAAATGGAACCAAATGGATCCATTAGGGTCCATTTTTCTGAGAGCATTTGTACGCTCTCAGGAAGAGAAAAAAAAAGGTCCTAAAAGAAAAATCTTTAACCAACAACCAACAACAACACAAACAAAACTTCATGTCATCAAGTTGTGTTTCTCCATGTTAATGATTTCTTTCAGACCTCCATTTTAAGAAACACAGAGTGGGGGTAACTTTTTTATCGTGTCCACACAACATCTCTAAGGTACAGCAAAATGTTTAAAATGGCTGGAATTCCCCCTTAAAGCAATTCTAAACAATATGAACCATACAAGTTCAATCGACGAGAACATTTTAAAGGAATTTTGAACAATATAAATAACAACACAAGTTAATCAATAGGCCAGGCCTACATACATACATATCAAAAAATAGATCTTGAACTTGGCAATTCATATTGATATCATGGCAATAAGAATTGCGACATATTAGAGACATCAATTTCTTTGCCCACCCCTAACATGCAGTAACGCTGGGCTCTAGACTGCCTCCCCCTGGTCACCCGGGGCGCCTGATAGAGGCGACAGGAACTGGTTGGAATAACGTGTTCCTTCCACACGCATACGTCCAACCAGGGAAGCTCCCTCCTGTCAGGTGAAAAGAAGGCAGCTTGGACTCCTCATGCGTTGAGGGCAGCACCCTCCGCCAACCCCCCCGGTTGGCGGAGGGTGAAAAATGGGTTACAAAATCGTGGGATGAAAAACAAAATTATAGAGAACTCTGAAGGGATGGAAGGGAGAAACCTCACCCATGCAGCTGTTCTACCGGACGGGACACTCTACCCCGTCCCCTAGAGATCATAACAGGAAAAAAAACTTACAACTAACCTTCTGAGACTCCTGGACGGCCGGTCCCGCCATAAGAAGAACAGGCACTCCTCAAGACCCCAAAAAAAGATATCAGTCACATCCCTTCTGTCTGAACGCCTGTCTGTTTCCCTCTCTCTCTCTCTCTCTGTCTCTCTGTCTCTCTCTCTCTGCTGCCTCTATATTCTTATATTCTTCCTCACTCAGTCTTGGTTTCGTTGCTGCTGTGTTTCTGCTGTTCTGCTATTCCCCAATTCATTACATCTCCAGGTACGTCCTGCGCTCCGACATGGTCCGTCCCGCCCCGGACTCCGTGTGTGTGTGTGTGTGTGTGTGTGTGTGTGTGTGTGTGTGTGTGAGAGAGATGGTGGTGCGCTGCTGGCAGGCTCTAGCCTCCCTCTCTCTCTCTCTGTCTCTCTCTCTCTCTGGTATAGTGGCAGTGGGATAGATGGATAGATAGATAGATGGATGGATGGATAGACGGATAAGCATCAGTCCCCTGAGGCTCTGAGTCCTCCTGCCAAAAAACGCCAATAATACGATGCTCTGCTTCGCACAGAGAGCCTCTAGCTGCTCCTCCTCCTCTTCTTCATTTGTTTCTTCCTCCTCCTCCTCTTACCTGCCCAGTGAAGCAAAACTCATCCGGGACGCCATGCAGCGGAGGAATCAAGGAATCGGTTGGCTGGTGTCAAGAGTTTTCTTTTTTTGTTTTTGTTTTTTTTTTCTCTAGTCTGGGGAGCAGGAGGAGGTAAAGAAGGAGGAGGAGAGGCAGTGTTGCCAACTGCCAAAATCCAAAATGCACTGGCACTTCCAAAATGCACTAGAATGTATACGCTAGAGCAGTGGTTTTTCAACCGTTTTCATATACCAGGGCTACCACTATTTATTCTGCATCTTATACGGCCACCGTTTGATGTTGAGTCTCTTGGATTAATTTAGGCGAGATAACTGGCCAAACATTGGTCAAAATAGCAATTCTTCTATGTTTTCTGAATGTCTAGATTCTGGAAAAATAATGAATTCAGATGTTTAACTATAATTTGGTTTCATTTTACACTCTCAAGAGTTACAGATCTATAAAAGGGTCCATTTACTAATCTATAAATGGTCTATAAAGGGTCCAGTTACTAATGGTCCTTTCTAGGAAGGAAAAATGGTGAAAAACGAGGGTTTTATCTCTGACGCCTGTCAACCAATTTCACCCCAACTCACCAGCAAAAGAAGCAATAGATTTTCCGCCACAAGTTTTTCACAAATTTTGGCGCTAGGGGGGTCTGGAAAAAGGCTAAATATAGCGTCAAATGCGCCAAGTTGGCGACACTGAGGAGAGGATGGGACACTCAGTGAAGTGTTGGCAGGCTCTACGATGCAGACTCTGCTGTGCCTCCTTAGAGCAGCTGCACAACTACTCCCAGGTTTGTTTGGGTGTTTTTTTTTAGCTCTGCTCAGCTCTACGGGTGTGGATTTGTCACAGTACGTTTTAACAACCGGAGACGAAAACCGGGTGATGCAGCTGAAAGTTGAATTTCATTGGCTGTAGCCTAAATCGCCCGAGTATCGACCGAAAAGGTCAATTCCCTGTATATTTATCTTTTCGGCCGACGTTGCCCCGCCCACTTTTCGACCATCGCCCGTTGGGCTGCTATAGCCAGAATGGGCTGCTCTCATAGACACATAACGGAGTGCAGGAAACATCGTCTGTCCATCGTCGATCGACGCCTCCTGTTAAAACGTACTGTTGCTTTTAGATGTACAGTATCAGGGCCAGATCTATGCATGGGCATGATGGGGGGGCAATGCCTTCCTAAATGCCGTGACTGCCCCACCAAACATGATGGCGTGGGAAACAACCCACATTTCAATTTAAAGTGGTTATATTTAAAATGATTTGAAACACTACTACTGCTACTAACTAACCACAGCTGTAGCACCACTAAACAAACCATACCATTTTCCAATTTGGAAATGTTACACCCGGGGCTGTACAGTATGTGTGTGTGCATAGGCGATTTTAGGCTCTCCCAGCAGGGGAGGGGCTCTCCAGAGTTAATTATTTAAACATCTGAATAACGTGATTTTAAAGAATGTAGACGATTAAAAAATCTATAAGAATTGTTACAAAACTTAGTTTTGGGTCCGAGAGACTAGACCCGACATTAAACGGTGGTCCCCCTCCGAGGCTAAAATGCAGGATAAATATTGGGTCCTGGTATGAAAATGTTTGAAAGGCACTGAATATAAGCAACTAAATACTTGTCTTTCTACGACACCATGTGATTTATTTACTCATTTTGGAACATACTATAGGAGAGTATTCATTACAAAGCAGATCAATTTTTACCGTATGAATGAATATGAAGCTACAACTGACTTTTCTATACAACCTTTTCTTTTCTGTTTTTTTGGCCATTTTGTGTGTGTGTGTGTGTGTGTGTGTGTGTGTGTGTGTGTGTGTGTGTGTGTGTGTGTGTGTGTGTGTGTGTGTGTGTGTGTGTGTGTGTGTGCGCCGTACAGTTCCATTTGATGACGTGATGATAAGTGACCGTCGGCGGGAGCCTATTATCTCTCTTCCACACCCACTGTGTTTGGAACGGAGGTATTAAATCCTCAGCATCCATTGCCCCGTCACTCAGAGCGCGTGCGAATAATAGAACAATTTGTTTCTGCTATGCAGGGGAACACTATTTCTGTAGATAATGCCTATGGGAACAGAGCAGCTTTCCCAATGCAGCCTGCAGGAACATTGCTGTTGTCCTGGACAGCCAGCTCTCCTTCAAAGCACACGTCACATGCAGCCCTCACTCCATCCTGTAGGTTTAACACTCCATAACACTAGAGGGATTAAAACCTTCTTCAACCAGGAGTCAGCTCAGCTTCTCATCCAGTGTTGTAGTGGGACTTTTAGAAGTGGGGGGACACCTCTTAAAGGGGAATTCAATCCATTTTATTTTTATTTTTTTCTGAGAGCATACACATGTGAACCAAATGGACCCTAGCGGGTCCATTTGGTTCCATTTGTACGCGCTCAGAAAAAAGGAAACTCATTAACATACACACATCTTGATGATGTCATCAAGATGTATTTCACCATGCTAATGATTTTTAAGACCTCCATTTCTAGGAAACACAGAATGTTTTTTTAACCATGTCCGCACAACATCTCTAAGGTATATTAATGACATGGTAAAATATTGAAAATGAGTGGAATTCCCCTTTAAGACACGTGCATTTGCATGCGCATTCGCATGCACCTGTGCAACACGCACAGACAGGCTAATGAAACAAGTATAGCATATTGAGAAAGATTGTTTACAATGCATAATTGTATCCATAAAAGTACATGACAAGACAAAAACATAGGCCTACTTTTGGCCCAAAAATATCTTAGATGTGAGAAGTGGAGGGATGCCGTCCCCCTGCGTCTCCCCTCCACTACACCCCTGGTCATATCTAAACTGGACTACTGTAATTCTCTCCTTATTGGTCTACCGGCATGTGCACTTAAGCCTCTCCAATTGATCCAAAATATCGCAGCCCGTTTGGTATTTTTCACCGGCAAAAATTCCCACGTCACTCCTCTCCCTCCATTGGCTCCCGGTCGCTGCCCCTCCCCCTTCTCCTCTCCTTCCATTGGCTCCCAGTAGCAAAGTTCAAAACTCTGATGGTGAAATGCAAAGCAACCAAAGACATGTCACCACCATGTCTTGCAAGTCTGATCGCACCCTATTACAAACCCTCCCCAGAGCCCAGATCAGCTAATGCAGAGAAGCTGGAAGCACCCCTCATCTCTCCCTTCTGGTTCCAAAACTTTGAAATTCAGACTTCATCTCAGCTATTTGACTATTTTGCACGGCCTACTTATTTTGCACAGCCTACAATGTGCAAGTTGGCACTGGTTGGCAGCATCCTTTTGGCTGTCAGATCACCAATTTATACAGTATACAGACTACTGTACGTGTGTTTTCCACATTAACCTTTGTTTTTAAAAACAAATGCTATGCTAGAGCTGCATATGATCTCCACATTCACATGTTTGTTGTGTAAATTAACCCTTCATCATAATACATGCATCTGAAGCTGCTCAAATAAACAAGCCTATACAGCAGAATACTATTGTGTTTGTTTTTAAAATATTACGAGAAAAGAAACTGTTTTGGACATATGAGGAGAGAACAGTTCAATAAATGTGTATGTGTCAGAGAACAGTTCAGTAAATGTGCATGTGTCAGAGAACAGTTCAGTAAATGTGTGTGTCAGAGAACAGTTCAGTAAATGTGTATGTGTCAGAGAACAGTTCAGTAAATGTGTGTGTCAGAGAACAGTTCAGTAAACGTGTGTGTCAGAGAACAGTTCAGTAAATGTGCATGTGTCAGAGAACAGTTCAGTAAATGTGCATGTGTCAGAGAACAGTTCAGTAAATGTGCATGTGTCAGAGAACAGTTCAGTAAATGTGCATGTGTCAGAGTACAGTTCAGTAAATGTGCATGTGTCAGAGTACAGTGCACTGTTCGTACACTAAATAGTCTGTGTGTCAGAGGACAGTACACAGCAGTGCTTGGTAAAACTCAGCTCTGTTGTATTTCATTTACAGCGACAGCAGCAGCAGCAGCAGCAGCAGTCACTGTTACCTCAGATAACCTCCCGCTAGTCAGTCGATAGGACAGTTGGCACCAGGCTGCCTGCCTGCTGGTTCCTCCACACACCTGGGATGTTTTCAGGCCATTTACTTTTCATTTACTCTCCAAAGAGTATCTAATTGCATGTAGATTATATAGTCAAACAACAACCGAACCAAACCCCCGAGGCCCATGTCCGATTATGAGCTGTGTGTGTGTGTGTGTGTGTGTGTGTGTGTGTGTGTGTGTGTGTGTGTGTGTGTGTGTGTGTGTGTGTGTGTGTGTGTGTGTGTGTGTGTGTGTGTGTGTGTGTGTGTGTGTGTGTGCGCGCGCACGCCTTCTGGAACTGTGTGGTGAAGGGGGGCTATGGTACAGTAACAGTGACACATTGAAGCTACAGTAATGGTGTGCTGTATTCAGGAATTACTGTACTCCCTCTCTCTCTGCTGTATTCAAGACAGCAGAGAGAGAGAGAGATGGGCGGTGCATGCTGGCAAAGCTCTTAGACACAATAAGAAACTAGATCAGCCTCTCGGTACGTGCAACCTCAATTGAGTTGAGTCAGGGGCGTTTTTGCCATTAGGCAGACTAGGCAAGTTGCATTGGGGCGCCATGACGGGAAGGGGGGAGGCCCGCACAAGCCTCATATGGATAAATACATTATACTTGTCATCTATAACTAGAATTGAACATTTAAAAACACATATAATATGTTCTTTGGTTTGAAAATCCAAAAAACTGACATATTCATCTTGTGGCTCATCCCCGACCACGGCAAGAATGACGTTGCCTCCGTTGTCACACTATTAGCCGTGGAATTATTATCCGTCGGGTCCATGAACACCCCCGAAGAAAAAGAAAACACTTGCAACACCAGCCATGAAAAATGTCCCTAATTATGCTGCCATTATGTCAACTTGCATATTGCGCACAAGTCCACGGCCAATGACTATTTTTGCGTGAGCAGAGCAACTGACCAGGAAGCAAGTACCCCGACACCTCCAAGAGATAATACTCATGACAATACCTAAACCAGCCAAGTACTTCGAGGGACGGTTGACAACTGCAAACGATTGCTTAACTTTCTACCGTAGATGTCCTCGTTTTTGGTTTCTCTGCAAGGACTCCATTTTTGACTGTCACTGTGTTCTCCCGATTCTCCCAGTGGAGAGATCATTATCCCAGAGTACACATCCATCATGATCTGAGAGCACACTGTCCATCACTATCTCAGAGAGTAGGCAACCATCCTGGGCAAACGGTACGCTTTTGAGACTATGAACGGTAGTTGCAGAAGTTGCTGTATTTACAGTACCCAGTTGTAAATACAACCCTGTTCAGTCCTCACTAACGACTTGACTTGTTCACTCTTATTTTCAGAAATAATGATTTCAAGTGTGCAGAGAAGTGTGCAAACAATTCCATCTTTTAAACCTTTACACCAGTTTTGCGAGCACAATGGGGGAAATGAAATGTTTTCGCAGGGTTTACATTTTCGGAAGCACTGCGCTTAAAAATAGCAACTTTCGGCAACTTCCACGGGAAGTTAACGAACCGGAAGACCACCAGCCTCGGCCCCGAGTATAGACAGAGTTATGCCGTCGCACTTAATGGCGCCTCTACCATCAAGTTGTGTTTCACCATGTTAATGATTTTTTATAGGATCTTTTTTTTTCTTGGGAGTGTACAAATGGAACCAAATGGACCCACTAGGGTATTTTTGTCCATGAAAAAGGGTAGTTTGGGAACATTTTTTTCGTCACAGTTTTGCTGTTGCCTCCAGCGCTGTCCGTCCCTCTGTGGGTACATGTGAAGGGCATGGCTCTGGACATACCCAATGTAGTGTTTCACCTTGACGCGACACAGCAGAAGGGTCATGTGTACACACAGGACGGTTGGAAGGTGTAAAAGTTGCCAAATTGCAGTGGTATCATGGTGACCACCTGAAGGCCAGGCTGTGTGATATGTGCTGATGAGGGTGACACCACACAGGGAGGGCGGCTCGGCCCTGTGCCAACTGGGAGAGGGCTAAGGCCTGGGCCAAGGGATGCAGGGCAACGGTTTAAAATGTAAGTGGTAAATGGTGCATTTACAGTATATAGCGCTTTTATCCAAGGTGCTTTACAGAGATTGTGTCACATCCATCCACCCATTCACACAAACACAATCATACACAAACACAAACACAATCATACACCTATGGTGGAGGAAACCATGCAAGGTACAACCAGCACATCAGGAGCAATTAGTGTCTTGCTCAAGGACACTGGGGCAGTAACTGTGGGAGAACCTGGGTTCAAACTAGAAACCTTGCGGTTACCATCCGGTGACTTTACCCCTGAGCCACCGCCGCCCCTCGTTTTCAACCTTTTTCATCCCAGGGCCCACTATTTGTTCAGAATTTGAGCCGTACAGACCACCATTTGATGACATTTTAGGCCCCACAGATCCTAAAACTATAAGATTTCTTTTGCTTTTGTCCACAATTACAGACTTCTGAGAAAACAAAACAGTCAAACATACAGATAGAAATGACCATTAATATCCTACATTATCTAATCTCTATGTGTAGACTTATGCTAATTCAGATGGTAAATAATGGACCCTTTTGGGTCCATTTGGTTTCACTTTTAGACTATCAAGAGTTGTTTACGCTCTCAAAGAGTTACATCTGGTTAACCAACTTTCCATCATTTAGCCTGGGGACCACCTGGCATCCTCTCAGGGACCACTGAGAAAAGCCCTGATGGGGTTAGTGTTAGAATGAGTATGGTAGACCTACATTTAGCTGTGGTCCATGGCTATGGAAGGAGTTCTCCTTATAGTGCTACGGTACTTACAGTAGCTCTGGTCTTTAATGTTAGAAAAGCTCTACTTAGCGCTATAGTGGCGCTAAAATGTCCTGTGGCGCTAAAATGTCATCAAATGGTGGTCCGTGGCTCAAATTCTGAATAAATAGTGGTCCCTGGTATAGAAAAAGGTTGAAAAGCCCTATCCTAAAGCACAGCATGTTGTTTACTGGATGTTTACAGAAAACCACTACCGCTATATTGGCTGCATCATCAAAGGGCCAAGATTCTTCAGCAAACACATCTTTGAATAAGATGAATGCGAAATCAAAATTACACGTGTGCGTGTGTGTGCATGTCTTTGTGTGCGTGTGTGCACGTCTGTGTGCGCCCTTGCGTGCAAACGTACGTGTGCACGCCTGCTGCAACTAAGTGGCAATCAATTCTCATCAGAAGCGATGGAGCACACTTGGCTGGCAGCGATCCTCCTGTGGCCTGCAGGATGGCTGGACCACAGGCAGCCTCGGCGCTAAATGAATTGTCGTCCAAGGAAAGGAATATATATTATACTGTATGGGTCCATTTTGTTTCATTTTCACGCTCTCAAATAGGTACACCACCAGCTTAACCAACTTTCGATCATTTAGCCTGAGGACCACCTGGAACGCTCTCAAGCACCACTGGTGGTCCTCGGACCACTGGTTGAAAACCACTGAGTCCAGGGGAGCCCACAGCCGTGGCCGTTCTATACCTCCGAGACAATGCTGCACCATTGTCATTATTCACTAAAATGTGGGAGCAAGGCATGCAGTATATACCTGTATAGTCCCTGAGTAAGATGAACGGAACAGATGCAAATGGAGTGTTCTCCCCGACAGACAGCATTCCATACATCAGCTGGCCTCTTCCATAAGACAAAAGCATATTAATAATGGAACTAGAGATTAATTTGGAACTGTCTCTCGGACCGCCGCTGCCTGTTACTGTGTGAAAACCCAAAGTCATCTTTTGTCTGCTATAAACCAATAGTCATTTATCATTCTGTCGAAAGTGTGTGTGTGTGTGTGTGTGTGTGTGTGTGTGTGTGTGTGTGTGTGTGTGTGTGTGTGTGTGTGTGTGTGTGTGTGTGCGTGTGCGTGTGTGTGAGACTGTACAGTGTTTGTTATTAGCACCTTGCACTGTGTACTTATAGGATCAAACAAATCACAGAACCACTTCAGCCTCTAGCTCTGGTCCTTAGCTCTACTGCTTGTATGATTCTGCCTTGCAGTATAGCGTTCTGGGTAAAATGAGCAATAGGGACTTTAAAGGGATATCCCACAAAAAAAACTTTTGGTGATTTTATGGTCTACTCAGTCTCATCTGAACACACTAGACAGTTTATAAGTTACTCCATTAAGTATTTACATAGATATTTGATGTTCATTTTAGTGGCCCCGCCCCCTCCTATTCAAACCCATCATAACTTAAAACTAAAACAACCCATCTTTTTTCTGTTTACTGATATTGTCCTCCTAATATGTGAGAGGGCCGTGAATCTCATTTATTTTTAAAATGGAGTTTTACGTTCTAATGGGTTTGTATAGGAACTTAGGAAGGACGTTTGGGCAGATAAAATAAACATCAAATATCTAGTAAATACTAAATGGAGTAACTGATAAACTGTCTGGTGTGTTCACATGAGACTGAGTGGACCATAAAATGACCAAAAGACGTTTGTGCATCTGCAAAGGCAAGCTTGGTATGGTGTCAAACGTTGCAGACACTACGTTAAAGTGTAGGTTCTGATGTAGTATGAACGGCTCTGTTAAGTCCTGAAATTCTCATTTGGCTTCAACGTTGACAGATGGACAAAGACCTCTTCGGTCTGACCTCATTGTATGCTGGAGCATCAT
Source organism: Benthosema pterotum (assembly GCA_039105355.1). Classification (NCBI taxonomy): domain Eukaryota; kingdom Metazoa; phylum Chordata; class Actinopteri; order Myctophiformes; family Myctophidae; genus Benthosema; species Benthosema pterotum. The sequence goes on along the minus strand of CM076973.1, from coordinate 43,722,383 downwards.
GGAACAGATATCTTCAGATATCCACAACACAAGAGAGGCTGGTCACACTTTCATCCGATACCGTACCCATAGCTCTACTGCGGGGCAGAATGATTGAAGCAGTAGAGCTATGGACCAAAGCTATTCAGACATTTGTAGCACCCTAAGAGATCATGCATTGAGTGAGGTCCACTCAAAGCTTTTTGCTCGGAGTGGTCTAGCAAAAAAGTAGTTTCTGAAAGTGAAAATAAGTATTTGGGCATCTAAGTATCTATGCAGCATGATCCAAAAGAGATCTGTAGGATCCAAATGACACCAAAAGACAAGCAGCCAGGTACACAAAAATAAGTAACAATAATTGCCTCAAATGGTTATGTAAACGTTCCAACAACAACAACAACAACAACAACAACAACAAGGGCCCTTCTGGGCACAGGTCTCCACCAGGCCAGTTCAGGTTGTGGCCTACTGGTGGCGCTATAATATGCCAATGTTAAAAGGGTTCCATTTCTTCGTATGACTTTAGCATTTAGATGATTTGAGGCATTTTGTCCAAAAATGTGTTTTGCAAATGTTCACCTGTTGGTGGCGCTATAACAAGCCATTGTGAAAAGAGTGGATATTAGAGAGAATATTTTTCTCAGCCTAGTATTTTAGTGTGTTAAAGATTTTATGTAAATTTCCTGCTGTTCATCATGTTTTTAAAATCAGCCTCCTGGTGGCGTTTTTAAAATCAGCCTCCTGGTGGCGCTATAACATAGCGTTGTCGGAAATTTGGAGCAGAGGTTCATGGTTGGCATCCAGGGAATGTGTGTGCAAATTGTGGCATCAATCGTGTTTACGGTTTGGGAGATTAGCTGGTAACAGACGGACACACACACAGATTTTTGCCAAAAAATTGCAAAAGTCGGCCTCCTGGTGGCGCTATAATAGGCCCTGGCCAAAACTTTGGAGCAGAGGTTCATGGTTGGCATCCAGGGAGTGTGTGTGTAAATTTTGGCAGCGATCGGGTTAATGGTTTGGGAGATTAGCTGCTAACAGACAGACACACGCACAGATATTTGCCAAAAAATTGCAAAAGTCGGCCTCCTGGTGGCGCTATAATAGGCCCTGGCCAAAAATTTGGAGCAGAGGTTCATGGTTGGCATCCAGGGAGTGTGTGTGTAAATTTTGGCAGCGATCGGGTTAATGGTTTGGGAGATTAGCTGCTAACAGACAGACACACGCACAGATTTTTGCCAAAAAATTGCAAAAGTCGGCCTCCTGGCGGCGCTATAATAGGCCCTGGCCAAAAATTTGGAGCAGAGGTTCATGGTTGGCATCCAGGGAGTGTGTGTGTAAATTTTGGCAGCGATCGGGTTAATGGTTTGGGAGATTAGCTGCTAACAGACAGACACACGCACAGATTTTTGCCAAAAAATTGCAAAAGTTGGCCTCCTGGTGGCGCTATAATAGGCCCTGGCCAAAAATTTGGAGCAGAGGTTCACGGTTGGCATCCAGGGAGTGTGTGTGTAAATTTTGGCAGCGATCGGGTAAACGGCGCCGGAGATTACTTGTTAACAGACGGACGGACACACACACACACGGACGGACACACGGACGGAGGGTGAAACATATTCTCCACCATGCCTCCGGCCTGGTGGAGACAACAACAACTAGGGCCCTCCACATGAACAGGTGGTCAGGTCAACAACATCTACCATGTATGTGACTTAGGCTATATAAAAACAATACGAGTTTGCTTGTAATCTCCTGACCAAACATGGCAACTCAAAACGGCGACGTAAATAAACAAACCACGATATACAGTATATATCTGTTTACAAGGTTGTATAAGTATTACATCGCAATACATAGTGACTACAACAGCCAACAAGAAAGCACACAATCTGAATAACAGCCTGACACTGAATTATAAATGATGCATAAAAGAAACAACCTAACCTGATTCCAGCAACAGCAACAGAGCCATCTTGTAGAGGAGTTGCGACATTGAGGGGTCAGGATGTGTTCGCTCAAGGGCTATGTGTTGTCCCCCTTCTCAATAGAAATCCAGGTAGAAGAGCCGCCGTCGGGCTATCCCATGAAGTGAACAGAGTTGTCGTAACGCAGTCTATTGTCTAAGGCTCTGTGGAGTGCACAGTGCCAGGCAGCAGGAGCCGAAGAGAAATCTTCTTGGTTTCAATTTAACGAAAAAACAATGTATTGGATGGATGTGTGTTGTGAACTGGTAGTGTGTGAAATGACAGAGTAGACAGTTGTTAGTTAAGCACATGACAGCAACCTGTTTCTTCTTCAACTTCTTCTACTTCTTCTTCTTGTACTCCAGCAGACTGCATGCCTTATTGGCATACTGCTGCCCTCCACTGGTTGGAAGTGTAACTCCTCCTTGGGTGTTCCCTCGCTGGTATTTCCATTCTATTTCAATCTTGAAGCTAGTCTCTCAATGTATTGTAGGGATGGGGGAAAAAATCGATATGCCAATATATCGCAATTCTTAATGCCATGATATCAATATCGAATCTCCAGGTTCAAAATCGATTGTTTTTTATATTCATGATATTCATGTAGGCAATACATTAATGTGTCAGAAAAACTGACCAACGTTATCAGGCTGCATTGATGTGTATGACTGAACTTTTTATTATTGATATTGTTTTAAATTGCTTTAAAATGTTCTAGTTGATTGAACTTGTGGTGACTTCTAACTTGTTGATTGAAGTTATGTTTGTGTTTTGTTTGCTAATGATTTTTCTTTTAGGACCTTGAGGGCGTACAAATGCGCTCTCAGAAAGAAATCTTGAAAATGGATGGAATTGCCCTTTAAAATGTTCTAGTATAATAATTTAAAGTCATTTGGTAAAAATTCTGATACATGGACATTGGACATAGGTCAAATCGAATCGCAGCATAGCCTAATTAAGAATCGCAGTAGCCTATAAATCGATTCAGAAGCCTGAATATCAATATTGTATTGTATCGTGAGTTAAGTGAATCGTCCCATTACTGATGCATTGTCCAGCTCTTCAGCACTCATGTCCTCCACACTCAAAAATCTCCCTGCAGCCTCAAACACCATCTAGATCCTCTCCAGGCCTGGTGCCACTACGGGGCTGCCTGGGGGTGCATCTAGCACCCTCAGTTGCAAAAGGTGCACCCTGTTTTCATAACTGTATAGATTAGAAGGGGTGTTCAACAGGTGGTCCAGGGAACACCAGTGGTCCCCAGCTAAATGGAAAGTTGGTTAACCAGATGTAACTCTTTGAGAGCGTAAACACGAAACCAAATGAACCCTTGCGGGTCCATTTGGATTCATGTTTACACTCTCAAGAGTTAAAATATTCATCATCTGAATGTAGAACATTAATGGTCCTTTTGATCTTTATGTTTGACTGTTTTGGTTCCCAGATCCAGCCTGGAATTGTGGACAAAAGCATGAAGAAATCTTTAGTTTTGAGGTCTGTGGGGCTAAAAATGTCATCAAATGGTATGGTGGTCCGTGGCTTAAATTCTGAATAAATTGTGCATGGGTCAAAAAGGTTGAAAAGCACTGAGGTAGATGGATGCCCAATGTGTTTTGGTGTGGGTTTCACCTCTAACCTCAGGGTTCTCTTGTAGATGCTCTGGTAGGCTCATCACGCACATAAACAGACATGCAGTCACGCCAGCGCATGTGTGAGTGTTCATTGAGTGAAAACAGGGAAGTGGCTGCTGCTGCCTTGGTGCAAAATCCATGGATTTTACACTGATCTCATTTACATTGTAGATTACGTTGTTGTCATTCTGTCAATAGCACAGACAGATCTAGTGGCTCTTTTCACCCACTAAGATTCTCTTCTCTCTCTCGGGGGAACCAAACAAACCCGTAAGCATCCATTTTGTACGCTCTCACAGTTAAAAGGGGAATTCCACACATTTTCCACGTTGTCTATATGTCATTAAATAATATACCTTGGAGATGTTGCTGTACTTGATAAACTAGATCAGCGCTCGTTAGAGTGCAAACTTGCGCATTGTGCACAAGTAGGCCATGGCCTGCTTGTGGGTTAACAAAGCAAGACAATACTCATGACATTACGGTATAAAGGCCTCTTACTTACCATTACGTCATCAGCTAAACCAACCAATCAGAGTTGATGAAATCATCAAGATGTGTTTGTGATCCTCATGAACGGGAATCGAACACAGGCACCCTGAGATCCAAGATTTCATACAGTACTTCAGTGGTTTTCAACCAGTGGTCCGGGGACCACCAGTGCTCTTTGGGAGGGTTCCAGGTGGTCTCCAGACTAAATGATGGAAAGTTGGTTATGGACAAAATGGTCCATTTGGTGTCATTTTATCCCCCTTAAAATACTACCAGGATGTAGGACAGGTCATCTTGGTCGGTATGTTTGACCGTTTTGTTTCCGAAATCCAGCCTGGAATTGTGGACAAAAGCAAAGGAAATCTTTAATCTTGGGGTCCGTGGGGCTAAAATGTCATCAAATGGTGGTCCATGGCTCAAATTCTGAATAAATAGTGGGCTCTGGTATCAAAAAGGTTGAAACCCCCTGCAGTACTTTGTAAAGGTGACCTGCAGTAACCACAGGTTCCTCAAACCCCACCAGAGTTTGTCAACCTGCTGAGAAAGCCGTTTTCTTCCCCCCCTCCTCTCTCTCCCACGTCCTTTCTTTTTGCTATTTCTCTTTCCCAGAGGCCACAACAGGGGCGGATGTAACATGTAACAGTTTCAGGACTTTTATTAGGCAAGTAAAGCATCAATAATAACATCAGCATTGCACCCCCCCCCCCCCCCCCCCCCCCCCCCCCACCACCAATGCCCGTGCCTAGATCCGCCCCTGGGCCACGAGCCGTGCTGCTGGTCCCTCACTGAGAGAGCAGAATATGTAAATCCCTCAGGTCATTCCCCGGGACACATTTCTACCATAATACATCTTATTTATTGCAAGTGAAGTGAAGGTGCTAAATCACCTCTATGCACCACAAATTATGGCAGTGGATAATAATGTTACTGTAGGACAATATGCTGTGCTGCATCATGGCAAATATACGTATGGGATGTTTCTATCATTTAAGATTGGACACAAATAGGCATATAGGTAAATAGTAACCATGTTCACAAACATGGAAACATTGTTTTGTTTTTTCGTGTGTGTGCGCGCGTGGGTGTGTGTGTGTGTGTGTGCGAGAGAGAGAGAGAGATACAAAAACAATAAAATCAATAAAAAATGTAAAAACATAATTTTTCATCATATGTCAAAAAACATGAAAAAAGATTTACTATAATACAATAGTATGCTGTCCTTCATGATTTCTATAATCTTTTAATATTTTGCTTTTAATCTTATTTGTTATCAATAAACAAACAACATACATACCCGTATATAGTATATTGTTTTTCATAATGTTCAAGTTAAAGTTTTCTTGGCAAAAACAATGAAAAACAACATTTTTTTTCTGGCCAGCAAGGTAAGTAAATATATAAACTCCCCCTATAAAAACCCAGGTGGACTGTGACACTAAAATCATGTATAAATATCATGCATTTTATTGGAAATTTGACATATACAATACATATACAGTATATTAAAATTAACATGACAGTAACTTAACATACTCAGAAAAAAACAAAACTTCATACAAAACATTCAATCATAACGTCTCTGAGACTCGGTCAGAACAGAAGGACAAAATACAGTAGGTGCAGTAGGGCACAAAATGCTATTATATATATGAATCTTTATATAAGTTGGTTTGGCAGAAATATGTTAATAATAGTTAGGATCAGGTTATACATTCATATGTAAACATCAGTATGAGGCAAGACATTGGCAGGTTGGGTGAAAAAAAAAAAAAACTTAAAAACAACTTGAGCCATTGGTCATGCTTTTATATGACTGTAGGCATACTTGACTTGACTTGTTAATGTTCATAGTAACAGACCTTGCAGTAAGCCCCGCCCCTCTCCCCCGTGTCTAACCGTGGGTTGGACACTTTCCAGACGGCCTCATTCATTCCAATGTAAATATCATGGACTTTACACACTAATTACTGGTATATTTTTGCAACCAGACCTTTAAAATTCCAACATTCACAGCACTAGGGAGAGTGGGCGGGGCTTACTCGCAAAGTCTATTGTGGTCCAAGAATCATATAAAATCAGAGACTGTATATTTTATATACAGTCGGGTTGTAATTCAGCAGGTGCAGGTGAATCTTCATATCCATAATCAGTAAATTATTGTTTTGGAACACAATTATTATTTGATGCACTAAAAAAGTGTCTATTGGAATAACAAAAAAACAAACAAAAAATAAAAACAAACCAAAACACCAGATATGTTAAATTCTATCAGACTTTGGTGCTGATCAGTCAGTATTCCTATGCAGCTCATCCCCAGTTCAGTAGTGAATGATATCCCATATCAATGTGTTTTTCCATGTGCAAATCAACAAAGGAGCACCGCCCCCCTCCACCCCTCATTATCTGTAGCTTCTCCAACAGTCCTAAACTAATGATATTTCAAATCCTGCCGTGGGCACTTGTGACAATGAAAACATCTGGAAGAAGAACAACACCTTTCTGGAGAGCTACATCTTTGTTTTCAGTAGATTATCCTACCACAGTCTTTGTTAAGTAACCTTGGATTACTAGTTGGATCACTAGTTGTGCATGCCACCACCTCACAAGGAAAAGGGCATGGATAGCTTTCTATCTTAAACATTTACGTAAATACAATACTGTACATAACGCATTTCCCAAAGGAAATGTAATATGTATTTTTTTTTATACAAAGTAATATGTATAATATGTGAATGAATGAGATTGGGAAATGCAAGTGTCACATCTGGGGCCCAAAATATATGAAACCTTTTTATTCATAAATACTACCTGCAGTGGACAGAATACTCTTCAAACACAAATCTTTTCTTTTACACCAGTGGTTTTCAACCAGTGGTCCTTGAGAGTTCTAGGTGGTCCCCAGCTAAATGATGGAAAGTTGGTCAACCAGATGTACTGTAACTTTTTGAGAGTGTAAAAATGTTTACACTCTCAAGAGTTCAAATATTCATCATCTGAATGAACCCAAGTCTACATTATTAGAGAATGTAGACGATTAATGGTAATTTGTAATCTTTGCCTGGCTTGTTTCCCAAATCCAGCCTGGAATTGTGGACAGAAACGAAAGAAATCTTTAGTTTTGGGTCTGTGGGGCTACAATGGCCATGGCTCAAATTCTGAATAATTAGTGGGCCCTGGGATGAAAAAGGTTGAAAACCGTACTGTTTTACACCATGGCACAGGTGTTGGCATCTGGTTTGGTGTTGAGGTGTAGTGTCTGCTTGCTGACTATAAAGAGACAACATATCTCACAGCACAATGTAAAACTGACTTTCACCCTCAAGAAATAACCTAGTCAAGGAATTCTGAACCCAAACATCCATGTTAACACTTTATCTCCAAAAGGTGTAACCAACGTATTTGACATAATTATTTAATCCCCAATGATCAGGACAGTAATTTTAGTTGATTAGCGTGTTTTTAGCATGATCGGCTAACGTTTGGTCCACTCATCTGTATGTCCATCGCTGGTCATAATCCAAACATTTGTTATGACTTGATTTGACATATTTATTATAATAAACATGCACCGTGTGTTGGTGAAAACAACACAGTGTTCTGCTGACAGCTGTGTACTTTGTGGTGTTTTTGCAGCCATTTTCCAGTGATTGTGTGCATTACTGCCAGCAACTTACACATAATTCTTTAGACTGTTGATTTCCACGGAATACATTTCATTCCAGTAACTTTATTTGATTGGGATTAAATTGATGAATTAAAATTGTGAAAATAGCTGGTCTGTTAGTGCAAATAAGCCTAATTAGACTAGTAGGGGTAGAAGGGTTAAAAGTCGTGTAGACAACATGTGCATCACTGTTGTGCGTCGCTGTCGTATCACTCCTTTTCATGCCGGACCAAAACACTTGTTTGGGTCAATGTCATGATAACGACCTCTTGATATAGTGTTAGAATAATTTTGCACACATTAAATCATCTGATGGTCTTCTATATTGAATCTCTCTTAGGATATTACTGGACTTTGTCCTTTATAACTCAAATCTCTGTAAAGAAAGATTTGTTTTTTGGTCATTTTCTAGCCTGATTATCAGACTCGAGTTCAGCTTCCTGAAGCTTGAGTCTGAAATTGTCTGCTGTCTGTGACATTTCAAGGGGGAGGGGCTTGGTTCATACCAAACAAACCAGAGGTTGTTGTCAATCATGTGGCTAATGGGCTAGCCTGTTTGCCAACCACACAAACACAGCCAACAAGCGCTACTAGCAAGTGAACAAAAGCAGTAAAATATGTTGTCTTCTTTAAAGAAACTATTTCTCATAGGTTGGTTTAATGGACAGATTGATACTGCCGCCATGTTTGTTGATTGACGCTGTAACTGTTGCACTGTTGAGTAACAGGGCTGCTGGCCAATCAGCTGCGTCTGTTCGGATTTGTCGTTAGAGCAACCCCCAACTCTGGCTCTTATTGGTTAAACACATCTTGGTACAGAGAAATCAGAGATTCACAACAGCAGACCAAACCAAGAGACTTGGTCTGAACCGGCGCCAGATGGCACTGCTCTGCACCAGGTCGATGGGTCTGAACCAGGCTACCGATAAATAGTAGCACGTAGATCTCAACCACCAAACCTCGCTCAAACAGACTGGAATATTTAGGATGTTGCTGCTCACGAACAATGAGATTTTCTGTTCGCTCTCTCGCGGTATAACAAACTCAAAAAGCAAACCCTGGATCACCCATCCCACTGGACTTAAGAGGACGTTTCCTTTGATGGTGTCGGTTTGGGCCATTACAGTCACTACCTCCTCTTATCGATCGGTAGACACCAAGGGTTTCATTTTCGTCCACGTTGCGCGAAAACGGAAAGCCTGGACTAGTTTGTTAGCTGCGATGGCCTAGAAGTGAGAGTCAAGCTTTTGGGGTGGGCGTGGCTCCAAATGATGTGACGTAGCACAGCAGTGGAGGGGTGGTAGGGGGGAGGGGCCGGAGATGACGACACATTAGTGAGATCAAATCAGATCAGCTCATCTAAAAAAAAAGATGGCGCCCCGCCCCCCCCAGGCCAAAATCATTTCAGGTTAGGCCAGGCTATTACTCGCGGTCAAACACGCATTCCAATGAGATTTCCTGTTCGCTCTCTCGCGCCGCTGGAAGCGCCGACGCGGTGTAACAAACTAAAAAAATCAAACCCTGGATCCCACATCCCACTGGACTAAAGAGAACGTTTCCTTGGATGGTGTCGGTTTTTGGCCGTTACAAAACAGTCGCTACCTCCTCCTATCGATCAGTGACGATCAGTCATTCTGGCCTGACACTGTCGTCATCGTTGTTGTTGTTGTTGGGACAAAGCCCCGGGTCTCTGCCCCCCACCGTGGCCGAGGAGCCGTCCGCAGGTCCATCCGAAGACGTCCTCCTCCCGCCGGCGTCGGGTGGGGAACCCGAGGGAACCTCTGCTGCTGTCGCAGCAGCAACACCCCCGACCGGACTGATCTTCTTCTGGTCAGGAGGGCCCTGGGCCACTGGGCCAGGGGGCAGCTGGTCAGAAGAAGGAGGAGGAGGGCCCCCTGCGGCGTGGGGCTGGTGGTCATCTGGTGGTCAGGGCCCTGCAGAGGGCTGGTCAGGCCCAGGGAGGTCAGGGCATCCAGGGTGCCGTCTGGGTCCACCATCACGTCGATGACTGTCGGGAACAGGGACCAGGGTGTCAAAAGAAACACAGTTAGAAACGTCATGATGTCTCAAAGCAGTGGTTTTCAACCACTGCTCCCTGAGAGGGTTCCAGGTGGTCCCCAGGCTAAAATGATGGGAAGTTCGTTAACCAGGTGTAACTCTTGAGAGCGTAAAAATGTTTACACTCTCAAGAGTTAAAATATTCATCTGAAGTCTACACAACTAGAGAATGTAGTAGATTAATGGTCATTTTGATCTGTATGTTTGACTGTTTTGTTTCCCAAATCCAGCCTGGAATTGTGGAAAAAAAGCAAAAGAAATCTTTAGTTTTGGGGTCTGTGGGGCTAAAATGTCCTCACATGGTGGTCCATGGCTCGAATTCTGAATAAATAGTGGGCCCTGGTATCAAAAACGTTGAAAACAACTGCTCTAAACTGTTTTCTTTTTTTGCTGAGCTACTGTGACAGCCTTGGCTATCGACCTTTAGACTGCCATCGACCCTGGCTCAGAGCATGAATATCTGGAGAAATCGGCTTTCAATAATACTCTGTTAACAAGAAAAGCAATGCGGGTGCATGCAGTACCGTGCAGCTGCCTCTCCACTCTCTTCAGATCCTGGAGGATGGTGCAGATCTCCTGGTGAGAGACAGGAAAACAGAGAGATGAGCCCCAGCCTGCTCACACCTACCTACAGATGATCAATAAGAGCTGTCATGATTAACGTCTGTTCCCTGAGGATTATAGTCTGTGACTCCTTCAAAACCACTCTTCAGACGGCTGCGATTCAAAACCGGGCCATGTAAAACAAGAGAAGAATGTATATAACCCCACCACCCATCCTCTCCTCTTTGTACATTTCTTTTTTTCCCTTTTTACCTCCACTATGATTTTACCACAATGATTTGCTGTTTCTGACTTTACTGAAGTAATTATTTTGTACGTATTTGAATGTCTTAATGTAATGAACAAGTTAGACACTATTGTAAACAATATAATATTATTAACTAGTGTGTCCAATCAGTATATATTTTTTTTTTTTCAGATTTGCTGTAGTTGTGCTTGAATTGTACTGTATTTCTCCAAGCTGTTATCAGTTCTGTAGCAGTGTGTACTTGACTTGTACTGTAACTCTTATTTCTGTTAATAAAAAAATAATTAATTCATGTTCCAAGGCAGGGCCGGTTCTAGGCACAACCAATATAAGCAGTCACTTAGGGCCACTAAGCGGGTCACAGGGAGAAGATGGGGACCCCCTGCCCATACACGTGGTCCCCATGTTCACTTAATGCGACCCGCAGGTTACAGAATACCGTTGTTGAATTCAGCAGACTTTTGGCACCCCACCACTTACTGGTTCAAGAGTCTTTATTTAGAGAGCAACGTTTCAACCTTACAGCCTTCTTCAGGCGTAGTTTAAGAATGGCAAAAAAAGTAGTCATGTGTGCTCAGAAGAACTGCACCATAGTCACATCACTAGCTTTTTCGCAGTTGCGAACTGTTGAATGAGCATATGCAATGTCATTGTTTGTTCAGACCCACTGTTGTTATATAATGTATATACTGTATATTGTGCGTCAGCCATTCTTAAATTATGCCTGAAGAAGGCCGTAAGGCCGGAACGTTGCTCTCTAAATAAAGACTCTTGAACCAGTAAGTGGCGGTGTGTCCAAAAGTCTGCTGATCTGCCCAGACCAACGCACCCGCTTTGAATGTACAGGACTTATATTAGGCATACAATAACATCAGTTGTTGTTGAGGTTGCATCAGACGTGCAGTATGCACAAAGCTAAAGGTCTGACTCAGAGAGTTTTCTGTTTTCAATGATGAAATGCTGTTGGTTTAGTGGTGAGATCCAATCAGATCTACCGGCCTGGCTGAGCCGGTCTACACCCCTCTAGACCAAAATAATTTCAGGTTAGGCCAGGCTACAGTAGGTGTATAGTGTTTCAAAGCATTTTAAATATACTATAAGCAGTTCAAATATTTTTGAAATTTCGGTCTGTTTGCATGTCATCATGTTTGGTAGGGCAGTCAGGGCATTTAGGGGACCACTGTGCCCCTCCCTCCGCCCCAATGCCCCATTCCTAGCGCCGGCCCTGGTTTTAGACTGGTCGTTTTCCAGCACTGTACAACGGAGAAACCACAGGAGCAGAGTTAGTATAAAGCTGATACTTTATGGTGGTCCTCGACCACCACGGTCAATGCTGTCAACGGATTACAATTTTACAATTTACACCCGTAGTTAGCAGACGTTCTTAATGCAGAGAGATTTACAGTAAGCAGGAACAACACATGGTAATACATCAAATACTTAGTGATCAGTTCATCTCGGGTTGTTTTGGTGAAAGTTGTGCCAGCCAAACCACCAGAGGTTACTGGCGGCCACGGCTGGGACGATAAATGTTGAATTTACGGTCCTGTTCCAGGAGGGAGGACATATTTTTCAGGACTTCATATTTGCAGCCAGACAGAGCGCCACAACAGACCATAAGTCCTGGACGCCCACACAAACATCTCCTTACTCTGCTGTCTCGTTTCACCAGTCTTGCCAACTGCCAAAATCCAAAATGCACCAATGGCAACTCGCAAAATGTTGGTCAAAATAGCCAATAATATTTTCCAAATGTGTAGATTATTGAAAAATTAGGTCATTCAGATGTTTAAAAATAAATAAATAATTTAACGTAATAATTTAACGTAAAATAACGTAAAAATAAAATAAATAATTTCACGTAAAATGAAACCAAATGGACCCGTAAGGGTCCATTTGGTTTCATTTTACGCTCTCAAGAGTTACAGATCTATACGGGTCCTTTTGGTTACCAATGGACCCGACCAATGGAGGACTCTATCATAGGGGGGGAAATGGTGAGAAACGAGGGTTTTATCTCTGGCGCCTGTCAACCAATTTCACCCCAACTCACCCCAGCAAAAAGCACTACTTTTTCCGCCAGGAGTTTATCAAGTTGGCAACACTGCGTTTCACTGACCTAGCTAAAGCCACACCAAATCAGATTTTTGATAATAGATCATATTTTTAATGACAGATGTAGTCACTACAACCACAAATGCCCCAGGAACCTACAGTAGCTAGCCTAGCCACCGGGTCTTCCTGCGCTCTGGGCTGAATCCTTTGTTTTAATTAGGTGTTCCATGATTCTGGACTGAAGCAAGCTGTTTCAGCCAATCAAATTGCTTCCTCAAAAAACAACCTGTTGTATAATGTACTGTATGTTTTGTAATAATAATTTGCAACTAGTCCAAAACGCTGCCGCTAGACTTTTAACGAACACCAAAAAGCGTGATCACGTCAACCCTGTCCTAATGTCTCTACACTGGCTTCCAGTCTCTTTTAGAATTGATTTTAAAATTATTTTAATTACCTTTAAAGTGCTTAGAGGTCTTAAGCCTCATTATATTTCAGAGCTTCTCACGTTTAATGAGCCTCCCCACAGCCCGAGGTCAGCTGGCAAGGGGCTCCTAAAAGTTTGTACGGCAAAGTGTGTATCAAAAGCTCCCCTAAGCTCTGGAAAGCGCTCCCAGATCAGATTTGCCTCACTGATTGTCTTTCCCGTTTTAAATCACTTTTAAAAAGGCATTTATATAACTACATTTTTTACTTGTTCTCTTAGCCCTGCTGTTTTCTTGATCATGCTTCTTCATTTTATTTTGTTTTTGTGTTGTTTGTTTTCATCTAAACTTGTACTGCATAGTTGTTTTCCCTCATGTTTTCCATTGTGTGTTTTATGAATTTAATGTTTTAGCCCTTTTGTGCTGCAGTTTGTGGCTTTTGCCTAGAAAGGTGCTATATAAAGTTATTATTATTAAGCAGCTAAAAAGGTTTCAAATGAACGCAGATGAGTAAAAGTACAATATTTGGATCTGAGGTCAATCCTGGAAAGTGCCACAATAGTCCAGGCAAAATAGAGTTTCAAGTGGAATAAATTGTAACATGGGATTTTTCTTCACAGATCATTTCTTTGAGGTCTCCAGAACAACATACTAAAAGTCCCAAGAAATCCAAGTTGCGCAAATATGTTTAATTTCATAAAGTAATAAAATACATAGGCTCCAATGGAGCCCCCTTCCTATACAAACCCATTATAACTTAAAACTCCATTTTAACCATGATGGATTATTCAAAAACAACCCATCTTTTTTCTGGTGACTGATATTGTCCTCCTAATATGTGAGAGGGCAGTGGAATTTCATTTACAGGTTTCATTTATTTTTTAAAAAATATTCATTTCGGTGGGCATAACCATATATGGAGGCAGCTACATTTACCCATTATAACTTAAAACTCCATTTTAACCATGACGGATTATTCAAAAACAACCTATCTTTTTTCTGGTGACTGATATTGTCCTCCTAATACGTGAGAGGACCGTGGAATTTCATTCACAGGTTTCAGTTATTTTTAAAATATTGTTTTGGAAAAGGTAGCTGCCTTCATATCTGGGTATGCCCACCGAAATGAATATTTTTTTAAAAATAAATGAAACCTGTAAATGAAATTCCACTGCCCTCTCACATATTAGGAGGACAATATCAGTCACCAGAAAAAAGATGGGTTGTTTTTGAATAATCCATCATGGTTAAAATGGAGTTTTAAGTTATAATGGGTTTGTATAGGAAGGGGGCTCCATTGGAGCCTATGTATTTTATTACTTTATGAAATTAAACATATTTGCGCAACTTGGATTTCTTGGGACTTTTAGTATGTTGTTCTGGAGACTTCAAAGAAATGATCTGTGAAGAAAAATCCCATGTTACAATTTATTCCAATTTTAGGTAAAACATGAGCTAAAATTACTGGCCTACAAGGTCATGTTAGTGTGCTGTCCCGTCAGCAGCACTCAGTGGGATTACACCAATAAATAAGGTAGACATGTTGACAGAGAGACAGACCGAGAGCAGTGGTGGTTGGCTAGCTCTGGGTATTTTCTACAGCAGGGGTTTGTGACAGGTGGTCTGGGGACCACCAGTGGTCCCCTAGAGGATTCCATCTGGTCCCCAGGCTAAATGATGGAAAGTTGGTTAACCAGATGTAACTCTTTGAGAGCGTAAAAATGGAACCAAAATGAACCAAATTGAAGTCTACACAACTAGAGAATGTGGAAGAATGGGCATCTGTATGTTTGACTGTTTTGTTTGAGTGAATTGTGGACAAAAGCAAAAGAAATCTAGTGTGGTTGAAAACCACTGCCATATACATATGGGCAAGTGCTACTAAATCTACTATTGCAGATTCCTAGACCACTCATTACCATTTGGACAAATAAACCATAACAACATTTAAAGGTATTATAGGAAACTTTTTAGCTGAAAACCAAATTCTATCCATAGCTACATTCTGCTTCTCTTCTCTTTCTCTGTTTCTCTGGGGACTCACCCGCCGAGGTGTTGTCGAAGTGTCGATGATCAATCGTTTTTTAGCGTCGATTAGTCAAATCCCGATGGAAGGTCAGGCCTAGATAAGATTATTTCCATATTGATGAAATGAACTCATCCATACTATAGGTATGAGTCTGAAGTACGGTATAATCCATCACTGTCACTGAAGTGAAGGTCCTTAAATATAGAGGCTGACTTTAGAGTTATACGGTCGGCCTGCTACGGATAAATCAGGCATTAGCCAAATTATATCAGCAGAGCCGGACAGACGTCTCATTTCCAAAGCGAGGAGCGTGTCTGCTCTTATTTTGATTCATGACAGCTGTGAGCGGACGCCAACTTCCTTTCCAGTTTCAGAATGATTCAAACTCCCCCCCCGGGGCAGGGAGTCCAGCGTGCCTCTGACTTTTATGTCACAATGGTTTACAGTTGTCAAACTAAAGTGCATATCATTTATGGGTCGTCGGTTTAAACACTGCAGGAGCGTGGGTGGACGTCTCATCGACAAGCTCATTCAGTTCAGGGAAAACTTTTTCCTTTGTGGACAACTTTGTTTTTGTTTCAACCAAGGTTCATGTTTGAGGTGGTTATTAGAGAAAATAAAATATGGGTGTCTAATAAACCCCAGGAAATTACATCTGGCCACAAAAGTTGAAAAGTTGAAGAACTACATGGATTATGGATCAGTGTGTCAGGTTATTGGTGTCTTATTATGTTTTTTTAAATAAAAAATAAATAAAAAAATCACCATATTTTGTAAGACCATGCTTGAATGCCCTGCCCTAGCTCAATATATTGACATATGGATTTTTTTGCCCACCCCTAGTTTAATGGTCCAAATGTGGACAAAATCATATCCAGAGCTAACAACTTATTCTACGTTTTGGGTGAATGTCATGAAATGGTGGTTCCATGTGTCTCAGATGCAGAATAATGAATGTTGATCCTCACCCTGTTGGAGGTGTTGAGCAGTAAGGAGTCGTGTTCCGCTTGCAGCCTGCTCTCTATCTCCTCCCATTTACGATCCTTATCTTTGAACAGGATTCTGGAAGAGATGCAAATTGGACCCATATTTATTAAGATTAGCAGCACCTCTTATGGAGAGGACATCGCTCATATGTTTAATCTTTCCACTGCACAAGGGAGAAGACAAGCAAGATTTAGAGAACTACCGGCCTATCTCAAAACTACCGTGTCTTGCTAAAGTCCAGGAACGTCTCATAAACTCACAGTTGAAAGTACAGTATTTCTCTCAAATGCTTCTGTTTTAAATCTAAACCAGTCTGGATTTCAATCCCATCACAGGTCGTTATAATGAAACCACTCCTATTCATGCAGGCTTTCACAATTGCAATTCGAGGAATACAATTCGAGGTTGCAGTAAAGAGATATTTAAACCTAAACCCAGAAGACGCACACACACAGATTCTCTGCACCACTCAGGCACATTTTGGTCCACTCAGACACTGACCTGATCTTTCCTGCTGTTTTGTCCACAGATTGTCGTATCCTGGCTGAGAGCTGAGTGACCGACACTAGCAGTAAACTGTCCAGCAGCACCGCCTGCTGGGGACAATGGAACATTACACACAGTATTTTGTCCCAAAGCATAATTACCCTCATTTTCAATTCTTTACTACATCATTAACACATAAGAGCCCGGAACCATTAGCACCCATTAAATCAGTGTAGATTCTTGTATTTCAGATGTTTAACCCATTTTTTTTTTAAATATTCAAATATTTATATAGCAGCATCAAAACAAATAAATGGTTTAATACTGTACATACTTGTACAGAATCCAAAAATGGATTCCCTGCTTGAAAGGGTTGAATATAATTTAACTCTTGAGAGCATAAAATGAAACCAAATGGAGCCGGGAAGGCCCATTTTCATTTTATGCTCTCAAGAGTTACAGATATGTAAGGGCCTATTTGGTTACCAAAGGTGATATCATTTAGCCTGGGGACCCCTGGAATCCACTCAAGGACCACTGGTGGTCCCCGGACCGCTGGTTGAAAACCACTGATTTAGCCACCTAACATTCACACACCATCAGGAGCAGTTTGGGGTTCAGTACCTTGCCCAAGGACACTTCGACATGTACAGTCGTCCCATTTATTTGTCTTTGTCTTGTTTGGTTTTGATGTGGGGGTCCGCGGGGCTACTGAGTGTCTATTCCGGGGTCCTTGGCATGAAAAGGTTTGGCTCGAAAAGGTTTATCTCAGGGGTAATCATGTGCAGTGTTGTTTTTGTCTAAAACTAAAATGACTTTGTTAACACCTCTTTTTCAGGACTAAGACTAAAACTGACTAAAACTATGAATATAAATGGCTGAAATGTGACTAAAATGAACAAGCCTTTCGTCATCTAAAAAATCCTGTCAAAAACAACAGTGGCGTTGCTTTTGTGAGGAAAAATAAGCAACCAGATCGAACATCAGAACACCAACTGCACTATAAATACACTGTGCCTAGTTATTATACAGTAGTTTAAATACACATTTTCATTTCATTTCTTTTACTAACATGGGACTAAAGGTTTAGATTTTTCACTAAAACTGACTAAAACCTCTTTGAGTTCCCGTTGGCTAAAACTAGACTAAGACTATCAAGGATAGAAATGACAACATATGACTAAGACTAATTCAACATTTTGTCCAAATGACTAAAGAGTGACTAAAATGAATAGGTATTTAGACCCAAAGACTAAGACTGACTAAATCTAAAAAAAAAATGCCTGGCGAAAACAACACTGATCATGTGACCTGTGGACCTCCACTCACGTCGTCTCGGTTCCACGTCTGTCTGCGGATGGATCTGGACGACGGCGCCTGTCCGTTGGCGCCGCAGGAGGGGCGGAGCTCCACGGGACGCCGTCCGTCATTGGCTCCTCCTCCTCCTCCCACCATGCCGTTGTTGTTGACGCGTTGGCCGGCGGGACGGCCGCCGCCCGCCTCCGCACCACCGTCCTCGAAGACGTTCTCGTCCAACTGCGGTACAAGAGGGACGTGTGTGAGGGACGTGCACATTTAGAAAGGGGACATTACATGGAAAGCGGATGCTACTTCATGGACTCAGGAAAGGCTCATACACAGTTTAGAATTTCGGGGTGACTCTGAGGAAAATCTCCTATGACAGACACAGCGAAATGGCGCCCCCAAGGGATAAAAATATGAACTATTTTTAAAGGTATTACAGTATAGACAACTTTCGTGTTTGCAAACACAAACAGGAGGTGAGGTGGAGTACATAGATTACTCCACTCACCTCACTGTATTGGTTCATTATGAAACTGCTGGAGACTGCTGTGCTGTGATTGGCAAAAACACATTGGCTAAAACGCAATGGCTAAAAGTTGCCTATATTACCTTTAAACTAAAGAACATATTATATGTGTTTTAAATGCTTAGAGGACAAGTATAATGTATTTGGGATGGGATCCTTTTAAAGCATGTCTGGCAGTGCCCACCCCCCTTATGAGGCAGCTGCGTAGTCTGCTTAATAATGGCAAAAATACCCCTGTACAGTACCAGAAGTCCTGGGTCTGGAGCAGCAGGGCTGACCGAGTCGATCTCTCCAGCCACGTCATGGATCTCTCTGGCTAGCATGGCCAGGTCTTTGGCCAGGTCCTGACTGATCCTAATAATATAAACACAACATCAGGTCTTTGGCCAGGTCCTGACTGATCCTAATAATATAAACACAACAACAGGTCCTGACTGTTTGGCCAGGTCCTGACTGATCCTAATAATATAAACACAACAACAGGTCTTTAGCCAGGTCCTGACTGATCCTAATAATATAAACACAACATCAGGTCTTTATCCAGGTCCTGACTGATCCTAATAATATAAACACAACATCAGGTCTTTGGCCAGGTCCTGACTGATCCTAATAATATAAACACAACATCAGGTCTTTAGCCAGGTCCTGACTGATCCTAATAATATAAACACAACATCAGGTCTTTGGCCAGGTCCTGACTGATCCTAATAATATAAACACAACATCAGGTCTTTAGCCAGGTCCTGACTGATCCTAATAATATAAACACAACATCAGGTCTTTGGCCAGGTCCTGACTGATCCTAATAATATAAACACAACAACAGGTCTTTAGCCAGGTCCTGACTGATCCTAATAATATAAACACAACATCGGGTCTTTGGCCAGGTCCTGACTGATCCTAATAATATAAACACAACATCAGGTCTTTAGCCAGGTCCTGACTGATCCTAATAATATAAACACAACATCAGGTCTTTAGCCAGGTCCTGACTGATCCTAATAATATAAACACAACATCAGGTCTTTAGCCAGGTCCTGACTGATCCTAATAATATAAACACAACATCAGGTCTTTAGCCAGGTCCTGACTGATCCTAATAATATAAACACAACATCAGGTCTTTGGCCAGGCCCTGACTGATCCTAATAATATAAACACAACATCAGGTCTTTAGCCAGGTCCTGACTGATCCTAATAATATAAACACAACATCAGGTCTTTGGCCAGGTCCTGACTGATCCTAATAATATAAACACAACAACAGGTCTTTAGCCAGGTCCTGACTGATCCTAATAATATAAACACAACAACAGGTCCTGACTGTGTGGTCAGGACCTGGTGAAAAACAAGGGTTTTATCTCTGGCGTCTGTCAACCAATTTCACCCAACTCACCAGCAAAAAAGCACTAGATTTCCCACCAGGAGTTTTTCCCACTAATTTTGGCGCTAAGGGGGACTGAAAAAAGCTAAATAAAGTGACAAATGTGCCAAGTTGGCAACACTGTATTCATGTGTTTACCTGGCTATCTCCTGACTGTCCAGTCTCTCATATTCATGTGTTTACCTGGCTATCTCCTGACTGTCCAGTCTCTCATATTCATGTGTTTACCTGGCTATCTCCTCACTATCCAGTCTCTCATAT
This sequence comes from Benthosema pterotum, assembly GCA_039105355.1. NCBI lineage: Eukaryota > Metazoa > Chordata > Actinopteri > Myctophiformes > Myctophidae > Benthosema > Benthosema pterotum. The sequence continues at coordinate 43,702,326 of CM076973.1, read as the reverse complement.
TCATGTGTTTACCTGGCTATCTCCTCACTGTCCAGTCTCTCATATTCATGTGTTTACCTGGCTATCTCCTGACTGTCCAGTCTCTCATATTCATGTGTTTACCTGGCTATCTCCTGACTGTCCAGTCTCTCATATTCATGTGTTTACCTGGCTATCTCCTCACTATCCAGTCTCTCATATTCATGTGTTTACCTGGCTATCTCCTGACTGTCCAGTCTCTCATATTCATGTGTTTACCTGGCTATCTCCTCACTGTCCAGTCTCTCATATTCATGTGTTTACCTGGCTATCTCCTCACTGTCCAGTCTCTCATATTCATGTGTTTACCTGGCTATCTCCTCGCTGTGGGCCGTCCAGTCCCTCATGTACTCGTCCTGCTCCCTGGAGTTCTGCCTCAGGGAGGCCAGTCCTCCAGGGCCGGGTGTGGCCGGGGCTGAGCCTCCCAGCTGGGCCACCCGTGTGGCGGGGAAGGGGAGGTGGCGCGCGTGGTGGCGGTTGGAGCCGTACTCATCCTCCGAGGTGGAGGCGTACTCCACGGGCACACGGCGCCACCTTGTGGTGGCTGGGGGGAGAGAGAGAGAGAGAGAGAGACAGAGACACTTTTGATTTGATCTTGATTTATTTAGAAAAGCAGACATAATAGCAATCATTATAGTCAGCGATTAAAGGATGGCCAAGAAAATGCATACACCCCAACTCCCAAAGAGTCTGTCCCTCTATCTAAGCTGACCCTTCAAAGGGGAACCTTTTCCATTAACCAGGCCCTAGTCTTCTGTTTAAAAGGACCTCAAATTAGATGTCAATTTTACACTAGTTTCCAGGCTGTTCCACTGTGTGGCTCCTATGTAGATAAATGAACCTTTGCCCACCTTACTTTTAAAAGCCGGCAGCACCATCTCTGCACCATCTCTCTATATCTGCAATACTAGCTCTGGTGAAATGTTCTTAGGACAGTTGGAACCTCTCTGTATTTAATTTTATGGACCATGGTTTGTTAGTCTAGCCATAGTGACCTTAAGTTCGATTTGGAGCCAGTTCAGTTCTCTGAAATGGTCCCTTCCTCCTCTATGTGTTCTAGGATCCATCGAGACAGAGAGAGAGAGAGAGAGAGGGGGGGGGGTAGTTTGAGTCAGAGTTCTGTTTGTTGAACAAAATGGGCTGAAAGTCCAAGGGGCTTTGTAGACGGGGAGTAATAAATCATCCTGTCACCACCGGACCTAGAAAAGGTCATCCATGCGTTTATTTTGTCGCATCCAGATTATTGTAACTCAATCTGCTCTGGCCTCTGTAAAAAAAAAAGGAAATTTCTCGGCTTCAACTCGTCCAAAACGCAGGCGCTAGACTACTTACGAAAACGAAACGCCACGAGAGCACATCACCCCGATTTTAGCCTCTCTTCACTGGCGGCTACCTATGTCTCATAGAATTGATTTTAAAATCGACTCTTAACTACCTAACCTTTAAGGCGCTGAATGAATGGTCAAGCACTGAAATATATCTCTGACATTGCTGATGCCCTACATACATTTTGTCCACAATACCAGGCTGGATTTGGGAAACAAAACAGGCAAAACATACAGACCAAAATGACCATTAATTTTCTACATTCGCTAGTTGTGTAGACTTGGGCTAATTAAGATGATGAATATTTTACCTCTTGAGAGTGTAAAAATGAAACCAAATGGACCCGCAAGGGTCCATTTGTTTTCATTTTTACGTTCACAAGAGTTACATCTGGTTAACCAACTTAGCTGGGGACCACCTGGAACACATACCTACACACACCCTCAGGTCCGCAGATAAGGCCCTCCTAGTGACCCCTAGCACTACGGTATAGTAACTATTATTCAAAAATATAATTCAAATTGTTTTTACAATTTGTTTTTTAATTTGTATTGAATCGTTTTCAACCAAATGTTCACTTTCTGGATTCTGTGTTTTGTTTTGTTGATCTTAGCTAAACCTTTTTTATCTCCCATATTGTTGTTTTATTTCATTGTAAAGGACTCTGTGGCTATGTCTGGAAATGTGATATATAAATAAATTCATTATCATGAACTGCTAGTCTAGTTTTGAGCTTAGAAAACGCTGTGCGATAAAGCAAGCGTGTGATGCCAGGCATTATTGCACGGTATCCAGTGTTGTGTGTTCTGTGCCTGCTCATTTTGTGCCAAGCCCCGCGGTTTATGTCAGACCTCAATCTTGCGAGCGTCTGTCGGCACTGAGTGGCACGGTGGAATCGCCTCGATAATGTGGGCTTTTGCTCTTTAGGTTTTGGGATAAAGCTCTAAAGCAGGGGTTTTCTACTGTTTTGATACCAGGGCCCACCATTTATTCAGCATTTGAGCCACAGACCACCATTTGAGGACATTTTAGCCCCACAGACCCCAAAACTTTTAACATTTATTTTGCTTTTGTCCACAATACCAGGCTGGATTTTGGAAACAAAACACAGGCAAAACATACAGACAAAAATGACCATTAATCTCCTACATTCTCTAGTTGTGTAGACTTGGCCTAATTAAGATGATGAATATTTATCTCTTGAGAGTGTAAAAATGAAACCAAATGGACCCGCAAGGGGCCACAACTAAATGTTGTGTTATTAAAAAGTCGAAGGTCACTAGAAAGGTTGACTGGGATTAAAACAAATCCTGCTGCATATTGTTGGATTTTTTTTTCTAGCTTCCAGTACTAGATTCTAGTTCCTGTCATTAGATTCTACAACGTAGTTTATGGTGCTAGATGCGCCATAAACTAGATGCTGTCGCTGGAGTCTAGTTTGTGGCGCTAGATTGTAGTTTTATGGCATTAGATTCAGGTTTTTCTGAGAAAGATCTATGTTCATGTGTCATGTTTCATGCAAAGGACCACCAGAATTATCTATATTTGGCTGCAGACCTCGATTTGAACACATGTTGTTCGAGGGATCCCCCAGAAGCAAAGATTAGAGTTAAACATGTATGCTTTTTTAATACAGGTAATATATTCAAAGATTTTGATTTCACAATCTTTCAAAAATAGCAGACCTACAAGCTCATAGCGCGCCACCGAGTGAGCTATGAGCTTGTAGGTCTGATATTTTCTCAATAGCTAAAGTGCTTAGAACACCAGAACACGTACAGTACAGATTAAAGGGGAATTCCACCCATTTTCAACATTTTTTCTGAGAGCGTATAATGGAACCAAATGAACCCGTTAGGGTTCATTTGGTTCCATTTGTACGCCCTCAGAAAAAAAGAAGCGTCTAGAGAAATGCATGGTGAAATACATCTTGATGATGTCATCAAGATGTTTCACCATGTTAGTGGTTTTCTTCAGACCTCCATTTCTTGGGAACACAGAATGGGGGAACTTTTTTTTTTATCATGTCCCCTTTCCCCTTTAAGGCATAAACCTACCTGCGGGCGCGGCGTGCCCGTACGGAGCGCTGGCTTTGCTCCTGTCGGGCAGCTTGGAGGCGCTGTTGGCACGCGCTCTGGGGACCACCACCAGGGCCGGCGAGGCACTGGACCCCCTGGCGGACCCACCGTGGTGTCGGCTGGCGTAGTCCCCCGCCACACTCCTGGCCCCCAGGCCGGCCCCCCTGCTGCTCCCCCGGCCGTGGTGCTGCAGCGTGGCCTCAGAGTCGCTCTGGGCCGAGGCCGGGGACGCCACCCGCGGCCTCCTGGGCTGGGCCAGGGCCTCGATGCGGGACATCCCCCTACGGGACGCCAGGCCGGTCCGGGACGCAGAGCTGGAGGACGTGGAGGGAGGGTTGGAATAGTTAAAAAGGATCCCTGGCTAATAAGACAAATATGCCTTAAAACACTATAGTATAACTAAAACATGCAGATAAAAACAACTTTGATACTTTATTTTTTTCATAAATAGAGAATCTTTCACTGAAAGAATAAGATGCCATTGAGGTTTTTATTTGTTTGTTTTAGTTATATAGGGAAAGCATAATGTTTTAAGCAATGTTTATCTTATTAGTCAGGGATCCTTTTAAGTTAATAGTTTGACAGATTAGCAGAAAAGCTAGGTTCACTCCCATTAGACTCAATCGTAACAAAATAAACCTCTGTTGTGAATTTGCAAATGAATGGGATCTAAAGACAGCTTAAGATGTCTACTTTAAGGGAAAAAATAAAATGAGTTGATCATGTGTTTTTTAAATACATTTGACAATGTATTTAAACATTTTCCTGATTATGCGGCTCTATACATATCTGTAAAATGGTGTATTACCAATTTTCAAAAAACTAAAATAAGGGCTTTCCAGACGGCAACGATAAACACCTGCATAATTCTCGATTCTCTCTGCAGTGCAGACATAAAGAAAATTACCTTTCGATTAACGCCAGGCGTTTTAAAAAGCTCACTGGATTGAGCTTTCAAAAACATTCTGCGAAATGAGCACGCGCGCAACACAAACGCCGCAAGATAAACGACCGGTGTTACACACTCTCTTGATCGCAGGTCGTTTTCTGAGCACAAAACGCTGGTCCCATTGAAAATGAATTAGAATGCGTGATTTATCACTTGTCTGTCTGTAAGCCCCTATAGTCATATTTTTTATAATATTCATCCCATTACTGATATTTTCCGATTCCATTTCCATTTTAAAGCCTTTAATCGGCCAATAATATCTGTATGGCCGATGTATTTGTCCATCCCTAATTTTTCAAAAATAAAAAACTAAATCAAAACTATATCAAACCCATTCTAAAAGCTAAATAAAACTAACTGACTTACAATATAAACTGTAACTAAAACTTAACTAGATTGAAACATCCCAGACTACAGTACTAACCTGGCGGTGGACGAGGCCTCGGACGCCACAGACATGCGGTCGAAGTCGGCCGTCTCCGTCTCCGATGAGACGTCCCCGCCGAGCCGCGCCCTGCGGAGCAGGGAGGCCCGTGTGGGCCGGGGCTTGGGCCCGGCGCTGGGCACTCTGCCCCCCGACGGACCACCGCCCGGAGAAGACATCTTAGCCCGGCTGGACTTGGTGCTGGCTCCCACCGTGGTGGAGGTGGTGGTCCCAGGCTGGGAGACCCCCCTGCCGGGGGTGGGCCGGGGGTCCGATGGCATGGAGGTGGACTGGACGTCGTCATCCGTCAGGTCCTGGGACGTCCAGGCCTGGTTGGACGACATTCTGGTCTTCGTCCTCCTGGGGGGAAGTTAAGGATGTGTTTTAAAGGGGAACTCCAAAAAACTCCCATTTTCAACATTTTACTATGTCATTGATGTACCTTCAAGGTGTTGGGTAAACATGATAAAAAAAAGTTCCCCCCATTCTGTGTTCCCAAGAAATGGAGGTCTGAAGAAAATCACCAACATGTTGAAACATCTTGATGTTTCACCATGTTATTGGATTTCTTTAGATGCTTCTTTTTTCATAGGTCTTGTAGAGCTTGTACTGTAGGTCTGCTATTTTTGAAAAATCGTGAAAATGTGGCACAAATCTTTGAATATATTATTTTGGATCTTTTGCTCTTGGAGGATCCCTAGAGCATGTTTTCAGAATGAGGTCCGCAGCCAAATATAGATAATTCTGGTGGTCCTTGGCATGAGCAACACTGACACAGGAACATAGATTTTTCAGAAAAACTAGAATCTAGTGTCAGGAAATAGCATCTACGTTGTAGCATCAGAAAATAGAATGTAGCATCAGAAACTAGAATCCAGTGTCAGAAACTAGAATGTACTGCCAGAAAAATAGAATGTAGTGTCATAAACTAGAATCTAGTGTCAGAAACTAGAATCTAGTGTCATAAACTAGAATCTAGTGTCAGAAACTAAAATCTAGTGTCATAAACTAGAATCTAGTGTCAGAAACTAACTGTAGCGTCAGAAACTAGAATCTAGTGTCAAGAACTAGAATCTAGCGCCAGAAACTAGAATTTATTGTCAAGAACTAGAATCTAGTGTCAGAAACTAGAATCTAGTGTCAGAAACTAGAATCTAGTGTCAGGAACTAGAATCTAGCATCAGAAACTAGAATGTACCGTCAGAAGCTAGAATGTAGTGTCAGGAACTAAAATCTAATATCAGAATAATTTCTCCAGTTTTAATCAGTGTATTTAGTCACCTTTACAACAAGGTTTATGTCCTGTTAGAGATTAGACTAACTCTGTCTCTACCCCGAGGTTCTGAAACACCTCATAAAGCTTCCATAAAGCTGACCTGTCCTGCGTCTCTCTGCTGCCCCCACCGGCGGGGGCCCCGGGGGGTCCCGGTCCGCCCCCCCTGGAGGCCGACGAGGACCTGACCACGGTCCTCTCCTTCTGCTGTCCGGCCAGCGCGGCCCGCGAGCGCCTCTGCTGGTGCTGGGCGGGCCTCCGCGCCCCCTCCGCCTGGCTCAGGGTGCTGGTGGTGTCCACGTCCGACTCGGGCGACGTGAAGCCCTCGGCCGAGCGGCTGGGGGGGTCCCCCTGGTCCGAGATCGAGACGGTCGCCGCCGTGCCGCTCTCCAGGAAGGCTGCCACGGCCTCAGAGTCTCTCTGCAGCGTGGCGCCGTCCAGGCTGACGCTGCCGTCCCTGGAAGATATATACAGTATTATATCAGGGCTGGTCCGGGGACCACCAGTGGTCCCTGTAGAGCAGGGGTTTTCAACCTTTTTGACTCCAGGGACCATCATTTCATTCAGCATTTGAGCCACGGACCATGCACCATTTGATTACATTTTCACACCAAAGACCTCAAATTAAAGAATTCTTTTGATTTTGTCCACAATTCCAGGCTGCATTTTGCCAACAAAACCAGTGTAAACTTCTTAATTAAGTGGTGGTGCAGATGATGAATATTTTAACTCTTGAGAGTGTAAAAATGAAACCAAATGGACCCGCAAGGGTCCATTTGGTTTCATTTTTACACTCTCAAGAGTTACATCTGGTTAACCAACTTTCCATCATTTAACCTGAGTACCACCTGGAACCTTCTCAAGGACCACTGGTGGTCCCTGGACCACCCGTTGAAAACCCCTGCTGTAGAGGATTCCAGGTGGTCCCCAGCAGATAAATGATGGGACAGTTGGTAACCAAATGGACCCTTATAGGTCTGTAACTCTTGAGAGAGTAAAATGAAACCAAATTCGTTTTACGCTCTCAAGAGTTAAATTACATTTAAACATCTGAGTTGCTTAGATCTTTCAGTAAGCCCCTCCCCAAACTGCTATGGTACAATCACAGCTAAGCATACCATGTGATAGACAAACCTCTTCACCAATAGCTTACCTGCATGATAAAACATTGTTTTAGAAATAAATGTCACACAAACATTTTTCCACTGCATAGGGCATGCCTTGTTGATGGATTCGGACTAGATTTTGGTTCCAAAAATGAACCAGTATTTATTGTGTAAAGTCCATGATATTTACATTAGAATGAAAAACTAGAATCTAGTGTCAGGAAATAGAATCTACGTTGTAGCATCAGAAAATAGAATGTAATGTCATAAACTAGAATCTAGTGTCAGAAACTGTAGTGTATGAGTGACTGAATTGTATCTATGTATGGCTTCTGGCTGGCCTGTCTGATTTAGGAAGCAATTTCCTTTTGTAGCATAGAAACACTGGGGTCGTTTCCCTGGGCCTGGCCTGCCCTTGACTTTTCAACAACAACAACAAAAATCCCCCTCCCAGGCCACCGGGGGAAAAGTCCCGGTATTCCCATGGGCCAATCCACGCCCGCTCCATCCCTATCCCGTTACCTGGAGTGTGTTCTGCTGCTGGTGTGTCCGTCGATGCGCGGTATGAGCTCGATGGGCACTCCGCCGGCCGAGCCTCCGGCCCGCTCCACCGTGAAGCTCTCCTGCCTCAGCAGAGGCTTCCCGTTGTTGTCCACCTTGGTGGTAGTGGTGGTGCTGGCTGACCTCCTCTCCTCCTCGTCCTCCTCCTCCTCCTGGTCCTCCTCCTTCCTCCTCCTCCTCCTGGCCTCCTCCAGTCTCCGCTGCTCGGCGCCGCTCAGCGGCCGAGGAGGCAGCCTGGTCACCACGCCTCCTCCTCCTCCCCCTCCTCCGTCCACAGACTTGGAGGGAGAGGAGCGTCTGCTGGGGCTGCTGGAGTGGTGGTGGTGGTGACCTCCTCCTGCTGCTGCTGCTCGGTTCTTCTCCCTGATCGTTTTCACCTAGCAAAATACAATTTAGGTATTTAGTTTAAGCGGCCAAAATGAGTTTTCTCCGTTTTCTGGCATTTCCCTTAGAGATAGGGTGAGTAGTTCAGTCACTCGGTAGAGACTCGGAGTAGAGCCGCTGCTACTTTGCCTGGAAAGGAGCCAGCTGAGGTGGTTCAGGCATCTGGTTAGGATGCCTCTCGGTTGTTTTGCATGCATATCATGTTTGGTGGGGCAGACTGGGCATTTAGGCATGCCCATGCCTAGATCCGCCCCTGGAAGGGAGAGAGGGGTAAAAGTTTGGGGTGCATAGATGGTTTCACCTGATGGCTCTCCTTCTCCTGGAGCTCCGTGTCTTGTTTCTCCCCCATGCCGCTGGAGCCCGTGGCCCCCCTCCTCCTCCCCGCCGCCTGCAGCTCGTCTCCGGGCAGCGTGGGCAGCGTCCGCCGCTTGCGGTGGTCGGTGTAGCTGGACTCGCTGATCTCTGCTGGAAACAGACAGGAGAGGAGCGGGGGAGGTGTCATTCATTCAACAGTTTAATTTCTCAGCCTTTTCAGGCACATGAATATCAATATACCTCAGGGTTCCTACTGGTTTCTTACTGGTAAAATTTAAGTCTTTTTAAAGACCTTTTTAAGTCAATTTATATAAAACATAATACCCAGGGCGGATATAACATTTCCCAATTGAAGGGGCAGGAGAAAATGGTATGGGTGCGGCTTCATCACCCGTGTCGCGAAGCCGCCCCCATACCATTTTCAGTTACAGGACTTCTATTAGTCAAGTAAAGCATCAATAATAACATCAGTTGTTGTTGAAGTTGCAACAGACACGCAGCATGCATAAAGCTAAAGGTCTGACTCAAGAGAGTTTTCTGTTCTCTCGGTGCATAACTGAGAAATCGTTTACTTGATGATTGATAAGTTTACGCCGCCGTTTTCTGGCTACGTTATTTAAACCAAACATGCGGTTGATAAATAAAAATTTTGAGGAGCAATGACACGTAGAAATTACAAACTTCGCGAAATTTAAGACTTAGATATAAAAATTCAAGACTTTTTAAGTCTTTTTAAGGTATTATTTTCAAATTCGTAAATTCAATACTTTTAAGACTTTTTAAGATCCCGCGGGAACCCTGTACCTGTATACTGTATCTGGGATTTTCCTCATTTTTAGTTTTTGTTAAAGGAGAATTCCACAACAAAACACATTGGGGCATCAATCTACCTTGAACTTGACTGAACTGAACTTGAGTTTTGTCATAGATGCCCCCCTGCTCTACATTTCACCCCTGAGGTCCCCCTCCCCTCCCACAGTTTGCATTGCCACAGGTTGTCTTTATTCTAATGCAGGAATTTTAGTAGCTCCAAACCTTTTTTTTTTTTTTTACACACACTTCACACCAAACCACAAACTACAGGATAATCAGACCAGATTATTTCATCCAGAACACACTACACTACATGACTTTATAAAACCCAAGCAGCAGCACCACTTCATGGTGGAGATGCTCTGCAGGAGATTTGACCTGAGTGATTAGAGAGGAGAGTGGCAGGAGGGAAGGGGAGGAGAGGAGGAGGAATAGATTACCTCTGGGATTGCAAGTAAAGTCTGGCCCAGAGTGACATAAAACGCACGCATAAGTATCAGTATACTATTAAAATATTATGCGTGGAACAAAAAGTTTGGAGCTACTAAACTGTCCGCATTATTAGAATAAATACAACCTGCACCAATGTAAACTGTTGAAAGGGACAGGGACCTCAAGGGGGAAATGTAGAAAATGGGGCATCTATGACAAAAAACAAGTGCAATATATATCATGTCACAGCAATCAAGGTAGATGAATGGCAAATGTGTTTTGGTGTGGAATTCTCCTTTAACAATAATCGGACTGATAGCGCAGGTTCCGCATGGACCAATGTGCTGAATAATATTGCTTCACGCGGACAGTTGTGTACCTCTGTCTTCCGCCACATAGACGTGGCTCTCTGCTCCGGACCCCTCCGGGTCGGTCCTGATGTGACTGGCGGCCAGTGTGGCCCACTGAGACACCCAGCGGGGACCCCCTACCATCAGCTCCTCAGGCAGTACCTGCACCACGGAGACCAACAAGCATTTGTTTATTTAAAATTGTTATCATCTGATCCACAGACTTGAGACATTACGCTCCAAGGTGGGAACAAGACAGGGACGGATGTAACATTTCCCAATTGGGGGGAGGGGGGCAGAGAAAATGGTAGGGGGGGGGGGTGTTTACACTCTCAAGAGTTACAATATAGAGAATGTAGAAGATTAATGGTCACTCATTTATGAACTGTATGTTTGCCTGTTTTGTTTTCTCAGAAATACAGTGGTTGAAAACCACTGCTCTATAGACCTGCACAGTGACGTCACCGCCCGGTTCCAGAAGTGTTTTCCCCATTAATTTTTCTCATAGACTTTTAAAAAATAATTTATATAAAGACAATTTTGCCGCAGACAAAGCCAACTCGGGTCGTGACAAATCATGATGACACACACACAATCTTTTGGAACGATCAAATAATTTCCAAGATAAAAAATGAAACAAAAAGTGTTGTCTCCTGCGGTTTTTTACTCCTTGCTAATTACCGGTAGGTATTATATGATGATATTGTGTGTGTCATCATGATTTGTCACGACCCGAGTTGGCTTTGTCTGTGGCGAAATCGTCTTCATACAAATTATTTTCGAAAAGTCCATGAGAAAAATGAATGGGGAAAACACTACTGGAACCGGGGTGGTGACGCCTCCACGCAGGTCTACTGTATAGAGGTTGCTACTCACCTCTGTTTCCAAGCGTCCAGGCTTGCTCTTGTCTCCCCCGGCAGACCTCTGGGTGCTCAGCCGGTGTCTGTGGGGGTCCGCGCCCCCCACTCTGGACACAGGCACCGACTGCTGTTCCTCCACACCGAACACCTGCAAAGACAAATGTAGCGCTCACAGAATAACCAGGATTGTTTTCTGGGGCCACATATTTAGACTGTCATTGTACATTACATTTCCCAAAATATTCTCCAAAATTATCCATACAATATAGAAACATCTAATTAGCATATTCAAATAACAATAGTCCATTTCAATTACAATTAGTATCAATCAATAATTACCATTAACTCAATTAGTTCCCAAAATAATAAATGCATATTCCCCAGCCATAGTAACATACAGTGTATTCATGTCAAATAAAGAAATAAACCATAAGAGTCCAGTAGTTTTGTTCATAACACTCACTACAGTAATGTAGTCATATAGTACACACACTATGTAGCAATTAGCTTACATGACCTGTCCTACAGGGACATAATGGCCACCACAGCACACCAACTAGGCCTATAGTACTGCTCTAGGTCACCATAGCTAACCAGCTAGCCACAGTGTACCATGCATGTTATTTCAGAGTTCTCTCATTGTATCACTTATTATAAACAAACCAAACAAAAACGAGTTGTGTATTGTCACAGACAAGCACAATAATATACAGTGTTCATGGGTTTTGCACTATATCTCACCTGAAATGCAGAAAATTAGAACACAACAGGGTCAGACAGAGAATAATGGCTGTTTCTCTGCAAACTGTCTTTGTACATTAAATTTCCTGCCCAAAACCCTTTCAGAATAAAAGCAGTGGCATTCGTTTCTAGAACAGACCATGAATTCAATGAACAACAGTGCCATCTTGTGACGCTATGTGGTAGTGTTTTGCACTGCAGTCTGGTGTAGCAAAATAACTGTATATTGGACTTAAATTCTGGACAATAAAAATAACAAAAGAATGCCAAAAACGTTTGAATAGGGGTCTCTGTGAAACATAAGACTTTAAGAAACATTACAGAATGTGGCCAGATATGTTCCATATCGCCGCACAAACAACAAACACATGACGGAAGGATGCAGACCGCGCACGCGCGCACGCACGCACGCGCGCGCGCACGCACGCACGCACGCGCGCACGCACGCACGCACGCACGCACGCACGCACGCACGCACGCACGCACGCACGCACGCACGCACGCACGCACACACACACACACACACACACACACACACACACACACACACACACACACACACACACACACACACACACACACACACACACACACACACACACACACACACACACACACACACACACACACACACACACTGTAGTTTGGCTAGTTGAACTGTTCAAGAATGTTTTTTTTCAACATGGCAAAAAGTTAGGGACAATGGGTTTAGCACAAAAACGAAGCCCTACCTGCCTTGTCCTACTAGTCCTGTGATTGTCAGTTTTTCCCTTAGTTCCACCAGCCTATCCCAGTGTTTAAGTGTTCAGTTTTTCACCTGCGTCTAGTTAGTCCTTGTCTATAAATATGCCTTTGAGTTTCCAAACATCAGCTTCATCATAAGCAAATCCCGTCAGTGTCTGTATTTCCTACAGCAGCTCAGGAAGTTTAAAGTCAGCAAAGCAGCAATGACCAACTTCTACAAGGCCACCATTGAGTGTTCTCACTTTCTCTATGCTTCTCTGGTTTGGTCACACAACCTCTCAGGACAAGACCAAGCTGGAAAGGGTAGTGCGACGTGCATCTAAAATCACTGGTTGTAGCCTCCCTACACTTTCCTCACTCTTTACCTCTAGATTAATCTGGAAGGCAAATAAAATCATAGCTGATAACTCTCACCCCGCAGACCACCTCTTCAATCTCCTCCCATCAGGCAGGAGATTGAAGAGACAGCACTTACACACTACCCTGTGGCTATTAGACATTCAAACCTGTCTCGCTAGTTTACCGCTGTAATAATGCATGTACGTTACGTAGCTATGCAATGCATATATCACTTTAAACAACCCTATGTAATTTCAATGCTGCTGGATTTTGCACTGTACTGTCTTCTAGTTGTCTTCTTGTACTGTATGTATGTTGTCTGTATACTGTATGTTGAGCATGAACCAAGACAAATTCCTATCAGCAACTTGTTGACATGGTCCAGGTTCCTGGTGTTTCCATATTTCACAGCATATGTTCCTGTTTTTGGTTAGTTATCCTCCTCGTATTGGACCTGCATTGTGTCTGCTTCATCATCATCTGCCTTTCCTGTGCTTGGATCCAACAACTGTCTGTCTTGAACCGTGGTAGAATGTGTGTAATTATCAGTCTCTGGAACAGATGATGTGAAATGAAATCGCTTGAGAGACTACAGTTTTGGCTATCAAAATTAAAATAACCATTTTCCCTTGGCTAATGTTCATTAAATAAAATCAGAGGAAATAAAAACAATCCCTTAATGCTCTACGTCTGCGATGTAGTTGCGTTGATTTTCATGAACATTATACTGCAGCTAAAAGTCATTCTCAGTAAATGTCAAGGCCCTGAAGCCCTAAACAAAATATTTGTTTCCTTCTGCTACAGTGGCTTTTTTGAGGCGGTGCAATGGTGACAATATTGTTCATTGTTTCTGAGTCTTACAAGGCAATGTTTAGAATCTGTCTGAATCTGTCTTATCTTGCAGTAAGCAACGGTCAGGACCGGGTCAAATTCATGACGTCTTGATTGTGTCCAGATTAGAGGTCTTCACGGGGCGTCCGAACCCGAAAAAACCCGAGTCCGTCCGAGACCCGACGGTTCTGGTCGGTTCCGGCGGTGTGTTTTATCACAGTCACTCGGACAGGTTCGGAATCGGACGTATCCCCGTCGGAAGTCGGACCTGTCAATCATTATGTGCAATACCCAAGAAATCCGACAAGACCCGAGACTACAGTGAGACGTATTCTTTCTCTACGTTTTTGCCTTTTTAATGATAATAAAATATTCTATCAACCATCCGACGATGAGATCCAAATGGCTGAACAACCTGCAGCAGGACCGGCGGCGGCGGCAACATCGCCACCAGCAGCAGCAGCATCAGGCTCGCTCTCGCTGAAGAAGATGCTGGCAGTGTGGATTCTTTTTGTGGATTTTTTTTTTTTAGGCCGTTTGCCTAATGCGGGCCAGACCGCCTGAGGGCCCACCGGTGGTCCCCGCGGGAACATTTGTTTTTAATTTAGGCCTACGCCCTTAACAGCTAAATATCTCCAATAATACCTCTATAGAAAATATAGAATAATTGCTATTTTGTTCAGTGTTTGCATGCTATCTCACCTTATTTTGCGAGGGGCTAATATTAGGCCTAATCAAAAATAATGATTGTCCGTGGCTCATGCTGCTGACTACTAAATAAAGCACTTGTTTACAAATTACAATGACATGTTTGTTCAATTCATCGAGACATTTATAGACGTACAAAAACATGTATGCTACATTAATTGAATATGCTATACTTTTTGTGGTATAAGTTTACATTTACGTTATATTATGAGAATCAGCGTCTGCGACTCAAATGCTGAATAAATAGTGGGCTCTGGTAATGAATAAAGCTTAGTTATTTAGCCTACAACAGGCTTGTTCATTTCATCAAGATATTTATAGACGCACAAAAAGCATGCCTTTATTAACAGTTGTATGAAAGTTCAATATATATCTGATCGTTTTCAAACAACACGACGTAGTCGCCCCTTGTAGGCCTAATTACGGTCTAAAAAAACAACTACATTGCATGCGAAGGATTTCTAGACTATTACAGTATGGTAACTTCTAGACTATTATGGTAACATATTCGCTTTTATAGGGTCGGGTCTGTCGGACGGTCAAAAATAACCCGACTTCGGTCGGGCTCGGCGAAGCAATTTGGGGAAAATCACGGAACAGTTCGGAACCGGAAAACCATGCCACGGATTGACTCGTATCCAATTTATTTATTTGAAAATATTTTCGGAACAGTTCGGAATCGGTGATATTGCACGGATTTATTTCGGATTTCGGATGGCATTTTTGAGACCCGTGAAGACCTCTAGTCCAGATCAAGGAAATCAAAGACTAGTCAAATCTGTCCCAGAATATCACCTGATTTCAACCAACACAAATCCTGTCCACTAAAGACGGACGTCCCTGGATGAATCAGAGAGAGTCAGATTGAGGTCAGACTAACTTAAGGTCATTCATAACTAGTCAGATCTAGACAAGAATAAGTAAGGGATAACACCCGACGAGCCGGTGATTTGTTTCCTATTAACTGACCGAGGCGCAGCCGAGGTCAGTTAGTTAGGAAACAAATCACCGGCTCGAAGGGTGTTATCCCGCTTATTACATGGCTTACGTCAGTGGTTTTCAACGGCCGAGGACCACCAGTGGTCCTTGAGAGGGTGACGGCAACAACCAACTACGTAGCTAACCAAATGGACCTGGTGCTGGAACTAAATGCGGAAGCGCACCGTGGTTTTCAACCAGTGGTCCTTGAGAGGGTGACGGCAACGGAATGTAAACAACCAACTACGTAGCTAACCAAATTGACCCGCTAACGGCGTGCTGGAACTAAATGCGGAAGCGCACCGCGGATTGATATGAGCACAGCTGTTGGCACTTTGGGGAACTTGTTTATGCAGCGGTCAATAATGGCGCGGAGCGGTGACTATAGTGTATTATGTGACTGCTCACATGACTAGAACGCTGGCTTCTGATTGGAGCATTCATTCAAGCCATGTAATAAGCTTTGTTATTGTTTCCGACATGGACCATGGTATGAAAATGGTTGAAAACCCCTGGCTATAATGTATAATGTTGCGACACATTGTGAGCTTGTAGATCTGCAAGCTAAAGGGTAAAAGGGGGCCGAGGTTGAAGTGCCCATTGATGTCTATGTGTGCAGGTCCTAATGCCCACCTTGTCAATCATCCTCCTGGCTTCCTCCTCCTCACAGTCTCCATTCTCCATCTCGATGGTGTAGGTTCCTCTGTCGCTGTGGTCGTCTCCTCCTCCTCCCCCATGGTGGTGGTGGTGGTGGTGGTAGGCCTCGTCTCTGCCCGCCTGCTGCTGGTAGGGCGCTCCGCCCGTACGCCTGTCCCTCGCCTCTCCCCCCGCCTGGATGAGATATGATTTGGATTTGATTTGGTTTCATTTCATTTAGCACAACACAAAACGCTCTTCCTGCTGCTGCTGCTCATGTTCTCCTCAGGTTCTGTAAACATACTGTACGCTGTAAACATACGCTGTGAACATACCCTATGCTGTAAACGTGGGCCTACACTATAAACATGCCCTGCTGTGATGCTGTGCTGTGAACATACGCTGTGACGCTATGCTGTAAACATACGCTACGCTGAAAACATACACTATAAACCTACACAGTAATGCTATGCTGTAAACATACACTATGACACTACACTGTAAACATACGCTGTGAGTGTGATACTATTGCTGTAAACATACGCTGTGAGGCTGCGCTGTAAACATACACTGTGATACTATGCTGTAAACATACGTTGTAAGCATACGCTGTGACGCTACGCTGTAAACATATACTGTGACACTACACCGTGAACATACACTGTGATACTATGCTGTGAACATACCTTGTGAGGCTACGTAAACTAATGCATTCTCTCATAGGGGTACCTGCCATTATGTTTTCAAGGGGGTCCGAATTAGTGTATTATTTTGGGGGGTCCTTGACATGACACACCGCTGATCTAGTCAACCCACCCTGGGACCAGAGGACCGGCGGTGGCGCCGCGCGGGGCTGTCCTCCTCGGCAAAGAGTCCGTCAGGCACGTTGGCACGGCCCTCTCGGATCATCACCTTGGTGGTCCCTCCTCCTCCCGGGCTCCCCCACAACATCCCGCGAGGGGAGCGCTCATCCGCTGCGGCCGTCCTGCGCTGCTGGTCGCCCGGCGCGTTCTCCGAGTCACTCTGGGTGCCGTCTTCATGTTTACTGCCTGACAGTGGATGGAGAATGCGGGTAGAAGGTGGCAGGGTGTGGTGGATAGAAGGAGTGGGCAATAAGAGTGACAGAAGGAGGTGCGAAAACGAAAAAAATAGAAAATAGAGCTAGACCAATATATCAACATCTGTATCTGTGTTATTTACCCAATCGGCTGATACGGTATATTAAAGATGGCCTAATCTTTATAAGCATTGTCAAGTTCTCTGCTTGACTTGCAAATGAACACTGAAAAGCATTTACACATCTATCCATCCAAAGTACAAACTTCAGTAAAAAGCCAGTACCAGTCTGAGCTAGTTATTCATATTATATAGGGTATATACACGTTTTAATATATTTAAAGATATTCATCCTGTAATAGATGCCTGGTGTGGAATTATTTCACAAAAGTGAATGATGAAGTTTCAAATGTATTTTTTTATTATTTGGATTGATCACTAAACATCTGTCCAAAACATGGGTTTAAGTTTTTCCAAAAATGGGTATCGGCGTATCGTATTTGTGACATGTGCTTTGGCATTTACTATGTAAATTAAATACAAAGGAGCTTTATTGGCATGAGAAAACATTCTTATGCCAATAAAGCTCCTTTGAATTTAATTGAATTAAATTGTGTGGAGTGATGGACGCCCGTCTTTTCTTTCACTCTTTAACCAGGAAAACACATTTTGTACTTTTGTACTAAACAAAACAATATGGTGCACCCACATCCAAAACTAAGTGCCAGGTGCTGGGCCGAAAAAATAAAACAGAAATAAAGTCCACACACTGGACTAATGGTCTCAACGTTTATTTCACCACAGGGACATGGAGTTACTTTGGAGACTCCCGACTCGTCACCAGAACAGTGAAAGCTCACGTCCCTGTGGTGAAATAAGCTTTAAGCCTTTGGGTGACATTAGCCCAGAGTACTGTTATGGGCCATTGCATAAAGCGTTGTTCTCACCCTGAAGTAATATGGGGAAATAATCCGAGATAAATGATTTTCTAAATGTGTTTAAGTGGTGACAGTACTCCATTAGACCCCTTGGTCGGATGATGATGTTTATTACAACTCGACTCTTCTTTAAGAAACTATATATCATAGGTTGGTTTAATGGACAGATTGATGTGACTGTAGCCTCGACACCCAGGCTTTCATTTTCGTTCGCCTTGCGCGAAAACGGAAAGCCTGGACTAACGCGCGTTGGAAAGTGGCCTTGAGGGGGGTGTCAACCTTCCGGGGTGGGCGTCGCTCTAAATGATGTGACGTAGAACAGCAGTGGACGGACGTGGGAGGGGCCGGAGATGACGACACGTTAGTGAGATCAAATCAGAGCGCAGCACTTCCGCCGTGTGGATCCCACGACACCCCCGCCCCCCAAGGCCAAAATCATTGAGGGCTAGACCAGGCTAATGTGACTGTGATTTACCACAGGCCGCCATGTTTGTTGTTTGCCCTGTTGAGTGACGGGACTGCTGGCCAAACAGCTGCGTCTGCTCGGATTTGTGGATAGACCAAATTTACGCAAGTCCTTCTCCTCCTGCTCGTCCTAAAACTTCACACGTGTTAAAGCTGCTGATTTTTTTCTGAGCCATTCAGCAAATAAACGAGAATCGTGGTCAGATGGTTAATTAAGGATGAACTCCGATACAGTTGCGAAAGAAAGAATGACTTCTGTCTGTGACAATAACCGATATAGTTAATTACTGTACACAGCCGTCGCACACATACTGTAGAGCAAGAATACATGGGAAAATAAAGGTAAATGTTTAATTTTTTCACTTTTCTCCTTTCCAATGATCACAAGGCTGGGGAAAAAAAACAACTTTTCGACCCAGGCTGGCGGGAGTCAACTCGACTTATACAAGTCGATGAATCGATGTATCGATTTTTTGGTTAATGCCCTAGTTTGAACCATCGCCAGATGGCACTGTTCTGCATCAGGTTGATGGGTCTGAACCAGGCTACGCGCGCACACGCACACGCACACGCGCACGCACACGCACACGCACACGCGCGCGCGCGCACACACACACACACACACACACACACACACACACACACACCTTTGAGACTCCTGAGCTGGACAGGCAGGTCACTCTTGGTGCTCTCCCCATCCTCCTGGGCGGCGGCTGCCACCAGCGTCTCCTTCAGGGCCAGCGGCAGCTCGTTCTGGGCCAGCCAGTCGGCCACCTTCACCTCTGCCGCCACCATGGCCGTCTGCAGCGGGCTCAGCTCCTCCCCTCCCACGCCTCCACGCTTGGGCCGCGGCCTGGTCTCAGGCCCGGCCTTCACCCCCGCTGCTGCTGGACGCTCCTTGGTGCTGCCTTTACCTGAACATACAGTACGTCAGGGGGCGGATGTAACATCACCCAATTGGGGGGGCAGGAGAAAATAGTATGGGGGGCCGCTTCATTGCTCGTGGCGTGAAGCGACACGGGCGATGAAGCCGCGCCCGATACCATTTTTGGTTACAGGACTTTTATTAATCAAGTAAAGCATCAATAATAACATCAGTTGTTGTTGAAGTTGCAATAGACACGCAGCATGCATAAAGCTAAAGGTCTGACTCAGAGACTTTCAATGATGAAATCCTGATGGTTTAATGACTGTAGTTAGTTAGCTGCAGTAGTAGTGTTTCAATTCATTTTAAATATAAGCACTTTAATTTGAAATATCTTGGGTTGTTTTGCATGCCATCGTGTTTGGTGGGGCAGACTGGGCATTTAGGGGACCATTGCGGCCACTGCACTGAAAATGATTTACTCATTTTTTTTAATGTAAATAAAAATAAATAAATATAGTCAAATTAAGGCCTATACTACCGACCTGGCGCCCCGGCGGGGTCGAACTCGATGGTGAAGGAGGCGTGTCCGTGGGCGGTCTCGGCGGCAGAGCCCGCCTCCTGGGCCTCCCCGCCTGCGCCTTTGGCCACCGCCCCCAGGGGGTCTTTGCTGGGGATCTCAAAGTAGCTGGGCTCCTCGCTGGAGGTCCCTGGGGCCAGGGGGGCGGCGGCAGAACTCTTCTTACTGGCGTCTTTGTTATCTGTAGGACACAAACAGGGTCGGATTGACCATCGGGCGTACAGGGAGGTCTCCCGGTGGGCCACGACCCGCAGGGGGGCGGTGGGATCATGGTATGATTTAAAAGCACTGGTTTTCAACCTTTTTGATCCCAGGGCCCACTATTTATTCAGAATTTTGAGCCATCCTAGCCCCAAAAAAACCCAAAACTAAAGATTTTTTTAGGTTTTTGGTCCACAATTCCAGGCTGGATTTGGGAAACAAAACGGTCAAACATACAGATCAAAATGAACATTAATCTTCTACATTTTCTAACTAGATTTGGGCCAATTTAGATGAATATTTTAACTCTTGAGAGCGTTAACATGAAACCAAATGGACCCGCAAGGGTCCATTTGTTTTCATGTTAACGCTCTCAAAGAGTTACATCTGGTTAACCAACTATACCAGGTAGAATTGTGGTGGGCCGGTCTAGGCCAAATCACGCTAAAAATGTCCGGGCAGATTTTTTTTCGCCCAGTCCAGCACTGGACACAAAGACATACAGTTTTCACCTAAAGGGGAATTCCACCCATTTTCAACATTTTGCTATGTCATTAATATACCTTGGAGATATTGTGTGATAAAAAAAAGTTCCCCACCATTCTACTATTAAAGGACAACTTTGTTCTTTTCCAACGCACTACTTTCCGCCCACTACTTTGATTTCCACAGACGCCTTTCATTTCCGAGAAAAAAATCAATCGCAGAATCGCAGAAAGCTGCGGGGCCTAATCGCATCTTATAGTTGCCATTATTGTCCTCTACCTGTGTCCGTTTTGTCCTGCTTCCTGTCCGAGGTCCGTCCAGAACTCTGCTCCTCCGTGTCTCCGTCGCCCCACCAGGCAGGCTGACCGTACAGCGGTGTACCGCGGTGCACCACCGACACGTCTCCCCCTGGAAACAACAACATCACCAGAGGAGGATTTTACTAGAACAACTCACAACACATTAAACTTATAATTGTGTGGATACTAAGTTATGGACATTAGAACGGGTGAGAACCCCTGGTCTATTTAGTCTTCAGGTATGATCCACAGAGAAGACCTTTTAATGAACGATACCTACAGTAGGAGCTGTAGAAGTAATGTGTGGACTGAGAACTTTAATCCATGCATTAAAGGTAATAGAGACAACTTTTTAGCCAAAAACCAAAATACATATCTAGCTATATTTTTTCGCCTTTCGCCCACTACGTTGCTTTTTGATGGTGCAGCTGTTTCCCTGCAGACAGCTTCATCCTGCAGACAGTCGAGAACTTTGTTGTAGTACAACAAATCATGAAAACAAAACATTCGTTGCGCTCAAGGAAGGCGACTGTTTTATGTTGGGTGAGGCAGCGTTTTAACCAATCACAGCACCGCAGCCTGCAGGAGATTCATAATGAGCCAATAGAATGTGGAGAGTGTGGATAGGTGAGGTGGAGTTAGATTCTGTTTATAAACAGATCTGTTTATAAACACAGTGTTTTTGTACACACTAAAGTTGCCGCTATTACTTTTAAACATGGCAGACAGCACCGACATGCAGTGGCGTGCACAGTTTGTTAGAGGGCCTGGGTCTGTCTTACCTGCTGTCCTGTCCTCTCCCTGCTGGCTGGTCTCAGGGGGAGGTTTGGGGGCCGAGGCCCCCTGGCATGCTGGTGGTGGTTGTGGTCCTGTTGGCACTGCTGCTGCTGCTGGCTCTGAGGGCTGGACCTCTGCCCCTCCACAGACCTCCTCCTCAGGAGGCTTCTTCTGGACCAGTTGGAGCTGGCTGCTGAACTTCTCATGCTGGCAGACCCCAGGAGGAGCAGATGGAAGCAACAAGGAGTGTTTAGACTCCAAATCTACTTTACTCTAAATCCAGTTTCTAGTTTCTGACACGACATTCTAGTTTCTGGCGCTACGTTATGGTTTTTGACATTACATTCTAGTTTCTGATGCAACATTCTAGTTTCTGTATTATAGTTTCTGATGAGGAATTCTAGTTCTCGATGCTAGATCCTAGTTCTTGGAGCTCGATTCTAGTTTCTGTCGCTAGTTTCAAGTTCACGGCATTATACTGTAGTTTCTGCGCCTAGATTGATTACATCATAGTTTTTTGACACTATATTCGAGCGTCAAAAGATTGTATGGGCTTGTAGGTCTGATATATTTTTCAATAGCTAAGAACACCAAGACGGTTTTCGGTGGTCACCTCCACCAAAAGCTGTACTATATGAATAGGCTTTAAAGGATTATAATGTATTATAATTAAGGCTGTTGAAAATAGTGAGGTAATTAGTTCAATTAATTTTGTTGATTAATCTGATTAAAATGTTAAATGCAATTAACTCATGTCCACACTGACTCAACCCACTGAGCATGTTCTCATTGAAAAAATGGGTAGAGCACGGTTTTACAGAGGCATATAACTATGTGTCTCCCTGTAACCACAGCCAGAGTATAGCTGGAAGATCTACACGCATTGGGGGCTTGTAGATCACCTATTTTGATAAATATTTAAGAAATAAATAGATGTTTTTTCCCAGATTCTTTTTTTTAAATTGTCAAATCCTGTATAGGAAAACAGGCATATTTTGGCCATAGTTTGAATGGTGATTAATCATGATTAAATTAATTTAAAGATTTGATGAAAAATTCTAATCATTCAACAGCCCTAATTAGTAGTATATAACAAAAACAAAAAAACAAACAAAGCTGTCCTTTAGGTCCATAATGTCAAGGTTCAAGGTTGTACTTGACAGGTACAGTAGTACCGTTTATTGCGTATATGTACTGTACGTAGGGTAACAGTTTATTTGTGTTTCCTTTGTGTTTCCCACAGTAAACCCAAAAATGCACAGCAAACAAAGGGATTAAAACAAAGAGTAAAAAAGACAACAGAGAGAGACAGCCTCTGCAGTAGACAGAGACACAGAGACAGTATATCTACAACCATTAGTATAGACTTAGATGGTTCTTGGTCTCAACTGCTCAAAACTAGTATTATATACAGTATGTAGGCCAGTGCATATCGAATTCCAGGAGTCTGTCTTTTTAGGCAGTAACTGGATTCTTACCTATTCAAACACTATGAATAATACAGAGTTCTTAAAATACGACATGCAAGTGAAGTCTTGTGTTTTTGTGGGACAACCATGCAAGGTTTTGTCTGAGAGCATATTATAGTGGTTCTGTTCAGTTCAGCACTTTCAGGCACTTTTAATTTGCTGAGGTAAAGGAAACAACTGTGTTTGCTGTTGTCTTTTGGTAGCCATATGTTCTCTGTCTTCTAGCTATAGTCACCCTGGGCAAAGGGTACGCTTTTGAGACCATATGTGGGAAGTTGCTGACGGTAGTTGTGGAAGTTACTGTATTCACATTCCCCAGCGAAACAAAACTGTTCAGTCCTCACTAGTTGACTTGTTAACTCTTATTTTCAGAAATAATGATTTATACAAACAAAGCAGTTATAGAAGTGTGCAAAGTGCACACGATGCCATCTTTTAAACATTGGAGATATAAAATGTTCCGCTGGGTATATATTTTCGGAAGCACCGCCGTGGTTGGCTGAAAAATGGTAACTTCCAGAGGAAGTTAACAAACAGGAAGTTAAATATTCATATGTCTACACAACTAGAGAATGTAGAGGATTAATGGTCATTTTGATTGATCCATGTTTGTCTGTTTTGTTTCCCAAATCCAGCCTGGTATTGTGAAAAAAAAGAGAAATAAATCTTTTGGGCGGTTTTGGGATCTGTGGGGATAAAATGTCCTCAAATGGTGGCTAAAATGCCAAATAAATAGTGGGCCCTGGTGTCAAAAACGTTGAAAACCACTGGTGTAAGACATTCAGGGCTGAGTGCCGCGATATGAGCGTGAAGATCTGCTATTTTTCAAAAGCAGATCGTATATATAATAATAAACATTTCAACATGCTGTCCAACCTTCAGCGCTTCCTCAGGAACATGCAGTTCTCCTCGGACCACGGTGAACAGGTTAGTATGTAGAAACAGGTTAAGGAAAAGAAAACGTTGATTATCATTGCTTATATTATCAACATTGCATATAATGTTATAATATGCATATGATTCAAAACAGCCAAAGGTTTGGCTCCACCATACCTTACTGGTCTCATAAAACCCTGCAAGCCCTCCTGTGCACTCCGATCAGCCGCAGAACTATGGAATGAACTTACCACTGCAATCAGAGCCACAGACTCACTACCTGTCTTCCGCCACAGTCTGAAAACACACCTCTTCAGACTCCATCCCAGCCCATAGCACTTGTATTACATACCAACCCATAGTACTTGCAGTACCCTCCGAGGTAGTTTAGATAGCACCTCATTAGACTGAGATAGCAGTGACTTGTATAGGATGTCTAATGTACTGTATTACCATGTTTTAGTGCTTACATTGTATATTGTTAAGTGTATTGTAAATTCTGCTTAAATTGTAAATTCTGCTTAAATTGTAAACTTTAATCTGTATGATGTATTGCAATGTTTCTACCGTACTTAATGTAAATTGCTCTGGATTAACAGTGTCTGCTAAAAGCCTAAATTGCAAATTGCAATGGTAATGTGTATAATGGCCTGTGGTAACGCTGCTGATTGGTAAGTGTCCATGAGACATGCTCCGCTTGTGACAACTGTTTGGTTTGTGCTGGCGGCGTGTCTCCTCCTCCGCGTCATCAGTGCTAAAGTTACAGTGATAAAATTCAGGGAAAAAAACTGTTTTGTGTGTTCTTGTGCCTGTGAGGCTTTGTGAGTTTTTTTCTAATAAATATGGTTGGATTGGACCAGAGAGACCTGCCTGCGTTTTACACACTCCGGACCAGAACGTAACACAACAGGCTCCTTAAAAAGGCAACAACCACAACAACAACGGAACCTCAAACCGATAGCCTTATCTATTATGTAACAGGAAGGTACATTGAGCTTTCAGAGACCTTCCACAGCAGCATATAACGTTACCGTGGGTTGGTCTCCAGCCTGGCATAACCTTGTGACTCGACCGTTCGATAGCACCGAGGAAGAATAACGCACAGAGCAGGAAAAAGGATATCATATCCGAACCTCAGCTTGTCGTCGGTTTTCAGCGTGACGTACATCTGCTCCTGGATTCTGACGTCGTTGACAAATGTCTGTGAAAACACAAGCGGAAGCGGTTATGACAGCAGGATGATATCCTGATGATATTATGACAATATATATTATATTATGTCTGAATTAGAAGTCGGTGTGACTTCTAGAGCTATGTGGATTACAGACGCACACGTACATGCACATGTGTGTACTAGGGCTGGGACGATATTGGTCCCTCACGATACAATATAGGTGGCGATATTAGGCCTTCGATAATGAAGGCTGATATCGCGATATATAATCATGATATTTGATATATTGCAATATATTAATATATTGCATGAAATTCATCAACAATATATCATGATACTGTAACTGCAGCTGAAAAACTAAAACTAAAAACAATAAATGAATGAATAAAAAACTAAAAGGTAAAAATCTGAAATTACAAATGTATATCCTCAGTTATTTATCTTAGCTTTTATTTGTCTCAACTGATTCTCAGACCGGATTTTTTGTTTTTATCTTGTGTTCGTTTTTTTGGGGGAATGAAGCAGCTATAGGAGTCATTTAACATTTAACACAGTCATTTAGTTCTGCGACCCGTTTTTTCCTCCTGGAATTATTCCTCAGCAAATATCACGATATTCGCTGAGGAATATACGATATATATTGCGGGAGGAAGTATACGATATTATAACGATAATGATATTTCAGCACACCCCTAGTGTGTACTGTATGTACCCTACATCTCATATGCAGCACGTGAGGCGTCTCGTGGTGCATTTATTGTTGACATATCTCATGACAATTAATAGTCAACCTAATTTTGGATCAAGACAAGGCTCCCTTCTGTTATAATCCCAGTATAGCACAATTGATGCCTGTGTCATACAGCAGAAAGCCCTACAGTAGAATCTACCGTAGAGTCGGTTTAGTTCAGTAACTAAAAGCACACCAGTGTTGCCAACTTGGCGCATTTGTCGCTATATTTAGCTTTTTTCCAGACCCCCCTATACAGCGCCAAAATTAGTGAAAAACTCCTGGCGGAAAATCTAGGGTTTTTTGCTGGTGATTTGGGGCGAAAATTGGTTGACAGGTGCCAGAAATAAAACCCCCATTTTTCACATTTTTTCCTCCTATGATAGTCCTCCTTCCTTCCTAGAAAGGACCATTGGTAACCAAAGGGACCCTTATAGATCTGTAACCCTTGAGATCGTAAAATGAAACCAAATGAACCCTTATATTTAAACATCTGAATTAATTTTCAAGAATCTAGACATTTAGAAAATGTAGAAGAATTGCTAATTTTGACCAACATTTTGCCAGTTATTTCTCCTAAATTAGTCTGAGAGACTAAACCCAACATCAAATGGTGCTTCTCCTCCATGGCTAAAATGCAGAATAAATGGTGGGCCCCTGGTATGAAAATGGTTGAAAAACACTGCTCTAGCGCATTCTAGTGCATTTTGGAAGTGTCACTGGTGCATTTTGTTTTTTTTGGCAGTTTGGCAACACTGAAGCACGCACATCAGGGACGGGTGTAACATTTCCCAATTGGGGGGGAGGGGGGGCAGCGAAAATGGTATGGGGCCGGGTTCATCGACCGTGTGGCTTCATGCCACGAGCGATGAATTCGCACCCATATCATTTTCAGTTACAGGACTTATATTAGTCACGTAAAGCATCAATATTAACACCAGTTGTTGTTGAAGTTGCAACAGACACACAGCATGCATAAAGCTAAAGGCCTGACTCCGAGCGTTTTCTGTTTTCAATGATGAAATGCTGTTGGCTTTAGTGGTGCCACAATTGTAGTTAGTTAGTAGCAGTAGTAGTGTTTCAAATCATCATTATAAGCACTTTAATTTGAAACATATTTGAAATTTGGGTTTGTTTGCATATTGTCATGTTTGGGGGGCAGTCAGGGCTTTTAGACGAGCATTCCCCCCCTTGTCCATGTCTAGATCCGCCCCTGACGCACAGGAACACACATCTCAGTGTCACAAATCTCAGTGTCACAAAAAATAAGCTCCAGACCTCCCAGAACAAGCTAATCTGCCTCCTTCTTGGCCTAGACCACATGAACCACCTTTATGCAGTGCATTTTGAGGTTGGCTCAAGGTAGAAGACAGAGTAAACCAACTTAAATGTGACTAACATTCATCGTGAATACACCTCTGCTATCCATGTCCTTAGTACCCAGTTACTTATTTAATTACCTCAAAAAAGTGAGCAACTCACACAGACACAATACCAGAGGCAGTGTAAATAATGATCTGGTCCCACCTATATGTAGAACAAATGTAGGTAGGTCCACCTTCCACAGCACTGCCACTCAGGTGTGGAATTCCCTGCCCCCATCCCTCAAAACTTGCAGTTCACTGGCTTCCTTCAAAAAAGGACTGAAATTGCACCTGTCACAGTCATTAAGTCAAAGGGAGAGCATGTGATTGCCCCACCTCTTACCCCCCCCCCTATTTCTTCCTTCATTCTCTATATTAGTGCAACTTGTACCTAAATGTATGTTTGTTTCATATATTGTTGCTGACGTAATGGTTATGTTTTCGCGGATATATGGGACCCGAATGGAAACAGGACTGCTAGGTCTTTCTTCGGTGATTCTCCTTTTAGACCATACCTGTGTATAGCTGTACCTTTTTTTGTACTGCATATATATGTTTATTGTCTAATAAAATTATCAATCAATCAATCAATCACACTCACCCCGTTCAGGCTGCCCAGGTCCTTCACTTTGTGCTCGTCCACTCCCGGCTCGTAGTTGATGACGGCGTGCTGTTTGTCCACGCTGCGGGACTGAATCACACACCCAAAACAAATCAGATCAATTTCTAATCCGCCTTAATCTACCGGATGATAATCTGGACAGATTATGAGCAGTGTTGTAGTGGGACTTTTAGAAGTGGGGGGACGCCTCTTGAAGGGGAATTCCACCAGTGTACAAATGTGAACCAAATGGACCCTAGCGGGTCCAATTGGTTGCATTTGTACACTCTCAGAAAAAAGGAAACTCATTAACTTTTTACCATGCCCACACAACATCTCTAAGTTATATTAATGACAAAGTAAAACATTGAAAATGAGTGGAATTCCCCTGTAAGACACGTGCATGCACACTTGCATTTGCGTGCACCTGCGCAACACACACAGACACGCTATTAAAACGAGTATAGCATATTGAGAAAGATTGTTTACAGTACAGTACAATGCCTAATTGTATCCATAAAAGTAAATGACAAGAAAAAAAACATAGGCCTACTTTTGCCCCAAAATATTCTAGATGTGAGAGAAGTAGGGGGACGCCGCCCCCCCGCGTCCCCCCTCCACTACACCCCTGATTATGAGCAGAGCATCATCATGTACCTGTAGCATGAGTTCGCAGTCGTCTCGGCCCACAAAGATCATCTCCCTGGGGAGGCGGTGGCGGGTCCCGCCGCCGCTCACCAGGAACCAGGACGTCAGACTCATCTCTGCTCCGGTCCGGTCCGCTCAGCGCCGCTCCGCTCCACCCAGCGCCGCTCCGCTACAGCATCCTGTGATTAGATCAGTGGTTTTCAACATCTTTCATACCAGGGCCCACTGTTTATTCAGAATTTGAGCCACAGACCACCATTTGATGACATTTTAGCCTCAGAGACTCCAAAACTAAAGATTTTTCTTTTGCTTTTGTCCACAATTCCAGGCTGGATTTTGGAGAAAACAAAACAGACAAACATACAGATCAAAATGACATTGACAATGACATTAATCTTCTACATTCTCTAGTTGTGTAGACTTGGGGGGCTAATTCACATGATGAATGTTTTAACTCTTGAGAGTGAAACGTAAAGCGTAAAAATGAAACCAAATGAAACGTAAAGCGTAAAAATGAAACCAAATGGACCCTTGCGGGTCCATTTGGTTTCATTTTTACATCTGGCTAACCAACTTTCCATCATTTACAGGACCACATGGAATGCTATCATGGACCACTGGTGGTCCCCGGACCACCTGTTGAAAACCCCTGGATTATATCAATAACTAGTGTTAGGCTGGGGATTGGTATCAAGGATCAGGATCAGTAGTCATTCAGATGAACAATGCCAATGGATTCAGTTTATTTTCAAACATACACAACTATCGTGAAATACAGTATCTGAAATAACAGTTTCTATTCTATTTTTCTGTTCCAACTGCATTGGGTAAAAAAGCAAATAACTCTAAAAAAAAACAATGGGATTAACTAAATTATGTATTTGTATCAGAAGTACTCTACTAATGCTGAACTAAACTAAACCACACCAACTGTATTTCTGGTCTGCCCGTGTGGTAGTGATAATGAATGTCCATCTTGTTGGTATTACTTACATAGTGTTCTACCCTGTTTGGTGTTTAGTGAGGTTATGTATCTGTGCTTGTTTTGTGTTGTTGTTTTTCATTACAAGTGTGTGTGTGCATGGTTTGAAATCAGAACCACACCAGTTGTAATTACAACATAGTTGATGCGATTTACAGTAAGCAAGAACAACTTAGGGTAATACATCAAAATGCATGTAGAAATAGTCACAGAACCTATCGTCCATCTAGCAGCATACAATATCTGTACATTAAACTGGGTCTGTCTGTCTGCTTTCTGAGTCTGTCTGTCTTTCTGTATGTGCAGTGTTGCATAATCCAAAATGCACTAGTATGCTCTAGAGCAGTGGTTTTCAAACATTTTCATACCAGGGTCCACTATTTATTCTGCATTTTAGCCACAAACCACCATTTGATGCCGAGTTTAGTCTCTCTGAGTAATTTAGGAGAAATAACTGGCAAAATGTTGGTCAAAATAGCAATTCTTCTACATTTTCTAAATGTGTAGATTCTTGAAAATTAGGTAATTCATTCAGATGTTTAAATATAATTTAACTCTTGAGAGTGTAAAATGAATGATCGAAAAAAAATTGACAATCTCAAGAGTTACAGATCTACTGTATAAGGTTCCACTTGGTTACCAATGGTCCTTTCTAGGAAGGAAGGAGGACTCTATTATGGGAGGAAAAATGGTGAAAAATAAGGGTTTTATCTCTGGCGCCTGTCAACCAATTTCGCCCCAACTTACCAGCAAAAAAGCACTAGATTTTCCACCAGGGGTTTTTCACTAATTTTGGTGTTAGGGGGGTCTGGAAAAAAGCTAAATATAGCGACAAATGTGAAAGTTGGCAACACTGTGTGTGTGTCTGTCTGTCCTTCTGTCTGTGTGCCAGTTTGGACCATAACCCACCAGTGAGTGCAAAATCATCTGTTTATACAGCTTAGGAATCAGTCAAATGAAGTTGCTACTGGTGTGTGTACCATAGATAAATAAACCCCTCCCTCTTATGTAGGCTACGATCACAACATGACATACAGTAACAGTGACCATAGTAGGACGGTCACTGGTCTCAAACTGGCCCTCCTCTTCTTCCAGTGTTAATTCAACCAACCGAGGGTCCATTTTTACACTCAAATTAGCACGCGCTGATGCATTTACCGCGCGGTCCTCGGTGTAAACAACGCCCGGACACATAAAACCCCCCTTTTATTCCGATATAAATTGAATAATGCCTTACACAAGATGCTGGACATTCCACTGGACTTCTTGGTGGAGAATTGAATTACTCTTGCAGTGTGGCCAGGTCAACAGAATCCAGCGCTCTCTCCTTCTCCTTCTCCTCCTCCGTGGCTGAAAGGCAGAGAGGTCAGAGACACGGCGGAGGAAATGAACATGATGTGGGAGAAATTATCCAGAAAGACACATACTGTCACACTGCTGGGGAATTAAGGCCTGTTAATGTAATTGGCTGATGCATGCCATGTCTCACAGCCATGCAGACAGACAGACAGACATTGGTGGACAAAGTGCTCACGTGTTTTACCTAATAGAAGTGTCAACCCTGCATTTAAGTGCAACGGCTCTCTTTACAAGTGAAAGTTCGGAATTCAAAATGCACTTGAGTGCAATTGTATTTTGCCGAGCCATAGAACATACTGTATATCGTCTGTTTGATGTACACTTGGGGCTCCATTTTTGTCACATGCTAAACCCCTTATCCCTAACTTCTTTGCTTCTTATTTACTTTTTTGAAAAGCATTTTTGGAATAGTTCAAGGTGCCAATATATTATAATAAATAATAATAAAACTTTATTTATATAGCACCTTTCAAAAAAACATTACAAAGTGCTTTACAGGGATGGAGCAAACAACAAAAGAGCGACAACAATAAAGAAACAACAAGGCAAGACATAGAACTACAGAGGAATATTACTAAAAGCCAAGCGGTAAAAGTGGGTTTTTAAAAGGGATTTAAAAAGGGAAACTGATTCAGCTTGCTTGATCTCTAGAGGTAGAGAGTTGACATGTTGTGAGCTTGTAGACTGGCTATTTTATCTATTGAATGTTTTTTCAAATAGTTTAAAAAGGCTTAAAGGGTTTAGCGATGTTGAAAATCTAGGCCTTTGTGTACTTGATATATAGGCAGCTTAATGTACAAATCAACATAAGGAGTGGAAATATAAAGAATATTTCACCTACACCAGGGGAAAAAATATTTTAAACTGTTTTCTGTTGGCAATACCGATAGGGGGCACAAATCCTGGTTGGTTTTCCAGTGAAAAACAATCGCATTCTGGACAAAAAACTACATTTTAGGCTGGTCAAAGTTAATTACCTTCACAGAGCTCACTGCAAGGAAGAATCATAGATGCAGTGGAGCTATGGACCAGAGCTTCTAATCTACTGTATAGTACCAAAGGTAAAGGTATGCACTATGCAGAATGTATTATGAAGTTGTTTTATTTCTTGCTTACTGTAAATCCCACTGGATTAAGAATGTAGGTGAAATTGCATATAAGCTGGTAGAGCTATTCTTCAAACGACTGTGTAGGGCAAAGGTGCAGGGTAATGTGTGTCTTGTAAATAAAATAAATGTAATAATAATAATCTAAATCTACAAAGTAACTACAGTAGTGTCTTAAGTTTCCATAATACATGTAGTGCAGGAGTTTTCAACAGGTGGTCCGGGGACCATAGAGGATTCCAGGTGGTTCCCAGGCGAAATGATGGAAAGTTAGTTAACCAGATGTACCTTTCTGATAGTGTAAATATGAGATGTTTACACTCTCAAGAGTTAAAATGTTCACTATCCGAATTAGCCCAAGTCTACACAACTAGAGAATGTAGAAGATTAATGGTCAATTTGATCTATATGTTTGCCTGATTGTAATCCAGCCTGGAATTGTGGACAAAAGAAATCTTTAGTTTGTGGGGTCTGTGGGGCTAAAATGTCATCAGATGGTGGTCCGTGGCTCAAATTCTGAATAAATAGTGGGCCCTGGTATGGAAAGGGTTGAAAACCACTGATGTAGTGGAATAAAAGATACAGTAGAGACTGTGGAACCACACAAACCTGGAGGTACTGTACATGTCATAGGCTATTTATTATACCTTACACACACACACCCACCCACCCACCCACCCACCCACCCACACACACACACACACACACACACACACACACACACACACACACACACACACACACACACACACACACACACACACACACACACACACACACACACACACACACACACACACACACACACAGTAGGAGAGATTCAAAGGGAGTGATTTTCCCTGGATAGGATGTTTTCATGCTTGAATAAAGATCCATATGGTGCCCATGATGCAGCCATGTTGTTGTTGTTTGTATTATTTCTATACAGCCTGGTCACTGAGAGAGAGAGGGACTATAGTCCTGCAGCATCATCAGTGAGCAGGCCTCGATGCTGACTCACGTTCAGCCTATATTGATGAATTTAAGAGAGATAAAACCATTCACAGGTCACTCAGTCATATCAGGATGCGCGCATGGGGACCCATTGATGCGTGCATGATCACTATAATACAGTCCAAATGAATCTTGTCAGTGTCTCCCCTCTCTCTCTCTGTCTCTCTCGCTGCTTTTAAATGGCCCAGATTCCACTGATTCTGTAGCTGGAACTCCTCTACAACATGCATGTAGAAATGATGAACTGTCATCTGCATGCATGCAATGATCTGGCTCCTCGCACATGACACTTCGTGACAGCTCTCTCTCTCTCTGATGATCTTCCTATAGCACGCCAGTCTGGATGGATGGATGGATGGATGGATGGCGGGATGGATTACCCAGTATAATGTTTAGGAAGCATAAGAAATTGAAGCATCGTGGATGATCAGGCCATTTTATGGGCCCGTGCACGTGAAATAGGCTATAGGATAGTCTACAATAATATTATCTATCAAAAGAAGATGAAACAGCCCCTGTTTATAGTCAAATGTTGACGCTGTACGCGACCACAATACTATAAAACGAGAAGCTGTCATCGTATGCATGCAGGATGTTTTTCGTCCGCCGTACAGCTATAATCAATGCCGCCTGCTCCTGTATTATCGGTGCCGTCTTGCGTGAGGGCATCAGGGCAGCA
Organism: Benthosema pterotum; assembly: GCA_039105355.1. Classification (NCBI taxonomy): domain Eukaryota; kingdom Metazoa; phylum Chordata; class Actinopteri; order Myctophiformes; family Myctophidae; genus Benthosema; species Benthosema pterotum. The sequence continues at coordinate 43,668,812 of CM076973.1, read as the reverse complement.
TTCACAGCACCGACCGCAAAGATCGGGCTAATTTGGAACTTATTGGTCTCTAATCCTCTCCACGGAGCCGTCATTAAGTCGACTACACTACACGACACGACAATCGCTTTAACAGCTGATGCTGTAAGATCTCACCGAGGCTCTTATGGAGGAGGACACAATTATAGAACACAACACATCCCACTGCTCAGTTCATTGATGCCCTGCGGTGACAGCAGGCGAACAAAGGCGTTGTGTTTTCTCATAGGTGTGGTCCAGTAAAAAAAGAAAATACATATATACATTTGACTTACCCGTTAAACACGGAGAAGACGCAGCAGCATCACCATCATCTGATATGCGATATAATGTATCCTCTAACGGCGTTCTGAACGGCACATGCAGCGCTGCTGCCTGCCCAGCCCTGGTCCTCCCCACAGAGCCTTCTAAGGTGTTGGGGTTTGCGCCATTGAGGGGGTCAGAAACCGGAGCGCCGTAAGTGCAGCCTGAGTAGGGACACACTAGCGATGGAAATACGTTGTTTTCAACGAGGGCGGCGCATATGGGAGCTGTTTTAAAGTAGCCTACTGTACAGTAACGACCGTCTCTTGAATGTTTATGTAGTGGGCCTGCTATTACTACAAAACGTTCTAAAATACAGGATTTGCGATCAGTAAAGATGAGCTGTGTTGTCTAGTCCAATGCACTTCGGTCTATTTCCCGCCTAGGCCTACCACTTGTCCCTATTTGTTGTCCCGATTCAGTAGAAGTCTGCATAGATGAGCGGCCATTGGGCGGACCCCATGAAGTGAACGGAGTTTGCGTGACCCTGTCTAGGCTCTGGTCCTTCCCAGCTACACACAGGGAGACCTGTTTTAACCTCGCGGTGGCGCTGTTATACAGATCACGGCCATATGGTTTATGGGGCCTGGAGCTGGCAGTGGTTCCTAAAGTTATTCACGGCTCGGTAGTGGAGACAGTGGAGTTCCTTGATGAATGAAATGAGGGTTACAGTAGGCTACAAGTCTAGTAGCCTACACACTGCTACAAAACTGATAACAGCTTGGAGAATTACAGTAGGCCTACAATTCAAGTAGGCCCTACAACTACATCAAATCTGAAAAACGGATTAGTGGCTAACTTGTTCATTCCATTAAGACAGAGGTTTTCAACCTTTTTGACTCCAGGGACCACAATTTATTCAGCATTTGAGCCACGGACCACCATTTGATCACATTTTCACACCAAAGACCTAAAATTAAAGAATTCTTTTGGTTTTGTCCACAATTCCAGGCTGTAATCATCTGAAATCTACTAGGGATGAAATCTATAGGGATGTATAAAGGGACCTCCCCTGACAATATTGACCCTTTAAGCTGTAGAAATCTTGATTAGAAGGACTTCCAATGTGACACCTATTTGTTGCAAAGTCGCTAATTCTATGAACTTTGACTAGCAATCACACACACTGTGTCGAGTGTGCATGTACCAGTGCTACTGAAATCAACTAAGGAGGTCTAAGTCTACTTCCCCTGGCATATTAGGATCTTTCTACTGTAGGATTCCTCAGAAATAGCAGCTGAAATTGGCCTCCTTGCCACAAAACCGCCTATAAGCCCAAGAGCTGATTCTATGAACTTTGACCAGCAACCACACACACTCTGTCAGGTCACAGGTGTGCATGAACCAGACAGTGCTATCAAAATCAACTAAGGACGTCTAATTCTACTTTCCCTGACATTGTGGGCCATTTCTACTGTAGATTTCTTGATATATAGCACTTCAAATGTGCCCTTTGCTCCAATATCGCCTAGGCCCAAGAGCTGATTCTACGAAATTTGACCATCAACCACACGCACTCTGTCAAGTGTGCATGTACCATAGCCACATTGCGACGTTATAGATTCTTTTCTTTTATATTTGGAATTTATGTGAATCTAAAGTCGCATCCAGCTCCATTGACTCGACCGCTGTCTAAATGTCACCAGTGATCTGCTTGTATTCAACGAGTCAAACTCACCAACTTTGCAGCTGTAGAGAAAGCTTGCCACATCCTCTGTCGATCTGCAGGGGTTTTGTGCCATAAAAATCCACCGTAGACATATTAGGAGTTACTTTCTGTCCTGGGTATTTCACAACAAACATCACAGCTGCCATCTTGCCAAATAAGAGTTGAGGGCGAGTGCTTGTTTTATACACTGACACACACAAACAGCAGGTGGCGATACTGCGTGTGCACTGTGCACCGACCAGGTGTGCGCCTGGTGTGTGTGATGTTTGTTGTGGAATACCCAGGGCAGAAAGTAGCTCATAATATGTCTACGGTGGATTTTTATGGCACAAAACCCTTGCAGATCGACAGAGGATGTGGCAAGCTTTCTCTACAGCTGGAAAGTTGGTGAGTTTGACTCGTTGAATACAAGCAGATCGCTGGTGACATTTAGACAGCGGTCGAGTCAATGGAGCTGGATGCGACTTTAGATTCACATAAATTCCAAATATAAAAGAAAAGACTCTAACGTCGCAGTGCGGCTACATGTACCAGTGCTACTGAAATCAACTAATGCACAACGAAATTCGAACGTCGGATCACTTTACTAGGATTTCGCGAGCGTCGGATAGCTTTACCCCAGTCAAATTTGGGCGGAATACAGAGACATGTCAGGGCTGTATAGTATACGATGGAGGCGGATAGGCCTACGCTAAAATGAACTAAATACTGAATGGAGTATAGCCTAACTGCGGGGTGGTCATGAGGCTGAGTAGGCCTACACCATAAAATGACCCAATGTTGTTGTTGTTGTTGGTGGTGGTGGTGGTGGTGGTGGTGTTGTTTCTTTTAAGCGAAACACCAATTTAAAGCAGTATTGCCAAAAATAGCCTATATATTCAATCGGGGAAGAAGAACAAACCTGGAGAAGCCTCCCAAAACTTTGACAACAGCGTTCATCGCCATCGTCACACACTAGATACGAGTAGTCGAGCATTGGGGTCGGAATAGCAAGAAAGACGATTGATATTTCATAAACAACTGTCTGAAAGTGTAGGCCTACACTCTTCAGTCACACTGACAACACAGTGTGTGTACACACACACACACACACACACACACACACACACACACACACACACACACACACACACACACACACACACACACTTCCTCTTGTACCCTAAAATCCCCGCCCACTGGCTTAAGGTGAATTATGTCCCCAGAAAGTTAAAGGTAGGGGAAGTGATTTGAAATTCATGGTGTAGTACCAGCCTGGTGCACTAGGGGCCCCCAAAAGTAGCTACACTATGTGAACCTGCTGCTCTCTCCTGATTGGAGGAGAATTGTGGTGACCTGGGGAACTTTTATTAGCTCCTCTGCTAACGTGGGGGAGGGGGAAACTCCATATGTGGTTTCCACACCTTATAATAGAGCATTTTAACAGAAAAAATATATTTTTTGGGTGATATCTGACAAAAGTGAAATCACTTCCCCTACCTTTAACCCTGTACAAATGAATCATTATAAAATTACATTAGAACAGAGGAATTGCACCTTGCAAACACTGATGCAAAAATGTGTTTTGGCATAAACACATATGTATACATCTGATGCATTACTGTGCTATCAGTATTTCAATAATATATATAAAAAAAACTATTTAAACTATATTTGTATGGACACCAAACTCTTGGTAATAGCCTATGAGATCTTCAATAGACAAACCTCTTTCCGCCTTCCAAGGGCTGTTAAAAATGGAATAAACTTATTTATTATACGTAATTTATTATACTTTTTTATAACAAAGTTGATAAAAGTTGCTTTTGATGTGCCCAGTGCCATCTTGGTTTCCTGAATGAAAACCAAGGATGTGGCGTGCAGGTCTAGTCCAGTAAACAAAAGACAGAGGTTGGACAAAATTGCATTATTTTGTTTCTCAACTGATTCTGACTGGAAATTATGTACGATTAGTCAGGCTACAATTATCCAGTTACACAAATTACACACAAATTGAAGTAAAAAAAAAAATATATATATATATATATATATATATATATATATATATATATATATATATATATATATATATATATATATATATATATATATATATATAATTCTATCCATTATCTTTGTTTATTTTTAACTTCAATTTGTGTGTAATTTGTGTAATATATATAGGCGGCCAGGATGATATTATTTATATTATTTGAAAACGTATAATTTTAACTAGCCTGCCCTACAATAAATACTGTAAAGCTCAATGATGGTTGACTTGTTCCTGTTCGAGATTAGGCTACTGTAAGACCACTAGATGGCGCCATCTTACTTCATGATGAGGCCACAATGCAGCGCTAGAAGATGATAGAGTCCAGACCACTGACTGTAGTTCAAGTTCAAGTTCGAGTTGTTGTTAAAGGGATTCATTCCCATTTTCCCAGTTTTATTATATTTTCAACTACTTTTCAATGATGAATTTTTCAGACCTCTATTTCAAAGAAACAGAGTGGAGGGATTTTTTTTTGCCAACTAAGGCGCATTAACGGCATAGTCAAATGTTGAAAATGGGGTAAATTTTCCTTTAATGCAAATCTGGGCATAGAAAGAAGGTGTCAGTTCTCAGCCCCAAATGCCCCAGGATAGATAGTCCTACAATTGAATTCAGTAGGCTAGGTGACTCACACGTCAGAGTTATAGCATCGCTCAGTTCAGACGGGTCTGAACCCATTTACTTTATGTCATTATGCCTTCGAGATGTTTTTTATTTCTTATTTAATTATTTATTTATTTTTTTTACAAATAGCAGCAATTATTATTATTTTATTAACACCCCTTTAAAATGCACACGAACACATAGGCCTAAAGCTAAAAATCTAAAATAAGATACGAACACATGAAGCTAAAAATCTAAAATAAGAAACAAATTTAAAATCTAGATAAGATAACAATGCTATAATATAGTCCGTATCATGTTTACGCTGTCAAGAGTTAAAATATTCATCATCTGAATTAAGCCACTTAAATGAACAAGTGTATTTAGGGTTAGAGAACGTAGAAGACGTAGAAGAATGTTCATTTTGTTTGCCTGTTTTGTTTGCGAAATCAGCCTGGAATTGTGGACAAAAACAAAATAAATCTTTAGTTTTAGGGTCTGTTGGGCTAAAATATCATCAAATGGTGGTCCGTGGCTCAATGCTGAGACCTGGTATCAAAAAGGTTGAACCACTGTCTAGTAGTAGGCTAGTAGTAGTAGTAAAAAACACTTGGACGACTCAAGTCCATGCGCGTCTCTCTCTCTCTCTCTCTCTCTCTCTCTCTCTCTCTCTCTCTCCTCTCTCTCTCTCTCTCTCTCTCTCTCTCTCAGCCCTGGCCCCGCCCCCTCTGACCCCCCCCCCCCTCTCTCTCTGTCCACTGATGGCCGTCTTCAGGGTCCCAGGCAGCCTCCCTTTCTCTCTTTTTTGCATGCATGCATGCAGCCCCATACATAATGACCGCCCCCACCCCTCCCTCCCTCCCTCTCCCTTCGCCCTGCCCATGTTGTGTGTATGTGTGTGCGTGTGTGTGCGCGTGTGTGTGTCTGCTCTGTGTCCATCCATCTACCCCCCGACGACCAGCCAAGGCGATCGCGGTTCAAGTTCGCCAGGAAAGGAACGTCACGTCCGCACACTTGAACTTGCAGCTCAGGGGGGCTGATCTACTACTACTCCTACTACTACTACTAGGCTACTACTACTATCTGGTCTGCTGCCATCAGAGGAGACCCCAAGCCCAGCCCTGCACCCCATCCGATCCCATCCTAAAAGCCTAAACAAGAAGAGGAAAATAAAGCGACCAGGGGGAAAAGGAAAAAAAGTCATGGAGACTCCGGAGGCACAACCTGTACCGTGCCCGTGCGTGCGCGCTGCTGCGCGCCACCCCGTGTGATCTCTAATTCTTTTTTTGTATCTATTATTTTATCATTTTTGTTGGATGTCAGAACGGAGCCGTACCGGATCCTACCCACCGCCACTAAGACGCACCAATGAAGATATTATTTCTCCACTACTGCGGACTATAATGGGAGTCTATTTATGCTATACCACCGTACCTTGTTGAAATAAAAAAAAGAAAGAACGGATCTCCCGATGTGATCAAGTAAGGGAAAGAAGCTTGAAGGATCCACAACGACCATCATCATGTCTCGCCGCAAGCAAGGCAAACCGCAGCACTTACTGAGCAAACGGGAGTTCTCGCGTAAGTCTGGAGTCTGGAGATATATAAAAATGTGCACCGGTTTGTCTTTTTACTGGTTTTAAAAAAGGGAAAGTCACTCACGATGGATTTATTTTCTTCTTCAACTTCCAACACTCGCTGGTGGATCATCCATGCGTTGGTATATATTTAACCAAATGGACGCGCCATGCTCCTCGATCGGAACCTCATACCTATAATAATACCTAATGTCCAGTGTGGAGAGATGAACAAATAAAACGCGATCAGAACAGGTTTTTCAGGTTTTATTTATTGGAGGATCAATCCGTGGCCACGAGAAAGTTTTGGAATCACATTTCGTGTTTTTTCCCCCCCACAAGTGAGATCGTGAACTTGGAGTTTAGAGGTCTGGTTGCACAGATCATATTATTATAATCGTACAACAATAAAAAGAAACCTGCACGCAAAGGTTTCACGATTCGCCATTATAAGAGAGCAGTGCATGCATTATGCTGCCTGTATGTATGGCGATCCAGAATGAGACCTTTGCCTGCATATAGGCGCCCTGTCTTGTGTGCTGTGCGTGCATAATGGCCAATTCGGGTGATCCTTCGATATGGAACACATAATAACTCATTGTGCATTATTTATTATTAACGCGCCGGTGACACGATCCGTATCGATCCACGGTGCGCCATATTCGCTTTTTTTTAAATAAATATTTTGTTTTGTGCAGCCGACTCGCGGAAACGTGGAAAAGTGATGTTTACAACATGCACGCACTTGTCAGCTATACCTCGTGTGTGGGAGAAATAGGAAGGCTGGCTGCAGGCAGCGTTGGATTTGAAACCCCCCAAAATCCCCTCGATCGCCGAATATAGGCTATATACCCGGTTTAATGCCCGTGCAGTTGTGATAGATAACATCACAACTACACGTGCGTTACGATCGTATGGTTATAGTGCTTTTTGCGAGAGACCTTTGAACCCGTTTCGTTCAATAAGGTCTGTGTGTGCGTCTGTTTTACCACTCATATTAATATATTGTTGTGAGGCTCGATCGTCATATTTCCACGATAGGAATAGTCATATCTGAACTGCAGCAATAAGCTGTATAATGGTATAATATACTGTATAAGCAACGGCGTGGTCATTTCGATATAGCCCCTTTTATTGCGCACGTATGTGATCGCATATAGGTTAGGTAACATTAGGGCCACCATAGGTCTATCTATATGCACAGGGAACCTGGTCAGACCAGAAATAATGGAGAGGAAAGTTTAATCAGGGAGGCAGAAAGAGCGAATTAACGGATACACTGACTGTCCCTAATATTGTTTTGATTGCTTTCTTCTTATTCGCGTGTACTGGGTCTCTCTCTCTCTCTCTCTCTCTCTCTCTCTCTCTCTCTCTCTCTCTCTCTCTCTCTCTCTCTCTGGGTTGCAAAGCAATTAGGTCTTCTGGTCAGAACATATGCCTTCATTTGCTACACAATCTGTCCTGAGCGCTCCTAGCGCCGCTAGGGGGCACACTATGACAGTGGCCGCTCTCTGCATGTGAACTTGAACTTGACGAGGCTATACGGGTCGGTTTTCAACCCTTTTCATCTATCAAGGAAGACCCATTATGAGCCACACACTGTATGACATTTTGGCTACCACCCTCCCAGACATTGAACTTCTTGTAAATGAAGCAATGACAGATGTTTAACAGTAATGCAACTCTTTGAGAGAGCTATAATAGTCGATTTCGTTCTCAAACCCCCATCATACTGCAGGGGGGACCCCTGGAGGGTCCTCAGACCCTCTGGTTGAAAACAACTAGGCTACAGCACCTGTCTTTTATTAAGAAATAAAAAGCAATTTCACATTTAGATCTTCCTTCATTCAATGCCTGATATGTCAGTGGAAGAGCTGATTTTCAGTCTATAACATAGCGGAGCCTATCATGATAATATAATTAATGCTAAAGTGGCCATGATAAAAGAGCACAGGGGATTTCAAAGGCATTTGTTACCCCTGGTATACCAGCCGTTTGTCAGCATACAGAACAGTTATAGTTATACTCTAAGACTTTTGCCTGTTTTTCCTCACTATAGGGTCACTATCTAAACATGTGTAGGCCTATACCTGTAGGCTACAGGCCTACAGTATGCCAAATTGCAGGCCTAAATATAAGCATCCAATCAAGTTGAAGTTCTGACATAAACAAATTAACAAATAAACAAATGTCAGTTGTACTGTAGTATATCAGACTTTTGATATTGTTGATATTGAAATATCTTTTTTTGCCCACCTCTACTGAGTAGAGTGTATATTTAAAAGTGTTTTGTAAAAGCCAAAGTTGTTTTTTTCCAGGGGTGTAGTGGAGGGGGGACACAGCTAGTATCGGCCGATATCGATACCGATATATCGGCATCGGTATCGGTGATATTCGGTCCGATATATCGGCGGATATTTGCCTGGAACAGAAAAAGAAAGACAGAAAATGGAATTATTTCACAAAAGTAAATGATGTCAATGTCGTATTCTATAGTTTACTTGAAAGAGAAAATACATTTGAAATTTAGAAGTTTTTCAAATTTTAATTATTTTAATTCATTATTAAACATCGGTCCAAAACATTGATAACATCGGTGTAGTTGTTATCAATTATAGGCGAGCAAGCATGTCTGTGCATTGGACTGGTTGAATATTGTTCAATGCTACTGCTCTGTCTGAGCCCATACCAATTGGAGCTATATAGAAGCTTTTTGGAGATGCTGCTCTGTTGTGTAGTGGACGGATGATGTCTGTGGGGAGACAGAGAGAGGGAGAGAGAGAGAGAGAGAGAGAGAGAGAGAGGGAGACAGAGAAAAGATGGGGATTAAGGTTTTGAAAGTTATTCTATTCCCCTTTGCCTGCATCAAAATGAGATTATTTGGTTCTGAAGAAAAAGCTTTCCCCGCATAGCCTCACACTCCTGTGTCCAGAGCAATAAGCTGTTTAAGATAAGCTTCCCCCGGTATAAAATAGGGGTGGGGGTGGGGTGGGGGGGGGGAGGGTACTCCCTCATCTTTAATGCAGTCCAACACACAGGTATAGCCGCCCCCCCCCCCCTCTCTCTATCTTGCATATGGAGTCCCTCGCCGCGTCTCGTTTTGACCCGACACGGAATTAAAGGTTGAACAGGCTGGCGAGAATTCATCACATCTTATCTCAACATCCCAGTCGGGGCTTTCGGCTTCGCCGGAATGTACGTTTACCGCGGCCGGGCTAGATTACTTCTTTTTAAACGCTGCGCTGCTCTACGGCGGGCGGGCCACGGGGGACCTACTCCACATTCGCCCCTTCAATGTCTCAACCTCCTCGGTTCACCACCATCCCCAGTCAGGCACTTTTAACGAAATGGGGTCCCAATCATCTTGAACTCAAATTAGAATCTATTTTTTGATTCTCGGAGGTGTTGGGTTCATTAAAACGCGAGATTGGCGGCACAATAAAAGAGGGTCACGCAAACTTAATCGTTCGCCACGCGGCGAGGCCGCGAGACGCCTGCAGCCAGTACAAACGGTGTCAGGCCTTATCGAAACACTGCCTGTGTGTGTATGACAGTCTTTCTTTCTTTCTTTCTTTCTTTCTTTCTTTCTTTCTTTCTTTCTTTCTTTCTTTCTTTCTTTCTTTCTTTCTTTCTTTCTTTCTTTCTTTCTTTCTTTCTTTCTTTCCTTTTTAATAGGTCCATTATGCTAATGTCGTTATCTCTCGTTGTTTAACACGATAGCGATAATATAGACCAGGTCCATATTGAAACTATTACACGCATATCGGTCTATTACCTCCAGTGCAATAATACAGCCGATAATATAGGCCTACTATGTTTCCTATCAGCCTGGTCAGTTTAGAGGCAGCATGGATGTTAGTGGAAGTAAACTAATCTCTCAACTGGTTCTGTCAAATAACTATTGAAGCAGTTTGGATGTTTTCTGTCATCCATGTTTAAATGTGCTGCATCAAAAATGGTACATCCTCATGTCTCCACCTTATCCCGCCCACTGTAGCGGTTTTGCAAATCACCCAAAAGTCTTGGCGAAAAATGGTATGGGGTGAGGAAGCCGCACTCATACCATTTTCCGTTAAAAGACTTTTATTAGTCAAGTAAAGCATCAGTTGTTGTTGAAGTTGCAACAGACACACAACACACAAACGGACTCAGAGAGTTTTCTGTTTTCAATGATGAAATGCTGTTGGTTTAGTGGTGCCACAAACCCACAATTGTAGTTAGTAGTGTCTGTAAGCACTTTAATTTGAAATATCTTTTGGAAATTTCGGTTGTTTTGCATGCCATCATGTTTGATGGGGCAGTCAGGGGCACCCATGCTCATTCCCATGCCTAGATCCGACCCTGACACTGACTCTCCTTCTGTTTCTGTTTCCGTTTCCGATGCAGCGGACCCCCTGTCGGGCGTCCTAGCGGACGACCGAGGACACTCTCAGGACCCCCAGCATCGGCGAGGAGGAGAGAACCAGGTGGGGGACCCCCTGGGTGGTGGTGGTGGCGGCGATGGTGGTGACGGGGACCCCCTGCTGAAAGGGGAGGAGTTGGAGGAGGATGAGGGGGACCAGCACCACCTCCTCCACCACCCCCCCCACCACCGCCGCCACCCGGCGCGGCGGCACCAGCACCACCAGCACCAGCAGGACCTGCTGACGTGCGGCCAGTGCCACGCCCGCTTCCCGCTGGCGCACATCCTGCTGTTCATCGAGCACAAGCGGCGGCAGTGTCACCGCCACGACGACGCCGACCGCGACGACAAGCCCCCGACGCGACCCGACAGGCCGCCGTCCTCGCCCCACCAGCTGCAGGCCTCCTCGCCCCTCTCCTCCTCCTCCAGCTCGGTATCCACGGCGGCGCGGACCCCTAACCCCCACCACCCCCACCCCATGAACCACCACCACCTGCGGAGAAGCTCCGCCTCCTCCTGCCCGGTGGCCGTCCAGGTGTCGCCGCGGCACAACAACAACAACCACGACAACGACGAGGATTGTTTATCGACAACAACCCCCACGCCCTCGCATGGAATAATCCCCAAGCAGGAGAACAACGTCGTCACAGGTAATAAAAATACAAACAAACATAAAACATCACGCTGATGATATTAACGTTCCCCAAACGTTCCTCAAAATGTCTGCCAACACACAACATAACACAAAGCATTGTGCCAGGGCCATTTTACTGTGCCTGTCACAGGAGATTTTCCCTGGAGATTTTCCCTGGGGGGCTCCAGGGAAAATCTTGCCTAGGGCATATTGCTTAGAAACGCCACTGCATTGTGCAAGGATGAGAATGGATCTGGTGGAAGGTTGTTGGTTTCTTCGATTTGGTGTTGAATTTGTTCATCCGTGTTGACGATAGCTTACTATGGGAGGTGTACAGTTCTAATAGTTTACTATGGGAGGTGTACAGTGATACTCGATACTCTTATAGTACTCTATATACTGTAATACTATAATACCTTTAATAATTTGCTAACGGCGTTGGCAACACGTTTGCCCCCATGCAATACTTCTGTCCCTCAAATGCACAGTTTAGATCTGGTCACCCTAGTTACATTCACACTCAGCGAGGGAGAGAGAGAGAGAGAGACAGAGAGAAAGAGAGCCATGGAGTGTTTTCTGGTTCATCACTGCATCGCAGATGTTTTCGGGTTCATCCTCTCTCATGTGGTGGTGGCAGATGTATCTCTATCCTTCCGTTGGCCCTTCACCCACACACACACACACACACACACACACACACACACACACACACACACACACACACACACACACACACACACACACACACACACACACACATCCATATCTCCTCGCACGGCCCTGGCAGCGCGTCGCCTGCGAAGTCTCACTTGGACTTCTCGCTGAAATTAAAAAGCAAAGATACGAGGGAATGTAATTATGTCGGAGCTTGTTCGAGGAAGAGGCGTTTATTTGCGGAGCCTCGCGGCCGGCAGCCACTAATTGTCGGTGTTTTTTTTTCTTCTTCTTCTTCTTTCTCCTCACCGCGATCGGCTTAATTAGGAACTTCTTACGGCGTTGGGTTTGGTTTTCGGGGCTGGCTGGGGTTTCGTCGGTCGTACAACCCGGCTAAATGGAGACCCAGAGGGCAAAAAAACACTGCATGGGGATGTCGGCCTTCCAGACCAACAGCAGTAGACACAACAGTGTTAGTAACAACTTCTTACTAACTCCGCCCCTGACGCCTCACTGGCAGTTTACATGTTCAATTCTCAATTGTTCTCAATTGAATTGTTGTCTTGCTACTTTGACTGAAACAACGGTGACCTGGTTTTCTTTTAAAATGCCATATATCAGTGCCATATTTCAAGATTAGGTTTTTGGCTTTTTCGTTGATATTAAGTTAAGGCGAGACACGAAAGAGGGAGAGAGACACACACGCAGAGAAGGTCATCGCAAACAGGACTCGAAACTCCTTCGAGTTTCGCGTCGAAGGAGTCGAAATAATATCTTTACATATGGCATAATTAAACATAGATCAGTTTTCGCGCACTGAGTACTACCCCCAGTAACGGCAGGCATTACAACCCTGTGCTGTTTGGTGCATACGGTCCTTGTTGATGTATAGATGTATGTATACTAGGGCTGGGACGATATGGGTACCTCACGATACGATACATATCACGATATTAGGGCCTCGATAACGAATATATCACAATATTGAATATATTGCGATATTTGCGATATATTGCCTGAAATTCATCAATGATATATCACGATACCTGTAATTGCAAAAATAAATATATAAATCACAGGCAAAAAAACAGAAATTACTAAAGTGCATCCTCAACTTTTGTCTATTTTATTCTGATACCTAACTTTTTGTTTTACTTCTTATAGGCAGCTATAGCTTATATTTCTATTTTTCAAACAGATCATAATTCATAACTAACATATTTTGTGTCATTTGTGTCAATGAAATCTAATCAGCTCATGTGTTAAAGCCAATTCCTCAGTGCAGTAGCAGGTTCTCATGGTAATTTTAACCCTGTAAGTCATTACACTATAGGGGGGAATATAAAAAAAAAACATATATAAAAACATTAAAAATCACTGGATATACCTGAAGAATAAAGGGAAATCCCTAATCAGACACATTCCAGTTGACCTGGCTTCTTCATTTTCAATATTTACAGAAGAAAAAAGTATATTGCCTGATAATTATTTTCAAGGGGAAAACGCTATACAGCACGCTGTATAGCGTGCTGTGTGCAGGCAGTAGCCTAGCCTATGCAGAAGCATGGAGAGACAAAGTTAGACTAAAGTTTAGTTTACAAGAAGACTCTCTGCTTTATGCCATGAGGATATCACAATTATACCAAGAGAAGAGTTCCTACAAAGCCATCTAAAGTCATGGAGTATTTGTTGCCTTTTCGTTTGGAGCGTGGGACTTTCACTTTTCACTTTTCTGATGGAATTACTTTTAACAGCGACACATAACAAATAGGCCTACAGTGGACATCACAACGTAAGGTAGGTGATTAATCAATATGCGAATGCCGCGGTGAATGGAGCATTAACAAGAGCAGATTTGAGACTCTCCGTCTATCTTTCACTGTGTGTGAAAAGAAGCGCTGCTGCTGCGCTGCTCAAATTACAACTGTGTGTGTGTGTGTGTGGGGGGGGGGGGGGGGGGGGGGGGCAGACGGAGAGAGACAGAGAGAGAGAGAGAGAGATAGAGTGTGTGGCGGTCCGTGGCGTGGACGCTGCAACATAACTCTTTTTTTCCTCTCTCCTGCTATATTGCTATGGTCCGTGTATTTTACGGCCATCTGAATTCTCATTTCATTATTGACAAACAGTATTCAGTTTAGGTTCTGTGTTCTGAATACTGTTTCTCAAAAACGGGAATTTGTTAATTAAAAATAGGAAAAAGGTTTATTTTTCTTAATACTTTTTAGAAATGTGTCCTTGAAACTTAGAAATAGGTTTTTAAAAACGCCTATATGACCTAATTCCTTACTTTCTTCGGTGCGGTCGCCCTCAGAATGGTGATTTCAGTACAACCACGCTCCTGTACTGAATTCTGTTTTTCCTCTCGCTCAGAGCGTGGAGGCGTGGCGCGGAGCTCTTGATTGACAGCTCGGTTACTGCTGCAGTTACTACAAGGAGACACACGCGGCGCTGTTGGCGCTGTTGTACTAGCAGATAATATTATGGATTAGAGTAGACAATATTATTATACATTTATCCTTTATTATATTTAGATATATATTTACACCCTTTAGCGCTGCCGTAATTTTAAATAAATTAGCCTGCTTTTTGGTTGCATATTAACACAGCGCTGTTATTACATTCTGATTAGACATTGATGCATCCTCTGTGTCAACTCTTAAGTAGCCTAATGAAAAATAAAGTAGGCTAATAGAGACAGACAGACAATGAATACTAATAATAACTAATAATAAAAATTAATAGTATTAACACCATATGACACCTGGGCCGCCAAGGTGCCATATCCGAACTAGCCATTGAAGTAGGCTAAATGAATAGAAACACACACACACACACACACACACACACACACACACACACACACACACACACACACACACACACACACACACACTTGATTTTATAGACACTATCTGTAGCCTACCATCTTCCACAAAGTTGGCTATAGAATGTTAAAACCAATCTGATGATGAGCCCCAGCAAGGCATTACCTCCTTAATTGTGTGTGTGTGTGTGTGTGTGTGTGTGTGTGTGTGTGTGTGTGTGTGTGTGTGTGTGTGTGTGTTCCTATTCATTTACTTCAATGGCTAGTTCGGATATGGCACCTTGGCGGCCCAGGTGTCATATGGTGTTAATACTATTAATTTTTATTATTAGTTATTAGTATTCATTGTCTGTCTGTCCCTATTAGCCTACTTTATTTTTCATTACTTAAGAGTTGACACAGAGGATGCATCAATGTCTAATCAGAATGTAATAACAGTGCTGTGTTAATATGCAACCAAAAAGCGGGCTAATTTATTTAAAATTACGGCAGCGCTAAAGTGTAAATATATATCTAAATATAATAAAGGATAAATGTATAATAATATTGTCTACTCCAGGGTTTTTTCAACAGGTGGTCCGGGGACCACCAGTGGTCCCTGAGAGGGTTTCAGGTGGTCCCCAGGCTAAATGATGGAAAGCTGGTAAAACAGATGTAAACACTTTAAAGTGAAATGGACTCTCTTGGTTTCAATGGCTCTCATGAGTTAAAATATTCATCATGTGAATTATCCCAAGTCTACACAACTAGAGAATGTAGAAGATTAATGGTCATTTTGATCTGTATGTTGGACTGCTTGGTTTCCCAAATCCAGCCTGGAATTGTGGACAAAAGCAAAATAAATCTTTAGTTTTGGGGTCTGTGGGGATAAAATGTCATCAAATGCTGGTCCTCTGTGGCTCAAATTCTGAATAAATAGTGGACCCTGGTATGAAAAAGGTTGAAAACCACTGGTCTACTCTAATCCATAATATTATCTGCTAGTACAACAGCGCCAACAGCGCCGCGTGTGTCTCCTTGTAGTAACTGCAGCAGTAACCGAGCTGTCAATCAAGAGCTCCGCGCCACGCCTCCACGCTCTGAGCGAGAGGAAAAACAGAATTCAGTACAGGAGCGTGGTTGTACTGAAATCACCATTCTGAGGGCGACCGCACCGAAGAAAGTAAGGAATTAGGTCATATAGGGTTTTAAAAACCTATTTCTAAGTTTCAAGGACACATTTTCTGAACAGTATTAAGAAAAATAAACCTTTTTCCTATTTTTAATTAACAATTTCCCGTTTTTGAGAAACAGTATTCAGAACACAGAACCTAAACTGAATACTGTTTGTCAATAATGAAATGAGAATTCAGATGGCCGTAAAATACACGGACCTGCTATGTACCCCCTATGCTGCGTGTGTTCTGTGGTGATGGTGATTGTGAAGAGGGAGCGTTCAGTGCTCTGTTCAGTGCAATCCTCCCCAATTTATCCCCATTACGGACGCTCCGCGTCGCGTTTTTTCCTCACAGATTTATCGATATCTGCCGACGGCATATCGATTATTTATTGCGGGAGGAAGTATTGCGATATATCGATATATCGATATTTCAGCACACCCCTAATGTATACATACAGTATATAGGCTATAAGAGTGACCGTTCGGTGAGTCCATTAGTGAATGCACTTCAACATCGGTGCTATATTTGTGAACGTACGTATGTATGCGGTCACTCTCGATTCGCTCACCCACACATACTGTTAGAGTACTGCAGGGCCGGATGTAATATTTCCCAATTGGGGGGGGGGGCAGGATGAAATGGTAGGGGGGACAGCTTCGCGCCACGGGCGATGAAGTCACTTCGCGCCACGGGTGATGAATCCACACCCATACCATTTTTAGTTACAGGACTTTTATTAGGCAATTAAAGCATCAAGAATAACATCAGTTGTTGTTGAAGATTCAACAGACACGCAGCATGCATAAAGCTAAAGGTCTGACTCAGAGAGTTTTCTGTTTTCAATGATGAAATGCTGTTGGTTTAGTGGTGACACAGCTGTAGTTAGTTAGTAGCAGTAGTAGTGTTTCAAATCATTTTAAGTATAAGCACTTTAATTTGAAATATGTTGGGTTGTTTTGCATGCCATTGTGTTTGGTGGGGCAGACTGGGCTTTTAGGGGGTCATTGCCCCCATGCCTAGATCCGCCCCTGGTGTACTGTGCTACGCAAATACATCACAAGCTCTCTCTTTCTCACACACACACACACACACACACACACACACACACAGACACACACACACGCTGACGGAGAGGCGCGCGGGGACATGCCTCTCGGCCCTGTCAGCTGCTGGACCACGCTCCTCTCCGCTGCCGGCTCCGCTGGGCTCATGATGCCGAGCCGAAAGTTCACATGATATCATAGAGGTCACTTTAGCGTGGCTACCGTTACCGCGGCGATGATTATGCCTTTATTTATAGGCTGTAACATAATGGCCGCTGCGTTGGTCGTGCCGGTGGAGTCAGAGGGCCAGGCTTTAGCCGCGCTAATGAAGACACAACAACAAGGCCAACAACGTGTGGACGGAGGAGTAAGCGCACGGTGCGCTGGTTTGTCTCTGTGTGACTGTTTCATAACCGCAACACTTAGCCTGTACCACGGCGTGGACAGAGGAGTTAACCGGCAATTATGGTCGTTTTTTCACTCAAGTTTAGCAGATACAGTAAAGGGCAAGGCCCTGATACACCTAGCAATGTTTTGATCAATATCAACAAGCAAATTTCAAAATGGAATATTTCACAGAATATGATGTTTTAAACTGTTTGCGATGTCTTATCTTGATTTACTACTGCCCATGGACGAGGCACGATATCCTAACAAGTTAAACAACATCGGAATAGATAGTTGTCCGTATGTTATTAGTTGTTAGGACAGTGCAAAACGAAGTGGAGTGCAGTGGAGACTGCAGACGTAAACATGTTGGGTTCCACAGCCTTCCGGATTAATCCTCTCGGTGGATGTTTTGAAGCCATTTCGTCCTTCTAACGGGTTCTGTTACTTAATGGCAAACGTATAACTTTTAATTCAGGATTTTCTTTTTGTGATTGGTTTTGCAAAAAGTAACACAGCACCCCTTCGGCATCTTCACTCATTGATTTCTAATGGAGCCGAAGGGATTGTTTACCCCACGCTGAAACCGGAAATGACATTTGTGGGCGTTCCTGTCTCAAGAGGGTGTGTATCTAGGAACATTGGATATAACGACACGCGTCGGATGCAGCCTGTGTGTGTAGGACTTTATTCAGATTGTGTGTGGGTGGGTGAGAGAGAGAGAGATGGTTGTTGTTTTTTTTACACCAGTGATGCTTATGAAATGAAGGTGACGTGATGTGACAGATTGATGGATCGGGGGCGGGGGCAGTGCCAACGTGCCCCCCACCACCCGCCATGCCCCACATCATATGCTAGCTGCCATGTTTTATCCCCGTGGCTCGGTTGTAAGAGGCCCACACATCCCCACACGAGGAGTCCCCAATCGCTGCATGGTGTTTTTGGCAGTGATGCTTAGATTTTACCCAGATCTGTACTGTGTACATCCAAACGAACCTCGTAGCGGCAGCGGTTCCCAAACCTTTCAAGATGTGATGCCAAAAGAGAGCACTGAACAGAGTTTGAGACGTAAGACTTAATTTTTTGTGCAATTTCTGGAATTCATTTTGAATGCTTTAAAGTTCAGGAATTGGAATTTCCTTTAAATGTACAAAAAAAACGATTTGGAAATTTCTGACAACATAATTATTTGCACATTTCTGACAATATATTTGTCATCAGCATGTGTGTGTGTGTGTGTGTGTGTGTGTGTGTGTGTGTGTGTGTGTGTGTGTGTGTGTGTGTGTGTGTGTGTGTGTGTGTGTGTGTGTGTGTGTGACTATATATTTGTCAGGACCGTGACGAATTAGTGATGTCTTGATCGTGTCCAGATCAAGGCAATCCAAGACTAGACTAGTAGTAAATCTGTCCCAGAATATCACCTGATTTCAACCAACACAAATCCTCCACTAAAGACAGACGTCTCTGGATGAATCAGAAACTTAAATCAATCATAACTTGTCAGGTCTGGCCCAGAATTATCTTTATTATTCCATTTGGTGAAGAGGTATGACGTAAAGATCATCCCCATATGGGCTGGGATCTGACCATAACGTCTTCTTCTGATTGGTTAATGGATGCATTATCACGCCGATTCCACCTCAGTGTCTACGTAAACACAATCGCTCTGCGTACAAAAAATCACCAGAATTGAGGTATAAATTCAGACACAGGCGTGTGCACGAAACGAGCACACACGCAACAAACAGCAAGGGACTGTGTGGGATGACGCACTGTCGCATGGCGTTTTCTCAGCACAAAACGCCGGCCCTGTTGAAAGTGAACTATAGAGGGATCCCGTGATTTATTACTCCCTGTGTGAAAAGACCTTTAGCCTGGCCTCAATCTGACTCTCTCTGATGCATCCAGGGACGTCCGTCTTTAGTGGACAGGATTTGTGTTGGTGTAAATCAGGTGATTATTCTGGGACAGATCTGACTAGTCTTGGATTGCTTTGATCTGGCCACAGTCAAGACGTCACTAATTTGCTAACTGTGATTACTGGGTATCGTCACCTCTGTATTGTGATACATACAATACATTCTGGACTCTGTTTCTGTATCGTGATGTACAGTATATACTGTATATCGTGGCTGGGGTTTCACATTACATATCATACTATACATATCCTATCCTATTGTGGTGTCTGTATCGCGATACATATCCTATTGTGGTGTCCGTATCGCGATACATGCAGTATATTGTTGTGTCTGTATTGCAATACATATCAAATTGTGGTGTCTGTATCACGACACATACAGTATCATACCATGGTCTCTGTATCGTGATACATATCACATTGTGGCATCTGTATCGCCATACATATCATATTGTAGTGTCTGTATCGCGATACATATCATATTGTGGCCTCGGTATCACGATACATATCGTATTGTGGAGTTTGTATTGCGATAAATACCATACTGTGGCGTCTGTATAGTGATACATATATTGTTGTGTCTGTATTGTGATACATATCATATTGTGGTGCCTGTATCGCGATACATATCATATTGTGGTGTCTGTATCGCGATACATATCATATTGTGGTGCCTGTATCGCGATACATATCATATTGTGGTGTCTGTATCGCGATACTTATCATATTGCAGCATCGGTCTCACGACACATACAGTATCATATTGTGGTGTCTGTATCGCGATACATATAATATTGTTTCCTCTCTATCGCCATACATATCGTAGCGAACATGAGACTGTAGGCAACACCCCCAGCCCTATAGTGGTGTTGGGTGTTTTGCATAGCTGTGGTTTGGGGATGGACGGTTGGTTGGTTGGTTGATGCTATCTGCGTCCCAGACAGCGTTGTGTCTAGTGCTGTATAGTGGAGCTCTTTATGGGACAGCTGAGACCAGGCCAGGCCAGGCCAGACCAGGCCAGTCTGGGGGTGGTGTCAACGGGGGTCTGCAGCTGGGGGGAGGTCTAGGGGGTCTGCAGTCTGGAGCCCTGGGCCGTTGGAGGAGGAGGAGGAGGGCTGGAGCGAGCGTTCATTTGCATGATAAACAATTTAAGATATGCACGGCGACAACATTTGCTTGTCTCCGTCCTGATTATGGATGGATGGCCCACTAACACACACACAGCAGATGACGGCTTCTCACACACACACGCACGTGTGCGCATACACACACACACACACACGCACACACACACACACACACACACACTCCAATAACGTCTAGACACGGGTGTGAGGACGCTGGTTGGCTTTGCAGAAATATATGTTAAGAAATCATAAGACTTATAACTCTTTTCTGGAAAAAACAAACAAACAACAGCAACAAACAAAAATGTTTCTGTGTCAGTGGTTCTGAAAATATGTTGTTACAGGAGACGCGACCTTCCTAGAAGCAACGATACAAGTTAAAAAAAAAAAGTTCACTATGAAAGAATATGTGCAAAGATTTTCACCACTTTTTAACGATTAATCCTTTCTGTCCAGACAATTGAAAAAATATTAGATCTACAAGCCATCCAAGTGGTGTGACATGAGCTTGTAGATCTATATTTTTTATTGTGAAAATTTGGCCCAAATCTTTGAATATTCTGTCGCTGCAAAGGTTTTTAACTTAAATATTTTGCTTCCGGTGTTGTCCCTGGAACTACATATCTTTAGTTTTGGGGTCTGTGGTGCTAAAATGTCATCAAATGGTAGTCCGTGGCTCAAATTCTGAATAAATAGTGGGCCCAGGTATGAAAAAGGTTAAAAACCACTCCACTAGAACCCACCGAAAGGAAAGCAGTCTTAACCAATAACAGCCAAGCCTGCATGTCTCTGTCTCAGTACAGGGGGCGGTTGTAGTGTGTCTGTTAGTGTGTCTGTAGTGTGTGTGTGTGTGGTGTGTGTGTGTGTGTGTGTGTGTTGTGTGTGTGTGGTGTGTGTGTGTGTGCAGTGGTGTGTGGTGTGGAGAGACAATGGTATTTAGCAGGCTGTGTGATGGCATCGTGCCAATCACCAACCCACCCACCTTCTCCTCCACACACACACACACACACACACACACACACACACACACACACACACACAGAGCGCACATGCAGGCTATCTGTCAAGCAAAACGGGGTGGGTGGGAGTTTCTGTGTATGTGGCAGTAGGGCGAGAGTCTCCCTTCTAGTGATATCTTCTTCATGTGTCCAGTGTGTGTGTGTGTGTGTGTGTGTGTGTGTGTGTGTGGGGGTGGGGGGGGGGGGGGGGGGGGGGGGGGGTGTGCCATTGTATGTGAGCGATTGTGCGAGTTCACATGCTTGTGAGTCTTTTGTTCGTCGGGGCGATCCCTTTAATTGCCAATGAATAGACACAGCTGTACACTATGCTGTGTAATTACTGGATGTACACCAGCTGATATGTTATTATATCTACCGGTAAAAGTGACTCTGATGCCATCCTAAAGGAAAAGTGATTCTGATGTTGTTGTTCTAAAAAGTGGCGGACATGGTTGTAGGCATACTTTTGTATGCAGATGATTTCATTCTGCTTGCTGAATGTGAAAAAGATCTACAAACTATGCTCAACATCATTGCAGATTGGTGTCTGAAGTGGAGGTTGGTGGTAAATAATGAAAAAACACAAATTGTTCACTTTAGGAAACCATCCGTAGAAAGGAGTCTATTTACATTTAGTTTTGGGTCTAGTGTTCTGAAATATGTAAATACATATAAATATCTTGGACTTATTTTAGATGAGCATATGAATTTCAAGGAAGGCTCGCAAGTTTTATCCGATTCAGCTGGTAGAGCCCTGGGGTCTGTGTTGAATAAAGTGAAGGCCTGTAAGGATTTGGGATATTACACATATACACAATTATATCAATCATGCGTATGCCCTGTCTTAGATTATGCTGCTGGGATATGGGGTTTTACTGATCGTGAAAATTGTAACTCATTGCAAAATAGAGCTATCAGAGCATTCCTTGGAGTCCATAAGCTTACGCCAATTCTGGCTATTAGT
>CM076973.1:43588721-43643500 GCA_039105355.1 Benthosema pterotum | reverse complement strand
GACGGTTCACCGAAAAAACCCGAACCGTTCGGTACGGGGTCCCACGGTTCAATACGCCTATGAACCGCAATACTTCGGTTCGCGTTCATTCTGATGCAGAGAATGTATTTCTCGGTCACACACCGCCGTACGACGCGGCAGTGTAGTAGCACTCTGTCACAGCACCACACGGCTGCAATCAATGAACAGCGAATGCTCGCGGCGCGCACACACACACACACCACACACACACACACACACACAACACACACACACCCACACACCACGGCGTTTGGGGGAGTTAGGTGGTCTCCAGCACACATACTTTGGAAACAATGCGGCGCGACCTTGTGGATCAGCTATTTAAGCGACGCGAGCTTGTGGATCGGTTATTTACAGAGAATCGAGACCACAAAATGTACGGACCCAGGGTCGGAACGCTTCCTCGGTAACTTTTAATGAGTATTTTATCCACTGCGCGTCGCAATGAAGGGGCTCGATCGCACGTGCGAGTGAAAAGCGACTCGGAAAACAAACAACTGTCTTCCAGTTTGAACGCACGGTCCCAAGCCTATACCCTCGGTCTGGATTCTGGACATATTGTAAAGTGTCCGTGTCGCTTCCTTCCCCGCGTAGAGTACATACATTGTGCCGGCATCATCCTCCTCCAACAAGTGTAGGCCTATCCAAGGGCGGGTTGGCCATCTGGAGTACAGGGAGTTTTACCGGTGGCCTGCGCCACCCCCCAGGGTGGCCTGGCAAAGGCAAAATTGTCCCGGTGGGAAAATATGTGCCAATCCGCGCCTGAGTGTATCTACTACCGTGTGAATCAACGTTGCAGCCCTCAGCCAGCGTATGGCCAGAATGCCGTGCCATCCGTTAAATTAAAAACTATAAATAGGCCTACATACACGGAGATGCAATGCTACTTATTGAAGCAAAGTTTAGCGCAGCCCGATGGCAGGCTGTTGTAGTGTGTGCAGCATAATAACATGGAGAAAATTAATGTTCCCATGCACTTGGCTGTATAAGGCTCAGGCGCAAAATTGTATAGGTCATCTGTCTGTCAGACAGACGCATTTCCTTATTCTAGTATGGATAATAATATCCTTATAAATAAAGCAGATATTGTAAACTAAACTAATTAGTTAACTCTGTCTGTCTACAATGCTTCTGCATGCTACCTGCCTGATACTTAACTGAAACGTGCAGTCAGTTTATTAACCTAGGTATTTTATATTTCCCTTGAAAATAGCCTAATAATGAGGCACAAATAGCAATATACATTTTTTCTTCTGTAAATAATGAAAAGGAAGAAGACAGGCCTACTGGAATATGTCTGAATAGGGATTATGTTTAGTCTAATACCTTAACATTTAAGTTTATAATACAATGTTTTGAAAACTTGATTTATTTTTTTATATTCACATTCAATGTGCTTATAAGTGAAATAAAAGAACATTTTTTAAATTTTATTTTTAAAAGCGAAACGTACCGAAACCGAACCGAAACCGTGGCTCCCATACCGAGTACAAACCGAACCGTGGCATAAGTGAACCGTCCCACCCCTAGTGTTTATAGGCATGCAGCCTGGCTGTCAAACAAGGGGCCTGTCTACAGGCCTGGATACAGTCCAGCATGTGTCTGACCTTGATGTTTGTTTGTTTACCTTGTGTCTTCCCAGGCATAAACATGTAGCGGCCCTGTTGCAGCCTGCACTATAGGGACAGGAAGCAATGTCTCTTCCATATGTCTCTCTCTCTCTCTCTCTCTCTCTCTCTCTCTCTCTCTCTCTCTCTCTCTCTCTCTCTCTCTCTCTCTCTCTCTCTCTCTCTCTCTCTCTCTCTCTCCTTTTCTCTCTCTTCTCTTTCTCTCTCTCTCTCTCTCTCTCTCTCTCTCTCTCTCTCTGTGCACGTGCATCAGTGTGTATGCATGCACCAGCACATGTGCGTGTGACGTGTGTCCATACCTACGCATACACTATAAAGGATATTTGTCCACTTTGCACCACTCCAGCTTGTCTCTTTCTCCTTTCCTCCTTCCTCTGTGAGCTCAGAGCTCTCAGAGCTGTCAGACTGGTTTGGGCTGGACAGATTCCTCCTTTGTTTACCATATCGTTTACCAGGAATGAAACCACCGTGCTGCTGTGCTAAGAAGACTGTCCAGTTTGCTCCTGCGTGTGTGTGTGTGCATGTGTGTGCGTGTGTGCGTCTCTGTGTGAGTGTAAGAGAGAGAGAGAGACAGTTTTGTAACATCAAAATATATAAACTATGTAGTCACTAAAGTATAAAAATTAATGTAGTGGAATACGTGTACAATGTTTGCCTCTGAGACATGCACACGTCCAAGGATTGTGTGTGCAAAGTTTGGCATCGACCGGGCTTCGCGGCACGGCCGATGAAGTCGCACCCATACTATTTTCAGTTATAGGACTTTTATTAGGCAAGTAAAGCATCAATAATAACAATCAGTTGTTGTTGAAGTTACAACAGACACGCAGCATGCATAAAGCTAAAGGTCTGACTCAGAGAGTTTTCTGTTTTCAATGATGAAATGCTGTTTGTTTAGTGGTGCCACGATTATAGTTAGTCTTTGAGATATATCTTTGAAATTTGGGTTGTTTTGCTTGGCATCATGTTTGGTGGGGCGGTCAGGGCATTTAGGGGCTTCATGCCCATGCCTGCTGGCCATGTGCAGGACATGCATGGTGCTGTGGTCTGCCCTGTGTCCTTGCAGGCCGGTCTGCAGACTGGCTGGTAATGGGACTGTCTGTTATTTCCCTTTCTCCTCTGTCAGCACTGCAGACTCCCAACACACAGCCGTAGCTCAACAACTAACAAGGTTCATCCGCCAAGCCTCTGCTTTCCTTCCATGTCTGCTCACTGTGACACTACGTCTCTATTACTGTGTATTCACTGGCTTTCTTTCTTGTTTGAGGGGCTATAGCTCCTCCTGTGTCCAGCTTTGAGGGTTTGCATGGAAACACAAACTTTGCCCTACACACAAACACACAACATTAAATTCCACTGAAGCGTTTTTTAATGCTTGCTTAAACACAATCATTGTTTGTATTTACAAACAGGTGTTGGTAATTAGCAGGAAGGAGATGACAGTGGTTCCCATGCGGGTGCGATTTCTTTCTTTCTTTCTTTCTTTTCTTTCTTTCTTTCTTTCTTTCTTTCTTTCTTTCTTTCTTTCTTTCTTTCTTTCTTTCTTTTTTCTTTCTTTCTTTCTTTGTAGCTTTGTGGGAGCTTGGGTTCACCTTTGTCGTGTGCTAGTAGTAGTGAAGTAATGTGGGAATGCTATAAGTTAAAAGCAGCGTTGTGGCCATTCTTGGAGTGGTTGAACTTTGAACGCTGAAACCATCCGGCCATAGGCCTATAGGCTATGTAGTCATGGCTGTTTGACAAACACGCCTGCACACAGCAGCCCCCCCCCCCCCACCCCACACACACATACAGTACATATACACACACACCAGGAAAGTCAGCCATTTAAGTCCTAAAAGCTATATCAGAGAGGATAAGCAGTGCATCATGGCTCGCTGTGAGATATTCAGCAGTATCTCAATGTTTTTATTTTCCATCCATGGCTATAGTTTTCTGGCACCCTGGGCGCCGTGTATACGCTTATGAGACTATGAACAGTAGTTGCGGAAGTTACTGTATTCCCAGTCCCCAGAGAAACAACCCTGTTCAGTCCTCACTAGCATCTTGACTTGTTCACTCTTATTTTCTGAAAAAAAAAAAAAAAAAAAAAAAAAAGATTTCAAGCAGTTACAGAAGTGTGCACACGATTCTATCTTTTAAACCTTTACAGCCGCTTTGCCAGCACAAAGTGAGAAGTAAAATGTTTCCGCGGGGTGTATATTTTCGGAAGCACCGCACCGCTATTGGCTGAAAAATACGCATCAGGCATATAGCTAAAGGTCTGACTCAGAGTTTTCTGTTTTGAATGATGAAATGCTGTTGGTTTAGTGCATGGTGCCAAGTTAGATAGTAGCATAGTGTTTCAAAACATTTCAATTATAAGCACTTTCATTTGAAATGCATGTATCTTTGGAATTTGGGTTGTTTGGTCAGGGCATTTAGGGGGGCATTCCCCCCACCCCCCCCATGCCCATGCCTAGATCCGGCCCTGGTTCCTCTCCTCCTCCTCCTCCTCCTCCTCCTCTCACACCAACTATAACTCCACCACCTTCTCCTTTCACTGTACATCCATAAATCTCCCTCTTTGGGTCGTCCCCGAGGCCTCAGCTCAGACGTCACTTTAAAAGCATGATATTGTTTACCCAGGATACAGTGCTGTTGGTCGGCCGTGTGGCACTGCAGCACTACTCCCCCCCCCCCCCCATCCCCTCTCATGTCTATTTGACTCAAACAGTGTTGGGTAAACTGTGGTTGGACGTCTCCCGACAGAGATGTTGGACGTCTCTCCGACTGGAAAAGCAAGCTGACCTTAAAGCTGAGCTTAAGGCCTGCTGCTCTCCATCACTCATCACTTCACGCAGACTCTGGAGAACGTTTAGTATATGATGACCTTTTATTTGTCTAAAATTCCGGTCAACAGCGGTTGTGGGTTTTGGGAAGTTGTGTCAGTTGTGCCATACGAAAGAAAAAGGGGAACAGAACAGTTAAGGTTTGGTTTGGTTTGTAGAGCAGTGTTTGGTTGGTGGAGAATACAACTATAGTGTGGTATCCTACTACAGTGGTTAACCAGTGGTCCCTGAGAGGATTCCAGGTGGTCCCCAGCTAGATGATGGACCGTTGATAACCAAATGGACTCTTCTCTATCCTTCTCTCCTTGTGGAAACAAACGTGACTTAAAAAAAATAAAATAAAAATGCAAACAAGTCACATGGAATCTGATGTTTACAAATTCTGAGGTGGTTTCAAAACAGATATGAATCTGATTTCGGGAGATCCATCAGTCTCAGTCTGAACGCAGCAACATGATCTAAATCGGATTACGCTTGTTAGTGTTAAGATTTATTCAAATAATTGGATTCCAATCTGCATGTCTGTTAAATGCTGGGTGTGGTTGCCACTTTAAAAGCAAGTCTGAAACGCATAGAGAACTGCTCACAATGTGAACAGTCAGGCCAAAGGATCGGATTTGGCCCGGATGTGAGTGCAGCACAAACGTGGTCCTTATTTATAACTTATAACTTCAATAGGTGGAAAGTTCCAGTAACCTGTTAGTCATAATGCTGTTCTTTTCATTGTAATGTCCTGTGGGTCTTGTGTTATGAAATCAGGTAACTTATCTGTCTCTTCATTCTTGTAAAAGTGACCCATGTCTCAATGTTTTTAACAGTAAAATAAAAGTTACATACTATGGTATACTGTAGTTATAACCTACAGTATGTGATGACTAGGAGCAGGCAGCAAGTCAATGCTAACCAAAGTCATTGATTTTGCTGAAAGGTTGTTGCAGGGCATTGCAAACAGGGAAATGATGTTGGCTGGTATTCTCCATCGCTGTGGTGTAGACAGGTATGGTGTAAGTCTTCTCCTTGGCTGCATGGCAGCAAATCAGGTCTGGGGCTTTTTGTGTAGGCCAAAAACCTGCACCACCAGACCTGGGCCCGGGCTTACCAAAATATATAGTCATAATAATTAAAACCTAATTCAAAAAGTCCAGAAATTACCTGACTCCCCAATTAAAAATGTTACTGTACTCCCACTTTGTTCATCAGGAGTTGAAGCTCTTGATGCCCCAGACCTGATTTGCTGCCATGCAGCCAGTGAGAAGACTTACACCATACCTGGCTACACCACAGCGATCGAGAATACCAGCCATTATCAAAACAACAACGACAACTGGATATTCCTATACCCCGATGAAATCTGTCCCATTTTAACCAGAGTGTGTTAGCCGAGGAGCTGGAGTTGAGAGCTGTGGCGTCTCGCAAAATGAAAATAGGGGTCACTGGTGGTAGTTTAAGCGATTAGCATAGGCTAATGACTTCAGAGGATACGAACAGGAGGTGTGGACACGATTGGGGAGAGAGAGGGGAGAGAGAGGGGAGAGAGAGAGAGAGAGAGAGAGAGAGAGAGAGAGAGAGAGAGAGAGAGAGAGAGAGAGAGAGAGGCCATAGTTTCCCAAGAAAGGGTGACCAGGTTTCCCTCTTTGCGTGGGACAGACCCCTCATTTCCAAGACTTTTCAGGTGTCTCACAAATTGAGCTCCTGTCTGTCTGTCTGTCTGTCTGTCTGTCAAATTGTCTGTCTGTCTGTCTGTCTGTCTGTCTGTCCCACATTGTGACTGTCAGAGTTCTGTGTTCAAAAGCCCAAAAATATTTGGGCTTTCTGTTAAAATAACCCCAGTATTCCCCTGCATGGTCACCCTACGGTGGTGGCAGGAGGTATAGGCCTACAAACCCTCTTCGGTTACACAAAACGTCTGCCTATAATATGTCCAGGGACGAGGGGCTATTATTAGACTCATTTTTTTCTTACTCTCAGTTATTTGAGAGCAAGGAGCAGTGCTTTTAGGGCAGGCAGCCCCGGGCAGCCCTGTCCTATGTCCTGTCCTGTATGTTAGTGTGGCTAACGGACCACTTGGGTTACTGCCCTGTAGATTAAGTGAAATTTTAGCAGTTTTTCTTTCTCTCTCTCTCTTTCTTTCTCTGTTTTTCTCAGGGGGGCGTCTAAATGCCAGTCTGCCCCACCAAACACGATGGCATGCAAAACAACCCAAGATATTTCAAATTAAAGTGCTTATATTTAAAATGATTTGAAACACTATTACTGCTACTAACTAAACTACAGCTGTGTCACCACTAAACCAACAGCATTTCATCATTGAAAACAGAAAACTCTCTGAGTCAGACCTTTAGCTTTATGCATGCTGCGTGTCTGTTGCAACTTCAACAACAACTGATGTTATTATTGGTGCTTTACTTGCCTGATAAAAGTCCAGTAACCAAAAATGGTATGAATGAAGCCGCATCCATACCAGTTTCTCCTGCAACCCCCCCCAATGGGAAATGCTACATCCGCCCCTGCTCTCTCTCTGTGGGCCTGCATGGATATAAAAAAGAAGAAAAAATGCACAAAGGAAGCAGCTGCTGCTAATGTAATCTAGGATGGGGTGCCGCGGTGTAAAGCTGTCCACCGCGCTTTTTGTTTTTCAACTGCTCTGCTCCTCCTTCAGCTTATACAGCTTCTCTTTGCTTTTTCATGTTTTACACCTCCTTAAAGGGATAGTTCAGATTTTTTGGAAGTTAAGCTGTATGAAATACTTGTCGTTAATATAGTGGTGTCAACTGTATTAATTGTTGTCCAGAGTCCCGTGGTGGGAGTTCTGCTCTGGCTTTGTTGTTTTGTGGAGGTCACTGGCAATATTACGCAGTAAAAGTAAGTGAATCCACAAAACTAACTTCCTTTGTATTGTTGACCCTTTTCTAAATATTAGCACGTCCTTCATTCATTATTGACCACTCTATATCAAAGTTCAAAGTTCAACCCTGCTTGTTAGTGTCAATGCCAGTGGCAGGATGAATTGCCACACTTTCTTTTTTTCTTTCTTTCTCTTATTCGTTTTTTGTCCTTGGATTTTGAAACCAGTTTTTCACTCCTGTGTCAACTCAACTGTCATCCTGTTCTCCATACACACCATACAGCCACCCGGACTCCATATATGGAGAAATACGGGGAAAGCAACGTACTGGAGGGGGTCAAAGGTTCACAAGATAGCTGTCGGTTAAGTTTCTGAAGTCTCTCTTTGTCTGTGCGTGTGCGTGTGCGTGTGTGTGTGTGTGTGTGTGTGTGTGTGTGTGTGTGTGTGTGTGTGCGTGCGGTGTGTGTGTGTGCGTGCACACTGCATGGGGCTTTCCTGCACACTGTATCAGCTGGACACATTAACATGTACAGTATAGCCTATATGAACTGTACATATATACAGCACTATATAGGCACTGTATGTACAGTACAGTACCGTACAGTACAGTGTGACCTTGCACAAGACCTTCTACAAACAGGGGCGGATCTATAGGCATGGGCATGGGGGGCCAATTCCCCCCTAAATGTCCTGACTGCCCCACTACTACTGCTACTATAACTACAGCTGTGTCACCACTAAACCAACAGCATTTCATCATTGAAAACAGAAAACTCTCTGAGTCAGACCTTTATCTTTATGCATGGTGCGTGTCTGTTGCGACTTCAACAACAACTGATGTTATTATTGATGCTTTACTTGCCTAATAAAAGTCCTGTAGCTGAAAATGCTATGGGTGCATCATCGACCGCGGCGCTTCGCGCCACGGTCGATGAAGCCGCCCCCATAGCATTTTCTCCTGCCCCCCCCAATCGGGAAATGTTACATCCGCCCCTGTCTACAAAGTTCCCATCTAAACGTCTTCTCAGAATGCACCACCAGGCTGCTGGAGCGTAGCGGATAGGACAGGGTCGTGGCTCCGGTCCGGGGCCCACCCTGGTGTCACTCCGGCTGGGCTGACAGCCCTTCTCTTATAATGACAGGCTGGCTGCATGGGGGACCCCTGACTCACGTTTGGCACAGGCCTGCATGTGGACTCACATTCCTGTCAGAGAGCTGTCTCTGAGTGGAGGCCAGTGGAACGTGTGTGTGTGTGTGTGTGTGTGTGTGTGTGGTGTGTGTGTGTGTGTGTTTGTGTGTGTGTTGTGTGTGTGTGTGTGTGTGTGTGTGTGTGTGTGTTGTGTGCGTGCATGTGTGTGTGTCAGAGACACACTTGTTGACTTTAACACACTATTGTGGAGTAACCCTAACGACTTAATGGACTTAATGACTGGACTTTTGAGCACTATGAATGGTTAGACCTTTACAAACTTACGACTAGTTTATTTTAGTTCATTATATGTTGGTTTGTTTGGATTCACTGACAGCAGGGCTGGTGGGATGACTGATGGTGATTGGTGGACTGATGAGTGGCGGCCCAACCGCTGGAGAGAGGCGGATGAGTGGGCTGGACCTGTGAGTTTGAATGCAGTGGCGTTTCTAGCAATTTGGGGTAACAGCTAAAGTAATGTGTTGTACGATTACGACAGAACAATCAAGAATTGGCTTTTTGGTCTAGGTCTAGGTCTTGGTCTTGTTCTCGACCCCTCTAGGTGCTATAGTCTTATCTTGATCTCGTCTTGACAAGTCCGTGATTGTCTCGGTCTCGTTTTGGTCTCGACCAAGCTATCGCTTGGCCTCGATTTAGGTGGTCTTGACCACAACAGCATACAAATGGAACCAAATGGAACGCTCTCAGAATAACAGAAGCGTCTAAAGAAATCCATTAACATGGTGAAAATACATCTTGATGATGTCATCAAGATGTTTCACCATGTTAGTGGTTTTATTCAGACCTCCATTTCTTGGGAACACAGATATCTGTCTCATCATGTCCACCTAGCATCTCTAGGGTAAACTAATGACATATTAGAAAGTTGAAAATGGGTGGACTTCCCCTTTAATTCAATATCCACTCGCCTCTCCTATATGTGGGTGTCCTTTTACTTCCGTGGCTACTGTGTGTGCGTGTGCGTGCACGTGTGCATGCCTGTGTGTAAAGCCTGTCTTGCCGGTGCTTGTTGAGGAATGCCTGAGTTAACAGGGAAGATGTCTCAGAGGTGGACTTATAGCAAACCAGAGCCTTATAGTGGGAGAGTTGTGATATTCATGTACCGAAACCAAAGAGCAGCAGCCCGGTCACGTGGCTCGCCTCTCTGAGTCCTAACTGCAGTTGGAAATACGTTGTTTTCATCGTGAACGGCACAAATAAGAGCTATTTTAGTTACATATGCAAAACGACACAACTAAAGTATTGTTCAGTCACGACTGCTGTCTCTGTAATGTTTATATTTTACGAACGACTAAAATAAAGGGATTTAAAGTCATTAAAAGGATCCCTGACTGCATCTTATTTTTTCATAAATAGAGAATATTTCACTCAACAGGAACTGCTCCTGGCGCAGGATGATGATGTCACGTGTGATCTAGCTCTGTGGAATAAATGGATGAATATGCTCATGTGGCATCATCATCCTGTGACCGGAGCACCTCCTATTGAGTGAAAGATTCTCTATTTATGAAAGAAATAAAGGTTTGAAGGTGTTTTTATCTGCATGTTTTAGTATATATAAGGCAAGTATAGTTTTTAAGGCATAATTGTCTCATTAGCCAGGGATCCTTTTAAAGACGGACTATTGCCATTGAGTCCAATGCATTTCTGCCTACTGAGTCCTACCAGAGCCCTACTCCTAGTCCTACTTCCCAACTACAGTCTCGCGAGACGGCCCGTATTGCGAGAACAAGGCACTAGTATTCTGCTCCCTATATCCCATTCATGTCATCGACTTCTGGTTTGAAAGTGGACCCATAGGCTCCTACATGCTCCTCCAGCAGCGTGAGCGACTGGGGACATATAGGAGTGAACGGGAATATTGCAACTCTCCAACTGTAAGGCTCTGTAGTAAAGCAGCCAACCAGCCAGTGGCCCGGTCAGCCAGTCAGTCAGACAGCCAGACATGAAAGCAGCCGGTGGGTCAGTCTGTGTCCTGTGGACTGGCTGCAGCTGTCTGGATATAAATCCTGCCGTCGCCAAAGAAGCAGATCCTTTAGCTGCTTCCACCACAAAGTGTTCAAACTGCTCTCCATCGTCTCTCTGGCATTCAGTCACTCTAATTCAGTGGTTTTCCAACCAGTGGTCCTTGAGAGAGAGAGTTCCAGGTGGTCCCCAGCATGCAGATGGAACTCTTTGAGGGCGTAAAAATGAAACCGTAAAAGAAGTATTAAAAAAAGGGCAAAAACATAAAGAAAAGTGTGAAAATGAGCGTATTTTTTTACACTCTTAAGAGTTAAAATATTCATTATTGGAATTAGCCCAACTCTACACAACTAGAGAATGTAGAAGATTAATGGTCGTCTTGATCTATGTCTGCCTGTTTCTGGATTTTCAGAATTCCTTTTGGGGTCTGTGGGGTCAAAATGTCATCAAGTGATGGTCCTCCGTAGCTCAAATGCAGTGAATACGCAACGTTTGATATTCAATCTCGCTGGCATATTAATAGATGTCTGTCTGTCTGTCTGGCTGTCTCTATGTTTTGAAGCCGTCTCATACATTTGTTTTACACGGCTCCTCTCGCTACTTATTAAGAGCTCTCGTAAAAAAGGGAGAAGCTTTTATTGTGGCGCAATAAAGGTGCACGTATGCGCCCACGTATGCTCACGCTCACACACACACACACACACACATGCACACACACACACACACACACACACACGCACACACACACACCTACACTTAAACGCCACACATGTTTGCTTGAACCAGATGACCCAGTAATACCAAAGTAAAGTACATGCTCTTATAGGTCTACCCATAAGGCCTGTTTTGCCACCCTGGGCGGTTCCTCTGCCTCGCCCCCCTCCACCCCACCCCATCACCCTCCCTCCTCCACCCCACCTCATCACCCTCCCTCCTCCCCAGGGGTAGGTCTGTATACCCCCCCCCCCCTCCACTATAAGTATAGTCATCTATAGGAGCTCTTTGCATGGACCCCAGACACATTTTTGGCACGGCGGCGCAGGTAGCATTCCAGCACGGTTTGAGATCTTAGGGCTCTAGCCCTCGTTAAAAAAAGGCAACGATTTATGCCCCACAGCTGGGCACAAAGGAGTACAACGCACAGGTTGGCTGTAGCTTCATTAAGATCACGTCTCTCACTGCTGCTGCTGCTGCTGCTGCTGCTGCTGCGTACATGTAGGGGTCCGGGGACCACCAGTGGTCCCTGAGAGGGTTCCACGTGGTCCCCAGGGTAAATGATGGAAAGTTGGTTAAACAGATTTAACTCTTGAGAGCGTAAATCTTTTTTACGCTCTCGAGAGTTAAAATATTCATCATCTGAATCAGCCCAAGTCTACACAACTAGAGAATGTAGAGGAATGGTCATTTTATTTTATCTACAGTATGTTTTGTATCCCAAATCCAGCCTGGAATTGTGGACAAAAAGCTAAACAAGTCTTTAGTTTTTGGGGTCTGTTCTGGGGGTGAAGATGTCATCAAATGGTGGTCCTCCGTGGCTCAAATGCTGAATAAATAGTGGGCCCTGGTATCAAAATGGTTGAAAACCGCACTGCCGTATACTGTAGGCATGTTTGCGATAAGCCTATATACCTCCGGGGAGAAGAGGACAAAAAGGCATCCACATGTTGTGAGTTTATGACTGCATCTGTTTGGGATGCAGCCAAATCTATACACCTCCAGGACAGGACAGGGTGTTGTGGTTGGTTTGGAACTGGACCCAAAAATAAGTGTTGCACGTTAAACGCTCTGAGAATATCTACAACAGAACAAAGGTTCCACCTGTGGATCACGCTGTGATCTTCTACATCTTGCTATTTTCACTCATTTGTCTTTTTGGGTCACAGACAAAAACTCTTTGGGGAAAAAAACAATTATTCAGAATTTGAGCCACAGACCATCATTTGAGGACATTTTAGACCCACAGACCCCAAAACTAAAGATTTATTTTGTTTTATCCACAGCACCAGGCTGGATTTTTGTGAACAAAACATGGAAAACATACAGATCAAAATGACGAACATTCTACATTCTAATCATGTAGACTTGGGCTAATTCATATATGAATATTTTAACTTGAGAGTGAAAAACGGTTAGAGTTACATCTGGTTAACCAACTTTCCATTTAGCGTGGAACTCCCAACCACCTGGAACTCTCTCAAGGACCACTTAAAAACCTGAAAACCTCTGATCTAGGTGGCTCTGGCAATGCACCAAACACACCGAGGTTCATGTTCGGTCTGTCGGTCCACCATTTTGACTTGGTCTCTCCCTGCCTCCTTCAGCTGGGTGTCGTTGGCTGTTAGAGAGAGAGAGAGGCCGATCACATCGGACCACATGTCTCCAATTAGTGAGCAGGAATCTGGTATATATACGTTGAGGATCAGGCTCTGCTCGCTGCAAGCAGGATGATGAGGAATGGTAGGGAGCGTGGGCCTGCCACCGCCCGGCATATGGCCCATCCATCTTATGGAACGTTATTGATGGTAAGCGTTATGCGTGTACGTATTAACTATGAGCTGCCTTCGCCCCCTACCCCACCACAACACCACACTACACCCCACTCTGTTCCCAAACCGTACATGTGTTAAACTGCTCTCTGATGCAAATGGAACCGCACTACTGCGTTATACCATTCTCTGATGCAGATGGAACCGTACTACTGCGTTATACCATTCTCTGATGCAGATCGAACCACACTGCTGCGTTAAACTGCTCTCTGATGCAGATGGAACCGTACTACTGCGTTATACCACTCTCTGATGCAGACAGAACCACACTACTGCGTTCTATAGAACCATACTGCTTTGTTATACCGCTCTCTGATGCAAATGGAACCGTACTATTTTTGTTATACTGCTCTCTGATGCAGATGGAACCACACTACTGTTTTATACCGCTCTCTGATGCAGATGCGGGGAAGTATAACAAAGTGAATTGACTGTACTTGGGCACAGTGTTGCAGCATTCATACTTTGCTGCGCACTTCCAGTAGACACTCTCTAGTGGAAGTGGAAAGATTGAAAGATTTAGTGTACTTGTGACTTTGTAGTATGAATTACAATTTTTTAGGTGTTTACCTGGTAAGTTAAAGGGGACTTTCCTGTAATACACACAGCCGTATTCCAGGTCAGGTTTTTGCAACGTGGGGATATCCCTAATTATTATACTAACTATGTTTGTACATTTACTCAAGTAAATTTGGAATTTCCCTACCTTTCCTTGTGTATATACTGTATGTGTGTGTGTGTACAGTTCCCAGCTGTTTTTTTTTTTTGGAAGCTCTCTAACTGGCGAGGTGGGTATTAGTGTCAAGTGTCGTGCGTTGAGACGTGGTAGAACGCACAAAGGAGCCATTTGTAGGTCAGTGTGGATGTGGATTTGTGACGACCAACTTCCCCTCGCTCTTGTGAAGACTTGCCATGGCCTCTTCCTGCTTCTGTCACAATGTCCTGAGGGGAGGGGGGGGGGTTGAATTATTACAGGGCCGACAGGAGGACGTTTTTGCAATTTTAATCGCGGTTTGGAAAGCGCGTGGGTTGAGAGACGTTGCAGGCGAGGGCCGTTTCCCCCCTGTATCCCCGTCCAACTTCTGTATGAATTAGTGATGTGGAAGGATGGATGGATGGATGGATGGATGGATGGATGGATGGATGGATGGATGGATGGATGGCACAGGGTGGACAGTGTTGGAAGTTGTCAATTACCTTTTTTCACTAAAAAACCAGAGTAGACAACGACAACTCGGGTCGTGACAAACCAAACCATGAAAGCAAATACGTTTTGGACTAAAAAGAAGGAAAGCAACAACAAAAAAGTGTTGGGACCTTTCTAGTGAGTTTTTAGGCTCCAAATATTGTTGGATGTCATGATGTTGTCTTTGTCTGCGGCGTAATCGTCTTTATACAGATACTTTTAAAAAAGTCTGAGGAAAATGAACGGGGGAATCTCTTTCCGCAGAATCTGACCAGGCCTTGTTCAAACCTCTCTCTCTCTCTCTCTCTCTCTCTCTCTCTCTCTCTCTCTCTCTCTCTCTCTCTCTCTCTCTCTCTCTCTCTCTCTCTCTCTCTCTCTTTGTGATATGTTTTGTACAATATGTCTGACCCTCTGAAAACAAGCCTATACTGATATCTGGAAATTTTAACCACTGAGTCTGAGTCGCATCATCGCGCGCGCGCACACACACACACACACACACACACACACACACACACACACACACACACACACACACACCAGATGGGGACGCGTGTTCTAAGTGTCAGCCCCCACAGCCTTCAGGGCCACGGGACTCGGCCAAACACACTGGCCCTCTTGTATTTTAGTGCCCCTACCCCCCCATACCCCCTCTACCCCCCCCCCCCCCCCTCCCCCCCACAATGCCTTGAGGCTTCATATGCATAACGGGGCCGCTATCAATTGGACCCGAGCTCACATGCCCACACCACCCCCCTCACTCCCACAGTCTCTCGCCCAACCCTGGAGGTGATAGGACATGAGTGGAAAAAAAAGAAAGGAAAAAGAAATAAGCGCTCGCGTCTGAAAACGTCCCGTTGTTCTGCCATGGTTGTTCTGCCACGTCTAAATGTTGGCCTAGTGGAGGAGAAAGAGACTGTGTTTGTACTGACTAGCAGGGCGGATGTAACATTTCCCAATTGGGGGGGGGGGGGCAGGAGAAAATGGTATGGGTGCGGCTTCATCGCCCATGGCGCGAAGCGTCACGGACGATGAAGCCGCCCCCATACCATTTTCGGTTGCGAGACTTTTATTTACAATAAGCATCAATAATGACATCAGTTGTTGTTGAAGTTGCAACAGACACGCATCATGCATAAAGCTAAAGGTCTGACTCAGAGAGTTTTCTGTTTTCAATGATGAAATGCTGTTGGTTTAGTGGTGACACAGCTGCAGTTAGTTAATAGCAGTAGTAGCAGTAGTAATGACGTGTCATCATCTCAAGAAGGTATAGAGTCCTTTGGAACTAAAACATGAGCATTAGAAAGGAAACAGGGAGAGAGATGTGTGACCTGTGTGTGTGTGTGTGTGTATGTGTGTGTGTGTGTGTGTGTGTGTGTGTGTGTGTTGTGTGTGTGTGTGTGTGTGTGTGTGTGTGTGTGTGTGTGTGTGTGTGTGTTTTGAAATGTGTGTGTGTGTGTGTGTGTGTGTGTGTGTGTGTGTGTGTGTGTGTGTGTGTGTGTGTGTGTGTTGTGTGTGTGGACATCTCTACAGGTATGTGCCTGTACATGGCCCCTATAGCTTCAAACCCCAAAGGGCCATATTTTCGCTCTCCTAAAATG
The DNA here is from genome assembly GCA_039105355.1 of Benthosema pterotum. Lineage (NCBI taxonomy): Eukaryota > Metazoa > Chordata > Actinopteri > Myctophiformes > Myctophidae > Benthosema > Benthosema pterotum. The sequence continues at coordinate 43,627,670 of CM076973.1, read as the reverse complement.
ATTTTACTTTTTTCTCTTTACCATCAGTATTTTGAATAGTTATTTGACTTGATGATGACATACGATTTTGCAGAGTTGCCCCTCGCTTCACAAATGTGTAATTTCTTATATGAGGCATTCTAAAACTGGAAATGCATGCAGCTGTCAGTACAAGCAAGACGCTTGATTTGTAAGCCTGTAAGTGCGAGATCGTCTGTTCGTGCGCGCGTGTGTGCACGTGCGTGTGCCGTTGCAGGCAGGCATTGCAGGCAAGAGTAAGAGTGACACTACAGTGTTATAGGAACGGAACAGTGTTGCGTTTTCTGCACCTTTTTGTATTAAATGCGACCCACAGTCGCATTATCTGCTTTGAATGCGCAGCGTTGGGTTTGACAAATCAAGGCGGAGCGTCATTCAACTTTTTGTTAATTCTTTTATTGGATCAAGTTGAAATGCCTGTTGGTGTGGTGGTGCAACAGTTGTACTGTATAACAGCAGTAGGCCTATAGCCTGTAGTGTTTCAATTAGTTTCATAAGCTCTTTAAAACTTTTTTGGGAGGCGGTCACGTGTACATGCATTTCAGCCAATAGCCAATAGTCGCTACTCTCTCCTGTTCCAGATACTCTAGTACAGTGGTTTTCAACATTTTTGATACCAGGGCCCACTATTTATTCAGCATTTGAGCCACGGACCACCATTTGAGGACATTTTAGCCTCACAAAATCTTGGATATGTGGGGCAACATTTCTTTTGCTTTTGTCCACAATATACCACAGGCTGGATTTGGGAAACAAAACAGTCAAACATACAGATCAAAATGACCATTAATCTTTTACATTCTCTAGTTGTGTAGACTTGGTGCTAATTCAGATGATGAATATTTTAACTCTTGAGAGTGTAAACATGAAACCAAATGGACCCACAAGGCTCCATTTGGTTTTATGTTTTCGCACTCAAAGAGTTACACCAGGTTAAGCAACTTTCCATCATTTAGCCTGGGGACCACCTGGAATCCTCTCCCCGGAGAACCTGTTGAAAACCCCGGCTCTATAGCATTGGAGAGTGTCGCTACTCTATCGTATCCCAGATACTCTATATAAGCAAAGCATGTGAGCACTTTCATCCAGCACTGTGTGCACAATAGTGAGTCAGTCAGGGAATAAGAAGCGTTCCTATTGGCTGCAGGGTCTGTGTTAGATTGAATCAGGGCCATACATAGGGCCAATTGGCCTTATAGTTTGCGTATGCTGCAGTCGAGACAAATCATGTCCAAGAAGGCAAGCGGTATGCTCTCTCTCTCTCTCTCTCTCTCTCTCTCTCTCTCTCTCTCTCTCTCTGTGACAGTGTCGAACGCCCCGCAGGGCGTTATCTCGCCCATGCCTTGCCTTCACCTCTGCCTGCCTCTCCTCCACTGATGCTATCTATGGGGAGATTTATGCAGAAACGTGCAGCGAGTTCACCCCCATGCACACATGCGTAGCACACGTGGTGTGTGTGTGCGTATACATCTGTGCAATTGGGGGAATTCGCTGCATCTCCCACCCTCACTCTCTCTCCCTCTCTCTCTCTCTCTCTCTCTCTCTCTCATCATCTCTCTCTCTCTCTCTCGATCATGGTTGTTTTTGTGCCTGTCACGTCACGCAGGGAATGAATGGACGGAGAGGGGCTGGAGGGGACGCCGTGACTCGTGGCGTATATGCGTGGGCCACCGCGTGGCCTTAGCTTGTCAGCATCTGGGTGGAGGCTATCTGTTCTGCTGGCCTGCATGGCCATGGTGCTTCATATGTGGGAATGACGGTTGTTAGACCAAGAGATGATGGTCTAACAAATTAAACCAAATGGAGCCACAAGGGTCCATTAACATGGTGAAAATACATCTTGATGATGTCATCAAGATGTTTCACCATGCTAGTGGTTTTCTTCAGACCTCCATTTCTTGGGAACACAGAATGGGGGAACTTTTTTATCATGTCCACCCAGCACCTCTAGGGCATACCCAAGTTGGCTTTGTCCGCGGCGTAATAGTTGTACTTTATGAATAATTTTCAAAATGAATGGGGAATCCGTTTCTGGAACAGGGGCGACGTTACGAGGGGGTGGGACTGCGCAGCTCGAATCCACACATTGTCTAACTAAGTCTGGGTTCTGCTTATTGAGACATAATCCTACACCTTGACAGAACGCGCTCTACCTTTCCATCCGTCCCCATGGAGCGCTTGGAGACTCTTCCCTCCCATTTGGGATCGTCGCACCGCCAGTCTAAAAATACACTGCCACTTTGATTAAGTCTTCTCATACACCTGGATATGTGTGCTTAATAAAGCCAGGCCTGGCAGGTTGCAGCTCTCTTTTGTTTCCGTTGAAAGGCTGTGCCTTTTTGTTGTTGACGGTGGATCCTTCCTCTGGTCCTCTGCACTGGAAGAACTATATCACGCAGACTCTTTGCACAAGCGACTGTCCGTTTAATTAGCACGGTTTATAAGTCAAGCAGTGCAGAAGTATTTTCATAGCGTTATGGTATCTGGGATGAGAAACCAGGGCTGGGAGACCTCCTGCTGCTACAGCAAGTGGGACCAATCTCTATGCTCAGCCCTGATAGTCTGCTATGCTGTAGTCACTGGATCAGTGTCAGAGGATCACATCCTACGGTTTATACAGAGAACACACTCTATGGCTGTAGTCTGCTATGCTATAGTACAGTAGTTTTAGTACAGTGCTATAGTACAGTGTTTTTTTGTTTTGTTTTTTACCAGGGCACATTATTTATTTTAGCCACGGAGGAGAACCATTTGATGTTGAGTTTAGTCTCTCGTGAAAAAGAGCTAAAAAGACATGCACATCCAACCCGTAATAGGGCAGGTGCCGAGCAACAAACAATTGAAACCAAAAATGATAAAGAAAAGCTTGCACACTGAGGGCTCAGATGCTGGACTGGTACCTTTTATTGCATAAAGGTGAGTAACGTTTGGAGCACAATGCTCTTCCTCAGACTGGAGTCAGACCAGTCTGAGGAACCCTTGCTATAGTATAGGCACTTGCAAATAAATGATTGGTAGTTTGCTGGTAGTTATTTCGTGGGCTTGTTTCTAAAGTTTACAGCTTGCTTCCTAATGTTTAAACTTTTTCAACCAGGGTTCATGTTTTAGGTTGTTATTAGAGAAAGTAAAAGATGGGTGTTAATTGTTTTACATTCCTTGCTTTCTTATTTATAAGGATTAGTTATAGGGATTTTAGCTATGGGAGGGGGGCATTCGAACTTGGTCCTAAATATATATTTGTTTACAAACTTTTTATAGAGATTTTTTTTAATTATATATTACAGTACTAATAAAGCCCAGGAAATTACACACACAGATAGACAGACGGACAGACAGTCGTTTCAATTGAGTAAAGAGCCAAAAGGGTTATGAAGGCCATAAACCTGTAACCTGACTCTGCATAAAACTGCTCTGTGGAGCTATAAACGTTGTGACTATACAGATGTACATGCATTACCATGGGAAAATACTTTGCATGAATGCTAGTGTGTGTGTGCATGCACGTGTGTGTGTGTGTGTGGTGTGGTGTGTGTGTGTTGTGTGTGTGGTGTGTGTGTGTGGTGTGTGTGTGTGTGTGTGTGTGTGTGTGGTGTGTGTGTGTGTGTGTGTGTGTGCGCGCGTAGTGGGTTGTGGTCAGTGTTTGGACTTCACGGGTTTACATAATAACAGTGTATACACGATACACCCTGGCCTGAACAGACCAGTATCAGGGGCGGATCTAGGCATGGGCATGGGGAGAGCAATGCCCCCCTAAATGCCCCTGACTGCCCCACCAAACAGGATGCCATACAAAACAACCCACGATATCTCAATTTAAAGTGCTTGTAGAGTAAAGTGTCTTGGTAGATTTAATAAAACTAAATGGACCTACGTTTCTGGCTGTATGCGTTTGCGGTTTATAATATTTACTATTCTGCCAGCGTAACTCAGACATGGCGGAGTCGTCTCTACCGAACATCACAACGCTCAGCACTTATTGGACTTATTTCAGTATATTATGAAGGGAATGTTGGTCCTATTGGTAGGTTACCTGCGGAATGTGGCTCTGTGGGTTAGGGTTATATTTATACGACTTGGGGGTGAGATTGGGTTGATACTAATCTATACCAAGCCTGGCTTTGTGGACAAGATCTTATCCTACAGCAACAAAATAATATTCCAAGGTTTTGGGGTCAGAGGTTAAATCTCACGGTGGTCCCTTTCTCCAACGGCCAAAAGGTTGTTCTCAGACCCTGCTACGGAAGGAACAGGACAGTGTTTAAAAGGCCTTGATATACCTAGCAATGTTTTTGATCGATATCAACAAGCAACGATCAATCAGCAACGTTGACTTGTTTTCACTTGTCTATACAAATGATCAACTCCTGGTTGTTCAGAAAAGTCAGATCATTAGCGCCCTACTGCTCGACATTTCGGAATCTCCAATCACAGCCCTCCTTGGCGTCATGTGATCCTTTCTCCCAGACTCCCACAGATAAACTTTTCTGAAAAACAACATGGCTGCTGCTGCCTCACTGGACAGAACACTTTATGACTTTTTTATTCCACCAGGTGAACATTTTGAGCAACAACTGTTGGGTGAAAATGATTCAATTGAAACAATTGAAACAAACAAAAACAATTTGAATTATATTTTTGTAATAATACTTGTGCTATAACTTTTTTTTAGTAACCAGAACAATGCACCTTATAGCATCATCAAGTTGTGTTTCACAATGTTAATACTTTTTCTTTTAGGCTCCTTTTTCCCTGAGAGCGCACAAATGGAACCAAATGGACCCTAGAGGGTCCATTTGGTTCCATTTTGGCGCTCTCAGGAAAAAATGTAAAAATGGGTGGAATTCCCTATTAGTGGGAGGTGTTGCCTGCTGCCATGTGTCTCATTTACAGTATGTTGCCTGTTGATGTTGACATTAATTGTTAGTTGATATTTATCAAAGTATTGCTAGTGTATCAGGACCTTTAAGCCTGAAGTCCTCCAGGTCCCCAGCTATAGCTGCTGCCTGGCTGTGGCATGTCTCTCTGTTTAATAAAGCACATTTCCTAACATCCGGCTTTGTCTGAAGGAACAAGTGTTGGTCAAACAGACCTTTTGTCTGCGGCCTGCCGACTCGGCACGCCACAAAGAGTCTGGACCGGGACAATGACCGTGTGTGTGTGTTGGTGTGTGTGTGTGTGTGTGTGTTGTGTGTGTGTGTGTGGTGTGTGTGGGTGTGTGTGTGTGTGTGTGTTGTGTGTGTGCGCGCGCTTAGTGGTTGGTGGTCAGTGTTTGGACTTCACGGGTTTACATAATAACAGTGTATACACGTACACCCTGGCCTGAACAGACCAGCATCAGGGGTGGAAGTGTCTGTGTGTGTGTGTGTGTGTGTAGGAGAGAGGCAGACAGACAGATAGACAGACAACGGCTTTGACATTTTTACATCTTGGAAATATATATATTTTTTGCCTGTGATGACAACAAAATAGTTGTTATATTTATTATACTTTTTTATAACATTTTTAATTAGATTCATCATTATAATTAATGTTAATAATAGGCTACTAATAATGACTTCAATCTACTACTCTCAAATTAAAATGTGCAATTTGTACGTTGTAAAGTTGTATAAATTAATAACAGTTTCATTGATTCATGTGGTCGCATGGCAGGCTGGTTGGTTGGTGACATACAAACACAGACACAAACCCTGGACAATGAAGGCCAGCTCTAAGGGCCGCCTGCCTCCCTCCTCAACCCCACCACCCCATCTCCTCTCCTCTCCTCTCCTCTCCTCTCCTCTCCTCTCCTCTCCTCTCCTCTCCTCTCCTCTCCTCTCCTCCATCTCCTCCCATCTCCTCCCATCTCCTCTCTCTTCCTCTCCTTCTCCTCTCCTCTCCTCTCCTCTCCTCTCCTCTCCTCTCCTCCCCCCCTCCCTCTCCCCTCCCCTCCCCTCCCCTCTCCGCCTCCCCTCTCCTCTCCTCTTCCTCCTCCTCTTCCTCTCCTCCCCCTCTCCCTCTCCTCTCCTCTCCTCTCCTTCTCCTCTCCTCTCCTCTCCTCCCTCTCCTCTCCTCTCCTCTCCCTCCCCTCCCCTCCCCTCCCCTCTCCCTCTCCTCTCCTCTCCTCTCCTCTCCTCTCCTCTCCTCTCCTCTCCTCTCCTCTCCTCTCCTCCCCTCTCCTCTCCTCTCCTCCTCTCCTCTCCTCTCCTCTCCTCTCCTCTCCTCCCCTCTCCTCTCCTCTCACCCTTCACCTCCCCTCCAGTCCTCCTGCCTGTGAATACTCTAATGACATAAACAGAGCAGTAATCACATTAACGCCACAGTGGCCGTGGCTGCATGACGCACAGCTCTTAAGAGCTCACTGTATTGACAGCCCCCCCCCCCCTCTCTCTCTCTCACTCACTCACTCCGACACCCATAAACACTTATGAATATTGGCAGAGACCCGCTATTAGCATAATCACTTTTCAGTTGGGTGCATGTGTTGAGTGCTCGCACGCGGCCGTCGTAAGTTTGAGGTAGAGCGACGGACGGAAAGATGGTGGGGACAGGCGTCAGTCGGACGGTGCCTGCCTCGCTCGCTTGCCGTTTTTATTATTTTTTTCTTGTCTTCCGTCTCCGAAGGCCCCCGCGCTGCTATGGCTAATCCGGTTAGCTTGTTCCTCCATTAGCTAAATGACCAATATCAGAGAGAGGCGCGGTGTTGTTGTCCCCACCGTCCATTATTGTGGTCAAGGACGTGAGGACAACGTGGAGAAGTCACTCTTGGACTATAACTTTTGGATGGGTTTACACTTTACAGTATGCATGTACTTTACATTGTGGGAACTGTACTGAAAGTCTGAAATGCGAGTGTGTCTGACACATGTGTGGTGCAGTGTTGTCAACTGCCAACGTCCAAAATGGACTACAGTGCACTAAAGCAGTGGTTTTCAACCTTTTTCTTATCAGGGCCCACTATTTATTCTGCATTTTAGCCACAGAGGACCACTATTTGATGTCAACTTTAGTCACTCTGACTAATTTAGGAGAAATAACTGGCAAATGTTGGTCAAAATAGCAATTCTTCTACATTTTTAAATGTGTAGATTCTTGAAAACTATAGGTAATTCAGATGTTTAAATATAATTTCACTCTTGAGAGCGTAAAATGAAACCAAATGGACACGTAAGGGTCCATTTGGTTTCATTTTACGCTCTCAAGAGTTGCAGATCTATAAAGGTCCATTTGGTTACCAATGGCCCTCTATCATAGGAGGAAAATGGTAAAAAACAAGGGTTTTATCTCTGGCACCTGTCAACCAATTTCGCCCCAACTCAACAACAAAAAAGCACTAGATTTTTTCACTAATTTTGGCGCTAGCGAGGTCTGAAAAAAAGCTTTCCAGGACTCCGCTATGAAGTTAAAATCAAACGTTATCACATAAATTGCCTTTTATTAATACCTTTTCTGTAGCCTAAACAGTCAGCTTGACAAAAACAACACTGTACTAGGCTACTACTCTCTAAGAATTGTTGGGTAGATTGGGCTACATTATTACTGGGTAGGGCTAGTTGGGTAATTTAATTTAGTTATTTTTACTTTAAATGGGTTGTCTGATAACCCAAATCTCAAGGTTGTTGTGTTTGGTATGTAGTAATTCTGTATTGGGTAGAATTTCCAATGGAGTTTGTTGGGTAGACTTGGTTTACCCAACAAGGTAGTTAAACTACTTAGGTATTTACCCAGTTTGTTGGTTAAATTTTGAACTTGTTTGGGCATGCGCATTGTGCAGTCCGACCAGTAGGTTATGGAGGGAAGCCAGTGCAGAGCCAGCCATGGTTTTGCTGTCTTTTTTGTAGGAGATATTGCTTTTAACAAAAAATGAAACCTGTAATTTGTTGACGGTCCCTAAGATTTGCCAATATCTATCTGGGTGGATTATTCAACTTGAATTTAACTTCACCGCGGTGCAGACTGCAGAGCCATTTGCTCCAGTGGAACTGATGTCCAAAATCAACACATGCTACGACAGCCGGAGGAGGATTGGGAAGTGCCTTTTTTCCATGAAGCAAGGTTTGTTACATACATTTTGTTATTATGTTTTATCACAGGGGGTTTCAACCTTTTTCATCTCAGGGACCACCATTTATTCAGAATTTGAGCCAAAACAGTGTGGACTTCTTAATTAAATATTGCTAATTCAGACGATGAATGTTTTTAACTCTTGAGAGTGAGAAAATGAAACCAAATGGACCCGCAAGGGTCCATTTGGTTTCATTTTTACATTCTCAAGAGTTACATCTGGTTAACCAACATTCCATCATTTAGCCAGGGGACCACCTGGAACCCTCTCAGGGACCACATGTGGTCCCCAGACCACCTGTTGAAACCCCCTGTTTTATCATATCGTTGACTTGATATTATATAAAGCTTGATGTTGTCAATTGGTTAACCAGATGTAACTCTTTGAGAGCGTCCATTTGGTCTCATATTTATGATCTCAAGAGTTAAAATATTCATCATGTGAATTATCCCAAGTCTACACAACTAGAGAATGTAGAAGATTAATGTTGGACTGTTTGGTTTCCCAAATCCAGCCTGAAATTGTGGGCAAAAGAAACCTTTGGGTCTGTGGAATGAAAATATCATCAAATGCTCAAATGCTGAATAAATAGTGGACCCTGGTATCAAATAGAGAAAAAACGTTTACCAAACAAGAGCAGAAAGCCAATTAAACTAAAAGGTAGATGTTTATAACAGTGGTTGTCAACCAGTGGTCCAGGGACCACCAGTGGGCCTTGAGAGGGTTCCAGGTGGTCCCCAGCTAAATTGTGGAATGTTGGTTAGCCAGATGTAACTCCTGACAGCATAAACATGAAACCAAATGGACCCTTGCGGGTCCACTGGGTTTCATGCTTACTGTGACACAAGCTGTTTTGAGCGCAGAGTGCCCTGCTACGAGCTTGTAGATCTGTTAATTTTGACATAAGCCGAGCGTTGCAACTTGCAAAGGCTGGCTAGCTGTGTCAGTGCAGTTGTAGTTGCATCCTGATATGGACGGAATCATAGATATTCATAACCCTGGCTTTCAACATGTACTATGAGCATTGTTAAAGGGGGATTCCGCCCATTTTCACTTTTTAATTACGCAATGGAATATTCTTATTATGCACTAGGTCAGTGGTTCTCAAACCTTTTTAGACTATGTGATCCCCCAAAATAAACATATTTGAACTGGGGACCCCTCAATTTGGTTTAACTCTGTTCCAATGATAAATACTGTGAATAGCAAATCTACAGGCTCAGAACGCCTCACGTTGGAAGGTGTTGTGAGCCTGTAGATCAGCTATGTTCACGATTTTTGCCCTTTTCTTACCTGTATATTAATTTGACAACTTTCCCATTTTTTGCCTAGTTTGTTGACTACTTTTGATGCAGTAACGATCATTTTCTTTCGGGGTCTAAAGTCCTTAAATTATCACTTCAACTGGGGACCCCCCAATTTTTTGGGCCGACAGCTTGAGAACCACTGCACTAGGTATATTTGTTTGTATAGTCATATTGTCTACATGACCTTGTTTCTGAATTTGTCCCCATATTTTAGATCGCACAAGACTTTTCAATCCTTCATGTAGAGGCTGCACCCAAGCTCTTTGAAACCTGGGTTCTTTGTTTGCTGACAAGATCATCCTTCCGGCAAAACTAGAAAAGAAGCTCCCAGTTCCAGAGGAAAATATCCCACAAGGTTAGTTACTTTGTCTCATAAGGCATGTTACTTGCTTGGTGATGTCGTTGAGCAGGTTGGCATTTGAGGAGGCTGCAAGTGATGGAGTGATATCAGTCAGGTATGAGGGGGCTTTTTGGTGCTGTGATTTTTATGTTCATGCGTTGGTGTTCTGGTAGCCAGTTGAGTTGATTGGAGTCCTGTATTGTCTGGAGTGGGAGTGACTGAGCAACTTGGCTGGCTGAGGCCTGAACATAGAGGCCTGCGCAGTGACGCCACCACCCATGTTCCTCATTAATTGTACTCAGACTTTTTGAAAATGGTTAATAAAAACATGATTGTGCCACAGGCAAAAACCAACTCAGGTTGTGACAAATCATGATGACACACACAATCTTTTGAGACAATCAAATAAGATAATATAAGATGAAAAACTAAACAAAAAGTGTTGTCTCCTTCTTGCTAATTAGATATTATATGATAATATTGTGTTTGTTGTCATGAGTTGGTTTTGTCCGCGGCGCAATTGTGTTTTTTATTAACCACTATGAGGATTGCATTTCTGGAACAGGGGCTATGCCTTCACTGCGCAGGTCTATAGTCTTAAGCCAAGACGTGATTGGAGCACAGCGACAGATGGGGACTAGGGTTGGGTGATATACCATTTAATACAGTATAATTGTATCACCAGGGTTTCGTCGGCGACACCGTCGAAAAGCTGTATGGAATGCTTGCCATTAATATAGTGGTGTCAACTGTATTGATTGATTTCTATAGTTCCATGGTGGGAGTTCTGCTCTGGTTTTGGAGAAATATGTAGTCATTTTTGGGAGGTCACTAGGCCACGCAGTGAAAGTAAATGAATCCAAAAGAAACTTACTTTATGTTGTTGACATATTTCTAAAATATCAGCACATCCTTTGCTCATTTTTGACTCCTATCACAGGGAACTATGTATTTTGTGTCCATATCACTATGCCCAAAAAGTAGTTCCATGTGATAGGGAGGTCCTAATATTTTAGAAATCATTCAGCAAAACAATTATGTTAGTTTTGTGGATTAATTTACTTTTTCTGTGTGGCCCCAGGGACCCCCACAAAAAAAACTACTTAATATTGACCAAAACAAGGCTTTTCCTTGTTCTTCTTCTAGTCTACGGACCACCATTTAATGGCATTTCTATCTCTGAGACTCACAATTCTGCAGTGAAATCCATGTGTTAACTCTGGGAGTGTACAAACCTCTGCACTAGCAGAAATGCTTAAAGTATGTCTTTATTCCCTTTTTAAATTATAGGTCTGAACAAACATGGTCGAGTATTTGGAGGGAGTCAAGACCAAGGCGTTCGTGCTGCTGCTGGGTGATGGGATGCTCTGCTCACAAGCCTTTGCTGTGATCCTGGGCAAGGCTATTGGAACTGAGACGGCGCTTACAGCAGTGGATACCTGCTTCACTGCTGACACAAAATATCTGGACCAGTACAAGCCGACGTGGGAATTTTTCCAGTAGCTGGTATTTGATCTTGAAGGAACAGTCACACCTTCAGTGAAGTTTCTCAAAACTCGGATGCAGCTAGATTAACCTGTACCGCACAGTGTCACATTGTCATGCCTAATATCAAGAACCGTGACACCAGTGCTGCAAAACAGACTGCTCTACAAGCTCTTAGCATGTACATTGCAAACAGCAGTGTGGGGACAGGCGCGTTGCAGGTTCTAAACGTGCCGCGTTGGCAACGCATTTGAGAGCTTGCTGGTCTATATGTCTATGCACAATGAGTGTAACAAATAGATAATATCAATTTTTATCTTTCAGTGATAATTAAAATAAATGTAAATCCTTCACATTCATGTTTTATTTATATTAAGCAACATGGTCATTGATGTATGCTCATTCATAATGTCACTGGACTGTTTTGATATTTGCAGTATTATTATTTATTAGTTTATTACAAGACTATACCAAGTCTGAGTAATGGGGCAATACAATTTCATTTTAGTACCTTTCACCCACAAGTACAGTTCATTTAAAGCCTGATTGACTGATATCTTTGAGTATGCAATGTTGAAGTGTTTTATTTTTAAATTTAACCTAAAGATGGCTATAGTATACTTTTCCTAATGGTCTGAAGTATTATCACGGGTTTGTGGTGAATAGTAGTGAAAAACTGTTTAAAAATTCTCATTTAGTGAAACATACTACATTTCTGTGGTGTAATGTTCTATAACATGCGTGACATAGTATCTGCACACAAGGCCTGCGATATTCACCTGCATTTACGCACAAAATTATAAACTTTAATTATAAGTAAGCCAAATAAATTAAAGTGATGCACTGTATCATGTTTTAGGACTTTTAAGAAATATTTTATAGACAAAAATGGCAAGCTGTTGTGTTGAATTTAATAAATGTTTTATATTGTTACATTTTGGTGTGAGAATATATTTGATTAATGAATCAACTGTGATCATATGAATATAATAATTATAATAGAAGTGTAATAATAACAAAGATTAATAATAATAATTATTAGTCATGAAAAATAATATATTATTCGTAATGAAAAATAACTATACAGTAACAACCCAACAAGGTGTTAAATTTGGAACCTCATTTGGGTTTTCTGAACTACCCATTGTGCTGTGTTAAAACAACCCAACAAGGTGGTCAATGTGAACTCTTATTTGGGTTTTCTGAACTACCCAATGTGCTGTGTTAAAACAACCCAACAATGTGGCCAATGTGAACCCTTATTTGGGTTTTCTGAACTACCCAAAGTGTTGGATAAATGAACTAACCCAACTTGATGGGTTGATTCAACCCAGCATGTAGCAGGTCCAATATGTAACCAGGGCTGGGTTGGGAAACTACCCAATTTGGGTTAAAAACTACCCCCTTCTTTTCTCTGTGTATAGCTGGACTCCCTCTATAGTGTTGTAAATACCAGTAAATATAAGCATCTATACATGTTCTGGAGACGTGACATTCAGTAATTGGGGTCTTATGTGATCAAATTAAGAACAAAATGTCACGGACAGGACCCTGGTCTTTAACCACCTCAGTCAGTGGGTGGGCTGGTGTACGACCTCACACTGTGTGTGTGTGTGTGTGTGTGTGTGTGTGTGTGTGTGTGTGTGTGTGTGTGTGTGTGTGTGTGTGTGTGTGTGTGTGTGTATGTGCGTGCGTAACAACAACGAGGTGATTTGCACGCCATCCCTGTGCAGCTTGTTTACATTCCTCCATTGGCTGTGTCTGCGCTGCCTTCTCTCTGTATACGGTCTGCTCTCATACGGGTACAGTCCTATGGCGTCAGCCGCCACAGACCCAACACCGCATGCCCTATCTCGCTGGTTAAGGTGCCGTAATTCCCCCTTTGCCCTTGCGTCAGCCCCCCCCCCCCCTTCCCCTTACCCCCACCCCCCACGGCCTTGAGGCGAATGTGGATCTGGATCCTATTCTACACTCTGATGAGAGAGAGAGAGAGAGAGAGAGAGAGAGAGAGAGAGAGAGAGAGAGAGAGAGAGAGAGAGAGAGAGAGAGAGAGAGAGAGAGAGAGAGAGAGAGAGAGAGAGAGAGAGAGAGAGAGAGAGAGAGAGAGAGGAGAGAGGGGCAGCGTTCTCCATAACACCCATAATAGCCCTCCCCAGGCTTTGTGTTGCAATGGGCTGAAATGGCCTTGGAGGGGCTGTTATCCACCCCCCCACCCCCCCTCACACCCCTCTCTCTCTCTCTCTCTTTCTCCCTTTCTTCTTTCTTCTCCTGCGTTCTACTTTCTCTCTCAGATTATCCCTCGCCACTTTCTTCTTCCTTCCTATCTCTCTCTCGCCCTGCACCCCGCCCCCACCCTCTCTCCACTGTCTTCCTGTTTCTAGCTTTCTCCTCTCCTCTCCTCTCCTCTCCTCTCCTCTCCTCTCCTCTCCTCTCCTCTCCTCTCCTCTCCTCTCCTCTCCTCTCCTCTCCTCTCCTCTCCTCTCCTCTCCTCTCCTCTCCTCTCCTCTCCTCTCCTCTCCTCCAATCTTTGTCATGAAATGGCAGCTATAAGGGCTTGTCGGCGCGGGTTCCCCTCATCTCTCTCTCTCTCTCTCTCTCTCTCTCTCTCTCTCTCTCTCTCTCTCTCTCTCTCTCTCTCTCTCTCTCTCTCTCTCTCTCTCTCTCTCTCTCTTTCTCTCTGCTCGCTGCTGATCCTATTTCAAAGGAAACCTGGGGATCCCTGCAGCATTAGCCCCTGTGCAGCCCCTCACTCCATCTCCTCTCCTGCACGCTCTCCTACCATCCAACCCCTAAAACTCACCACAGGGCCGAGGGAGATATAGGGAGAGAGAGAGAGAGAGAGAGAGAGAGAGAGAGAGAGAGAGAGAGAGAGAGAGAGAGAGAGAGAGAGAGAGAGGGCGCTGGTACATATCACCGGAGGACAAACTGGCTTATTATAAGATCATCCCCCTTCCTCTTGTATATATTATTTCTCACCTCTCTTTTATATATAAAAACATGTAAGGACATCGAAACACCTTGTCCGGGATGTCTTTAATCTTCTACCTTTGAAATCGGGTTCTAACCGTTAGACCACATGCCGGACGACCGGCCAAAAAGCTGCTGTATTATTTTTTCGTTCTTGGTCCAGCTGCGTGGCTATACCTTTTTTCCCCTTTTTTTAGTCTTAGGTGTGACCCAGCCAGGAATCGAACCCCGACCTCCCAGTCACAGGGCAGACACTCTAACCAGAAAGCCACTGAGCTGGTCGTATACTGACATCCCGTAAGAGGGCACTTTTGGACAATAAAAGAGCAAAAATACTGGATCAATATACGTTCACAATGTGCACTATACAACCATAGACTCTAGTTTTTGTCACTAGATCGTAGTTTCTGACTCTATGTCTATGTTCCTGTATCAGTGATGCTGAACATATTTCAGAGCAAGGACCACCAGAATTATATATATTTGGCTTTGGACCCCCCATCTGAATACATGTTTTAGGGATCCGCCAGAAGCAAAGATTTGAGTTAAAAATGTTTGCTTCTGAAATATATTATTTAAACATAGAACATAGACACGCCATTATATTACTGCATGTTTGCCAGGGATTTTTCCCCCCGTTATTGAGAAGGACAGGGGGGGGGGGGGCTGTGACCGGACCCTCTCCCCTGAGACACGGCCCTGTCTGTCAGCGGAAGGGGAGGGGAGTAGAGGAGGGGAGGAGGGAGACAAGCGTGGCGTGAAGGGGATATTCCTATAATGACAAAACTCCTCCCCACTGCCTGCCGTCCTGAAGGACAACCAGAGACACAACAACGCTGTGCATATTGTATTGTTGTTCACTCACATGCAAAAGGAAGGAGAAAAAAAACATCAACGTCTATGGCAGTGGGTTTTCAACCTTTTTCATACCAGGGCCCACTATTTATTCTGCATTTTAGCCACGGACCAATTTTGATGTTGAGTTTAGTCTCTCGGACCCCAAAATCAAGTATTTTCAAGTTTTTGTCCACAATTTAGGAGAGGTAAACTGGCAAAGCGTTGGTCAATATATTATTCTACATTTTCTATAATTGTGTAGATTCTCAAAAATGAAGTGGGCCTAATGCAGACGTTTAAGTATGATTCAACTTGTGAGAGCGTAAAATGAAAATGGTTTCCATTTGGTTTGGGGTCCATTTCATTTCATCCAAATGGACCTGTGAGGGTCCCCGTCTGTAAAGCCACTTATGAAAATAATTCTTCCTCCTCGTATAACAATAACACCTGATGATCAGGTGTTATTGTGTTTTAGGTGGGGGAAAAAAATCATGGCACTCGTGACTCCGTCTTTAACGTAGGAAGTACAGAGTATGGACACATACAGTACATAGGCACACCGAACATACGCGGCGCAAATGTTTTTTACGAGCGATGCGGGGCTTCTATTTAAAAGCCATTAAAACATATATGCACATACATGATCAAAATGTGTAGTATGCAAGCCGAAGCTTGGACAAATGTAATGGGCACACATTTTATGTGTGTGTGTGTGTGTGTGTGTGTGTGTGTGTGTGTGTGTGTGTGTGTGTGTGTGTGTGTGTGTGTGTGTGTGTGTGTGTGTGTGTGTAGTGGAGTGGAGTCTATGCGAGGATCGGAGAGAGAGAGAGTGTATGGGCAAATGGCCTTTTTATGATGGAAAAATTCCATAGTGGGTCAAAGCCCCTCGCAGGTGGCAGCAATTAACTGTAATTTTTGCAGATTGTAATGATCCATAATTTACCACTATACCCCCCCCCCCCACCCCCCACCACCATCTCCTTTCAGTCCAGAGAGAGAAAAGGTTTGTGTGGAAGCTTTTGATTGGGGCGCAGGGTTTTTTTTTTTTTTTATACGGCAGACTCTTCTCTGGTCTTTGGGGTATAAAAGATGGTTCAGAAAGGCTGAAGTCGACGTGTGAGACAGAAGAGGGAAGCGGAGGTGTCGTTTCCCAAAGAAAGAGCAGCCAAAACGTCCCACTTCAATTGTTCGATACCGCGTCTCCTGGCAACGCACCGAGAGATTGTTGATCCACTGCCGTATCTCTGGCTATTCCGTCCCTGAAATCGATGATGCTACAAGTCGCAATCATAAACTAAAAAAAAAAAAAAAACTGGGTTTCACACAAAGGAACACTAATCTGAAAACAAGCATCACGTTTAAGATGGACTTCTTATTATTATTTTGTTCATATTTTGAAAAGCAATTATAAACGTCAAATTCTGTTGTTAAACGACACATACTGTGAGGTGGTGGTGGCAAAACAACGGTTTTGTGTGTGTGTGTGTGTGTGTGTGTGTGTGTGTGTGTGTGTGTGTGTGTGTGTGTGTGTGTGTGGAACAACCATATAGTGTTAAGTGTGCAGTAAGCGTTAACGCATATGTTTACAGCACAGCATTACAGCGTATATTTACAGTGCAACGTTACAGCATATGTTTACAGCACAGCGTTACAGTGTATATTTACAGTGCAACGTTACAGCACATGTTTACAGCACAGTGTTACAGTGTATGTTTACAGCACAACGTTACAGTGTATGTTTACAGCACAGTGTTACAGTGTATGTTTACAGCACAGCGTTACAGTGTATGTTTACAGCACAGTGTTACAGTGTATGTTTACAGCACAGTGTTACAGCACATGTTTACAGCACAGTGTTACAGTGTATGTTTACAGCACATCGTTACAGTGTATGTTTACAGCACAGCGTTACAGCGTATGTTTACAGCACAGCGTTACAGTGTATGTTCACAGCACAGCGTTACAGTGTATGTTTACAGCACAGCGTTACAGTGTATATGTTTGTAGTGCAGTGTCACAGCATGACAAGCTTCCTCCAGGTTTACATTGTTCACATATTATTATATCATTAATCAGTGATTGGTTATAAGTAAAAAAAAAAAAAACACCTTCTGGCTTCACCAGTGATATAGAATAACTGATTCTATATATGATTCACATTAACCAAATACAGTATTCTGCCAGTCACAATGTGGGACAGACAGACAGACAGACAGACAGACAGACAGACAGACAGACAGACAGACAGACAGACAGACAGACAGACAGACAGACAGACAGACAGACAGACAGACAGACAGACGTGGGTCTCAATTTGTGGGACACCTGAAAAGTCTTGGAAATGAGGGACTGTCCCACGCAAAGAGGGACATCTGGTCACCCTGTTTTTATGCAAAATGCAAACCTGCCGCCTCGACCGACTGCCGTCCACCATCTTAGGGAGATGTGGCTTATTCTCTCTCTCTCTCTCTCTCTCTCTCTCTCTCTCTCTCTCTCTCTCTCTCTCTCTCTCTCTCTCTCTCTCTCTCTCTCTCTCTCTCTCTCTCTCTCTCTCTCTCTCTCTCTCTCTGGGGTATTTAGATATGGTCACCATTTGGGGGTTCAATGCCTGCAAATTACTTTGGAAAGAAATTGCCCTCCGGTGAGGGGAAGAAAAATAAGAGATGAAAGTGTCTACGGTTGTCGCGAGGGGAGACTGACAGACAGAGAGAGACACACAAATGGCACTCTTATTATTATTTTTTTGCATTCTCATTTCTTCTTATTCCTGCCTTTTCCTCCTTTTTATTCTATTCACCTGCTGATTTAAATAAATCCACAAAGCCTGAAATATCAGGAGGCGAGAAGTAAATGCATGAAATGCAATTTCATAAGACTTCCTCTCACACTCACACACACGTGTGCATGTGTGCGCGCGCGCACACACACACACACACACACACACACACACACACACACACACACACGCAATTACAATTATTATTATTATTATTCCTTTCTGTATCAGTGTGTGTTTTGTCAGGAGAGGATTATCCAAATTACAACAATTGTAATTTGATTAAAATTAGTGCCGGAGGTTTTCAACCACTGGTCCCTGAGAGGATTCCAGGTGGTCCCCAGGCTAAACAATGGAAAGTTGGTTGACCAGATCTAACTCTTTGAGAGCGTAAATGTGAAATTTCATGTTTACACTCTCAAGAGTTAAAACATTTACCATCTGAATTAGCCCTACACAAGTCTACACAACTAGAGAATGTAGAGGATTCATGGTCATTTTGATCTGTATGTTTGACTGTTTTGTTTCACAAATCCAGCCTGGAATTGTCCGCAGCTCAAATTCTGGATAAGTAGTGGGGCCTGGGATCAAAAGTCTTGAAAACCCCTGAACCAGTGGTTTCAGCCCTGACGTATATCTATCTTTCTCTCCTCTGTGTTTCCAGAAGGTGAGGTGGAGCCCAGCAGCTACACCTGCACCACCTGCAAGTCTCCGTTCTCCAGCGCCTGGTTCCTGCTCCAACACGCCCAGAACACCCACGGCTTCCGCATCTACCTGGAGCCCCCCAGCGTGCCGGGCAGCCCGCTGACGCCCCGGGTGGCCGGAGGGGGCGCCGCCCCGCCCCCCGCCGCCGCCGGCATGGGCGGCGACGCCTCGTCCAACCACCACCACCACCACCACCCGCCGTCGCACCACCTCCACAGCCCCTACAGCATCCTGAGGATGCCCCCCGTGGGCGGCAGCGGGGGGTCCTCGGGCCCCCGCCCGGGCGACCCCCACCCCACCACCCCCCGCGGCGGCGGGGAGGCGGTCCGCTACCCGCGCACCCCGCCGCTCTTCAGCCCGCCGCCGCGACACCACCTCAGCCCCGACGACCTGCCGGCGCTGGCCGCCCCGCACCACCCCAGCGCATTCGACCGCGTCATGAGGATCAACTCGGTGCCGGGGGGACCCCTGGACCCCCCGCCCAGCATGGACTTCTCCAGGTAAGGGTTTGTCTTAACACTGGCGACCAGGTTGCAACCTGGTAGTGAACAAGAGGTAGTGACCAGGCTGGTAGTGACCAGGCTGGTAGTGACAGGCTGGTAGTGACAGGCTGGTAGTGACCAAGAAGTAGTGACCAGGCTGGTAGTGACCAAGAAGTAGTGACCAGGCTGGTAGTGACCAGGATGGTAGTGACAGGCTGGTAGTGACAGGCTGGTGGTGACAGGCTGGTAGTGACCAAGAGGTAGTGACCAGGCTGGTAGTGAGCAGGCTGGTAGTGACAGGCTGGTAGTGACCAGGCTGGTAGTGACCAAGAGGTAGTGACCAGGCTGGTAGTGACCAAGAGGTAGTGACCAGGCTGGTAGTGACCAAGAGGTAGTGACCAGGCTGGTAGTGACCAGGCTGGTAGTGACAGGCTGGTAGTGACCAGGCTGGTAGTGACCAAGAGGTAGTGACCAGGCTGGTAGTGACCAAGAGGTAGTGACCAGGCTGGTAGTGACCAAGAGGTAGTGACCAGGCTGGTAGTGACCAAGAGGTAGTGACAGGCTGGTAGTGACCAAGAGGTAGTGACCAGGCTGGTAGTGACCAAGAGGTAGTGACCAGGCTGGTAGTGACCAGGCTGGTAGTGACCAGGCTGGTAGTGACCAGGCTGGTAGTGACCAGGCTGGTAGTGACCAAGAGGTAGTGACCAGGCTGGTAGTGACCAAGAGGTAGTGACCAGGCTGGTAGTGACCAAGAGGTAGTGACCAGGCTGGTAGTGACCAAGAGGTAGTGACCAGGCTGGTAGTGACCAGGCTGGTAGTGACCAGGCTGGTAGTGACCAGGCTGGTAGTGACCAGGCTGGTAGTGACCAAGAGGTAGTGACCAGGCTGGTAGTGACCAAGAGGTAGTGACAGGCTGGTAGTGACCAAGAAGTAGTGACCAGGCTGGTAGTGACCAAGAGGTAGTGACCAGGCTGGTAGTGACCAGGCTGGTAGTGACCAGGCTGGTAGTGACCAAGAGGTAGTGACCAGGCTGGTAGTGACCAGGCTGGTAGTGACCAGGCTGTAGTGACCAAGAGGTAGTGACCAGGCTGGTAGTGACCAGGCTGGTAGTGACAGGCTGGTAGTGACCAAGAGGTAGTGACAGGCTGGTAGTGACCAGGCTGGTAGTGACAGGCTGGTAGTGACCAGGCTGGTAGTGACCAGGCTGGTAGTGACCAAGAGGTAGTGACCAGGCTGGTAGTGAGCAGGCTGGTAGTGACAGGCTGGTAGTGACCAAGAGGTAGTGACCAGGCTGGTAGTGACCAAGAGGTAGTGACCAGGATGGTAGTGACCAGGATGGTAGTGACCAGGCTGGTAGTGAGCAGGCTGGTAGTGACAGGCTGGTAGTGAGCAGGCTGGTAGTGACCAAGAGGTAGTGACCAGGCTGGTAGTGACCAGGCTGGTAGTGACAGGCTGGTAGTGACAGGCTGGTAGTGAGAAGGTGGTAGTGAACAGGTGGTAGTGACCAGGTTGCAATCTGGTAGTGAGCAGGGGGTAGTGAGGAGTTTGCAACCTGGTCACTACCACTTGGTAGTGACCAGGTGGCACCCTGGTAGTGAGCAGGTGGTAGTGAGCAGGTGGTAGTGACAAGTTTAGGGATGATGCGGTTAGGGGGTTTATGGTAAGTGTTTGTTTAGGGTTACGCTTAAAGGGGAATTCCACCCATTTTCAACATTTTAATATGTCATTAATATACATTAGAGATGTTGTGTGGACATGATAAAAAAAAGATCCTCCAATTCTGTATTTCCTAAAAATGGAGGTCTGAAAAAATCATTAACATGGTGAAATACATCTGATGACATCATCAAGTGTGTTTCACCATGTTAATGATTTTTTCTTTCAGACCCCTTTTTCCTGAGAGGATACAAATGGAACCAAATGGACCCGCTTGGGTCCATTTGGTTCACATTTGTACCTTCTCAGGAAAATTTGGAAAATGGACGGAATTCCCCTTTAAGGTAAAGGTTCGGTTACAATATCCGACAATAAAGCTGACTCTTCTGTATTCTTCCGGTTCTGATTCCCAGGCGTCTACGTGAGCTGGCCGGCAACACGGCGGGGGGCGGCTGCTCCCCTCCGCTGTCCCCCAACCGCCCCAGTCCTATGCAACGCCTCCTGCAGCCCTTCCCCAAGCAGCCGCTCCCCTTCTCCTCCTCCTCCGCCAACAACACGCCGCCCCCTCCCGTCTCCCTCTCCGCCGCCAGCTCCCAGTCGCCCCGCTCCACTCCTACCACCACCAACAACCACCACCACCACCAGCCCCCCGGGACCCCCACCTCCAACAACTCGCTCAAGGCCAAGTCCTGCGAATTCTGCGGCAAGAGCTTCAAGTTCCAGAGCAACCTGATCGTGCATCGGCGCAGCCACACCGGGGAGAAGCCCTACAAGTGTCACCTGTGCAACCACGCCTGCACGCAGGCCAGCAAGCTGAAGAGGCACATGAAGACGCACTGCCAGGTAGGGGTTGGGACCATTCACTGATGCCATTTTTCGGTTGCCACCCGAAATAAAGCAGCGGGGTTGGGAAGGAGCGCTTGTTTTACTCTGCCGGCTACTACTAGTACTTTTTATTTAGTTTTTATTTTGGTGAAAACATTTAGTTGTAGTTAGTTTTAGTTTTAGTTATTATTTTTTTCTGTGCTTTGGTTGTCAGGTATAGGATTAAAAATGTTCCAAAGTAGGAAAAGGTTGATATTCAACTCTTGCTTTGAGTTTCTTAGTAGATTGCATGATTGCACTCTCCCACAAGAGCACATTTTTTTCCCCCAGTGTTATGGAACTTAAAATGGAACTTTGTATTAGTTTCAGTTAACTCAAATGTTTTTGGAATTTTAGTTCTCGTTTTTTAGCTAGTTTTAGTTAACTATTACAACCTTGTTTTGAACCTGGAGATTCAATACTGATATCATGGCATTAAGCATTCCGGTATATTGACATATCGATTTGTTTTTGTCCACCCCTAACAGTCGGAGACGAGGAGAGGAGGAACGCTCCATAACAGCAACAGCAACAACAACGACGCCAACAAAACCGACGACGAGGACGAAGACAGCGGCAGCTCCCCCGAGCCGGGCACCAGCGAGGAGCTGGGGGGCGGGGCCGCGGGCGGCGTCGGCAGCGCCACTGACGCCCTGAAGTCGGTGGTGGCCAAGTTCAAGAGCGAGAACAACAACAACAACGGGCTGGCGGCCGAGAACGGAGAGGAGGAGGAGGAGGAGGAGTCAGACGAGGAGGAGGAGGAAGAGGAAGAGGAGGAGGAGGAAGAAGAGGAGGAGGAAGAGGAGGACAGGAAGGACTTCGCGCTGAGGTTGGAGGGAGCCCGGCACCACCGGAACAGCCAGGCGCTCCACCCCGCTGCCCAGCGCCGCCGCCCCTCCTCCTCGCAGGAGCCAGGAGGGGGCGACGGCGAGGACGAGGGCCGCGGTGCGGGGGCGGCGACGGTCAACGGCCTGGGCCCGCTGCCCCTCCCTCTGCTCCTCCCCTCCCCCCACGACGGCCTGCCATCCAGGAAGCTGCTGGAGGGAGGAGGAGGAGGAGGAGGGGGCAGCCCTCACCACCACCACCATGGGGAGTCCCTCAGCCCTGTGCTGTCCAAGCGCATCAAGGTGGAGAAGGACCTGGAGGAGGACCACCACCCCCTGCTCCTGCCCACCACGCCGCCGCCCACTGCCGTCCCCGCCGCCATCCCCAACACAGAGAACGTCTACTCGCAGTGGCTGGCGGGCTACGCCGCCTCGCGGCAGCTCAAGGACCCCTTCCTGGCCTTCGCCGCGGCCGGTGGAGGAGGTGGAGGAGGGGGAGGCGGAGGCGGCGACTCCAGACAATCCCCCTTCGCCTCGTCCTCCACGGCCGGCTCAGAGCACTCGTCGTCAGAGAACGGCAGCCTGCGCTTCTCCACGCCGCCGGGCCTGGACGGGCTGGACGGGACCATGGGGCTCTCCGGAGGGCGCGGCGGTGGCAGTGGGACGGGCAGCGGCGCCAGCACTCCGCACGGCGGCGGCAACGGTCAGCGGCCCAGCTCCAAGGAGAGTCGCAGCCGCAGCGACACCTGCGAGTTCTGCGGCAAGGTGTTCAAGAACTGCAGCAACCTGACGGTGCACCGGCGCAGCCACACGGGCGAGCGGCCCTACAAGTGCGAGCTGTGCAGCTACGCCTGCGCGCAGAGCTCCAAGCTCACGCGCCACATGAAGACGCACGGCCAGACGGGCAAGGACGTGTACAAGTGCGAGATCTGCCACATGCCGTTCAGCGTCTACAGCACGCTGGAGAAGCACATGAAGAAGTGGCACGGCGACCGGCCACTCTCGGCCAGCGACATTAAGACCGAGTAGCAGATTAGCTTCTCGGTGACCTTTCTCCTCGCTTGGAACTTCTCTTTTTCATCGGCTGAAAAAAAAAACCTCAGCTAACTGCGGCTAACTGTGCTAACCATGGCTAACTAGCCTAGCATTGTGCTGAGGGGTTTAAGAGGACGACAGGGTCTGACACCTGACGGTACGCAGTACGACGTCCTGTTTCCTGTTCACCCCATCTCCACCCATAGGTCGGAAATGAATACTGAACGAAACACATGGTCCATAAATCGGGGGCGGACGGGGGGTTGGGGAGGTGTGGGCGATACTATATATCGCATCAGACGCAAAACTATTTGAGCCTTTCTATTGTGCAATAATTTACACATTTTGTACTTTTTTGTAAAAAATAAACTGGACAGCATGCTCGGTGTGTTTTTTGGCTACTTCTATAGAGAGAGAACGTTAATGTCCACCTCTGTCTGGTCGCTGTTGATTTGTAGTCGTGTTGCTGTCGACGCTCCTGATTTATGAACAAGAGGGGGGAAAAAAAAGTTAGCGATCCCGCGCTGCGTCCACACTGTTTTACATATCATGTACAGGTTTGCGTTGAAACATGGCGGACAGTTGCATAATAAATATTAGCAAAAATGTCATAACAAAGCAGGGTCAAATTTTACTTTGTGTTTGTGAGATTTTTTTCCACGCGAGATTGAGAAAAAAAAAGATGTTATAAAATATATTTCAATTGAGTCGCCCGCGAAATGCTAGGCTCTGACGACGACATTTTACCTTTTACAAACAGCAATGAAATTAACAATATGGTGTGAAAATAAAAAAGAGTGCCTTGGATGTTTTACCTGCATTAGTTAATTCTCCGTTTTGCTATAAGCTCGGAGTTTCAGCGACAGAAGAATTATACAGGTCATGTGACGCATAAAAAAACATGCAGGTCCTTGCATCAAGCACCTGTTCCTTTACTATAGAGACTTAGCGAGAACGTTTAGCAACCAGCCGAAACAAACAATAAAACAACGGCCATGCTTAACTCTGGAGAAAATAAATCTTTTTTTCTGCTTGACTTGTTTATATTGTGATACTCCAGACTATGATTTTGTTTACTGGCATGCTACATGCTAAAGAGTTTGTTTTGTTTTGTTTTGTTATGTTTATGATTTCTGGGTACGTACCATTATGTACCGATCATTCGGACGGGACTCAAATGAGTCGTTCTGAATCAACAAACTGTTTCATTTGACCCATAAAGGAAAGGTTATTTCAGGTTTTATTGTTTTAGTAGCACAACAAATGTTAGCTGTTTGGGGTCAGGCCGTTTGCTAGCTGTATCGGCAGGGCAGTCAGTCCTTTGAAGACTTAGTGATTTTTTTGTTCTAAACCAGGAGTATTTTATGTTTTGGGAAGGGTTTAGTGGGTGGATGTTTGTTGGGTTGGGGGGTACTAGACCTGGGTGTGGGTGGGTGGGGTTTGACCACAGTGTCTAAACAATTCAATTGTTAACGTCTTTTATAGCGCTTAATTCTCTTTACCATGTTAGATATTAGAAGGTGTCCTAGACCTAAAAAAAAATCTAATTGGGAAATGCATCTAATCTAAAAGAAAAAAAGACAAATTTATAATGTCTAAATAATTCATTTTCATTTGGCTCAGGCTGTTTTCTGAACGCAGCCCGTCCCGACATATACGACGCGAAACGTTTAAAAACAAATATATAATCAACATCACACCTTTTTTTCCCTTTTGTGTTCTTTTAAGTTGACGCATCTCTAGACCTCATTGTCATTGTCGTTTAATTTTTTTCATCATCCCCTTGTTAATGATATATAGCACTTGTCACTCTGCCTTGGACTCTGTATCTGTCTCTCTAATCGGAGATACAGTCGGTTGAGTATAAAAAAAAACAAGGACGGATTTCAGATCCGGACGAACGACGAACTATAAACTAACTACGTGCACTGTTCAATTTTCCCAGTTTACAGACGGACGGTTTAAGGGAAAACTGTTGCTCTTAATGCAGACAATAAAACCGATGTTGTGGTGTCATTGCTTCACGCAGAAAAAATAATAATGATAATACACACACACACACACACACACACACACACACACACACACACACACACACACACACACACACACACACACACACACACACACACACACACGAAAAATAATGACAATACAAGAGTGGAATTCGCAACTTGTTGCCAGCCATGTTCTCCCCCCAGAGTGGGGGAGGTATCACTGCAGGAACTGCCATAAAAACTAAAAAGAAAGAAAAATCCTGCTTCATATCAACACAAAATAAATATTACCGCTCAGCACCGCAAGGGTTTTTTTTCTACAAATTTGAGTAAAAAAAAAAGAGAGATCAGTAAAAATGCATTTTTTTTACAATGTCTTTAGGGGAGAACTTTATTTAAGTTTTGCTTTGATTTTCATTGTTGTTTTCCTCTCTCTCTCTTGTCTGTCTCGGATATGTAAAATGAACAAGACTCATTGTTTTTCTGTTTTTTTTTCTATACACAAGTCTTCAGGTTGAAACAGAAAAAAAAATAATTGTGTCTGGGAGAGATTTTATGATGATATATGAATATATAGAGAGAACTTAAAAAAACACATAGGAAAATGCACACGTCATGTAAGTTCCTGCGTTGTTGAAAAAAAAAGAAACACATTTATGATCTAATTTTTTCCTGTATTTAGAATGGTATTTGAAAAAAATAATAATAATGTTTCACTTAGCCGTAGGCACTTATAGTATTTATGTTGGAGCCTGTATTTTTAACTGTTTTTGCCTGTAACTCTTTCGAGGTTTCAATGTACCCTTATTTTTTATTTTTTTATTTTTTGTTTCTGTAGTGAAAGTGAAAGTTATCCCAACAAGCTGCCACCGTATATTTTTCTTAATTTGGCAGGATAATATAGTGTGAATAATTTGTATGCTTGAATTTTTTTTCTTTCCGTTTTTCTTTCTTTTTCTAAAAATGAAAAACGTTGTGGGCGTTCCCTAAAGGGGTGAGAGGTCATGTGATGGCCTTTTTCAGGCAGTCCCCATTTGGAGACGCAACGACGAGATGATTATTAAAAACAGGTGGTTGTACATAATCTTTTTCGTTTTGTTTTTATATATACCCCCTCCTGCCATTTTATATGCAGTAATACAAGCTATTGTTGGGTTGTTTTGTTTTTTTCCTCTGTAGTTGAAAATACTTAACGTTACGCCGCGTCACGCTGCGTTGCAGCACGCTGCGTCACGCTGCGCTACCTGATGACATTCCAGCCATGTTTGATAGAGAGCTCTAGTCATATGCAATCAGTCCCACAGCAATCTGAAAACTATTTGCAGTTTTTGTTTGTTGTACTTTGTTTTTGTTAACTTTTTTGTTTTGTTTTTCATTGCCAAAAGACACATGGTGCTTTATTTAATTTTTTAAAATGTGGTACATCTCATATGCAAAGCATATTCTAAAAGAAAACAGTAATCATTGAACCGATAACCACTTTAACCCTGGCATGACACAACTGTTTGAAAAAAAAAACTAAAAAAAAAAAAAAAAAAAAACGTTGAAAGATAGCTGTTTTAGAGTCTGTTCTGGAAAGAGCGCTCACAATATTGCTCATATGACAGAGTTAGCTCCCTCCTCTGGTAGAAACAGTGTTTCCACCAGGGGGCGCTAACTCCCCCATATGTGCAGTATCGCTTGCTTGTTACAGAACTTTGGTTACGTTCGTAACCCCTGGTTTTGTGGGTTATAAGCTGATTACAGTGGTTATAAGTGAAGTTAAGAAAAGAGAAACACTTTGGTACACGTTTTTCACAGATGACGGTAACCAAGAGGTACGTACCGCTGCGATGTCCGCCTTCTGTTTTTTCTTGTTTTTTTTGGTGTGTATCATACAAGCTATTTTGTTCTGACGTGACCTTGAACTTGACCTCCTACACACACACAGGCTGTCATTATTTATTACGACGACAAAACACACACAAACAGACGCACTCACGCATCCATGAACGCACACAAACACACACACTCGCTCTGTTCAGAACAGAGTGACCACGCGGAACGAATCAGTGCGTCGCGTTTCGTTTCCTGTTGAATTCTGCTCTGTCTGGTGACCAAAGGTCAAAGGTCATTGACTACCCATTCATGAATTCTATGCTGTATCTCAATGTTTATGTTGCTATTATTTTATTTTAGTTTTTTTTATTATGAAGATGCCACTCTATTTTCAACTGTTGTCTGCATTATTCTCTTCACCCTGCCATTTTGTCTTGAAAAAAATAAAATAAAAAAGTATTACATACATGTATGGGATTTTTGCCTGCTTTTATTATGGGCTTGTTGATTTTAATATGGGCTCCAAACAGGGCGACGCAGATGCAGTCGCCCTGTTTGGGGTTTTAGAATGGCTGTGAATGGGAAATAAAGAATGGCCGTTGCAGCAAGGTGCCGCAATGTCCTGCTTCCAGAGAATGTACGGCCACGGGTGTCAAGGGGTGGGGGAAGTTAAACAGTTTTAGAAGGCCCAAAGCCAAAGCGCAATGCAAAGTGTAGTATGCAAGTGTGCAGCTTCTGAAAACCTACATTTGCAACCAGTCAGTCAGCCATGTAGTTACAGTAGTTAGTCAACCCCTGGTAATTCCATATATGGATATTCTGCATATCATCATCATTGGCCAGCATCTACATCTATATCTGAGCTCCAACCTCAAACCCTAAGATCTCCATATATGGAGCTGACCGGTTCTGATAGTGTCTCCCTTTCAACTCTAAAAGACCCCAAAACTAAAGGTTTATTTTGCTTTTGTCCACAATCGTCTCAGGGACCACCTGTTGAAAACCCCTGAGATAGACGACCCCCATTTTCAAGACTCATTTGTGTGAATATAACATAGAATGACAGTTAATATAATCCCCAAATAAAAGACGGCCATGGCCTACTCGTGTGCAACCCGCAAGTTGGCACTAGACCTCCACTAAGTGCTGATCTCGTTTTTCTATCACCTGTTATTTTCCATATTCATGTGTTTAAAATGGTCAAACAGACATTGTTTCCATCCGAGTTTGATCCAGCCTAATATATTCATACAGTTCAAGTCCAAGCATTTATTAGATTTCATCTCAATTTGTTCATAACAGTGACAAGTACATTCATTTAGAGTGACATTCATTTCAACAGTTAAAAAAAAAAAATAGGAAAAATAGCAGAGGAGTGCCAAAAGTGGCAGTGAAAAAAAAAAAAACAAATCCACACACTCAAATCTGTGCACAATGAAATTTATTAACAAACTTTCAGTCTACTGACCTTCCTCAGGCATAATCAAAAAGTGACATAAGAATATAGGCTCATCACTTGATTTATTCCACACTTGTGTTAAACATTTCAAATGCCCATGGGAGTTGTAGAAGGACTCATCCCACATAGCACCCAAAACAAAAGACAATGAGTGTCCATTAGGCAAGAAAAAAAGGAGGTATTTAGTTATTTACAGGCGAGATAAACACAAAACAGAAGGAAAAAAAATGTCAAAATGCAACCTAAAGCATTAATTTCAACTGTTTAAAAACATCAACACATACTTATACACCTCCTTCCTGGTCCTTGTCAGAGAAAAGAATAACCAGTGGCACTCAGGCTCCTTTTCTCTAATTGGGCTGCACCATCTCCAAATTTACAAAGGGGTGCATGGTTTTGTTGACTGTTATATTTATTCATATGCATGCGTTTATTAGGCCTGATTGATCTTGCCTCGTGAATAATGTGAGTATACCTGACAGCATGGTAGAAGCCTCTTTCTCATATATACTCAACAAAAATTTAAACGCAACACTTTTGTTTTTGCTCCCATTTTTCATGGGATGGACTTAAAGACCTAAAATTCATTCCAGATATACAATATAACCATTTCATCAAAGCACTTCTGCTTTGATGAAATATCCACCCCACCTCACAGGTGTGCCACATCAGGATGCAGGTGTGACATCATGATTAGTGCACAGGTGTACCTTAGACTGTCCACAACAAAAGGCCACCCTGAAATGTGCAGTTTTTTGTTTCTTTATTGGGGTTCTGAGGCCTCAGAACCAGTCAGTATCTGGTGTGACCACCATTTGCCTCATGCAGTGCAACACATCTTCTTCCCATAGAGTTTATCAGATTGTCAATTATGGCCTGTGAAATGTTGGTCCACTCCTTCCATGGCTATGTGAAGTTGCTGGATATTAGTGGAACTGGTACACGCTGTAAAAATGGTAATAACACAATATTACCACATTATTACCATTTTGACAGTGCATACCAGTTCCCACTAATATCCAGCAACTTCACATAGCCATGGAAGAGGAGTGGACCAACATTTCACAGGCCA
This sequence comes from Benthosema pterotum, assembly GCA_039105355.1. Lineage (NCBI taxonomy): Eukaryota > Metazoa > Chordata > Actinopteri > Myctophiformes > Myctophidae > Benthosema > Benthosema pterotum. The sequence continues at coordinate 43,597,984 of CM076973.1, read as the reverse complement.
TAATTGACAATCTGATAAACTCTATGGGAAGAAGATGTGTTGCACTGCATGAGGCAAATGGTGGTCACACCAGATACTGACTGGTTCTGAGGCCTCAGAACCCCAATAAAGAAACAAAAAACTGCACATTTCAGAGTGGCCTTTTGTTGTGGACAGTCTAAGGTACACCTGTGCACTAATCATGATGTCACACCTGCATCCTGATGTGGCACACCTGTGAGGTGGGATGGATTATGATATTGAGCAGAAGTGCCCAATATCACACATTTAGGCAGATTTGTGAACAGTGTTTGAGAGAAATGGTTATATTGTATATCTGGAATGAATTTTAGGTCTTTAAGTCCATCCCATGAAAAATGGAGCAAAAACAAAAGTGTTGCGTTTAAATTTTTGTTGAGTATAGTAGTCATCCCAGTGTGTGTGTGTGTGTGTGTGTGTGTGTGTGTGTGTGTGTGTGTGTGTTGTGTGTGTGTGTGTGTGTGTAATAGAGAATCTTATGACTGTACTGTATAATCTGTTCTGACTGTTATATGCTAGGCCTGGCCCTTTAAGGGCGGAGGGGTCTTGGCAGACAACGTGATGACGTGTCATGAACGTGCAGTTCCCGCGCTGTTGTTAATGTACCCAAAAAGAAAGGAATGTGAGTTATTTGAGAAATGCTGACGGTAGTAGCGACAGAAAAAGTACAATATAAATGAAAATACTAAAGAGAAGAACGAATCAAGCAGTGAATTGCATTGTAAGCAGAGTAGTGCTGTGTTGTTTTCACCTGACTTTCAATGATAATAAATAACCCTCGGTCCCTACCAAGGGAGTTTTTCAACTGTTTGTTTGGTATTAAAAGTTACCACGCTAACGAGCCATTTAGCAGAGCTGTCAGCCAGCTGCGGAGGTAAAGCTAACATGACGTCGGCTGGCCGGAGGAAGAAAAGCTGACGACGTGGATTAAAAACTCTCCTTATGAAATATAGAAAGGTAAAGGCTGGTGCAGAAAGGCTCTGTTGAAGACGCAGGAAAATGTTTTGAATGAACAAAGGTGTTGCGGCTGAAGAGAGAGATGTTGTCGGCGAGGGAGGAGCAGTAGAGCCGCTGGCCTGGAGGAGGAGGAGGTGGTGGTGGTGGTGGTGGTGTATCTCTGGTAGTCGGCCCAAATAAAACCCCGTACCAGCCGAAATGTTGCGACATTGAGGGGTCAGAAAACTTAGCGCTTGGGGAGGCTGTTGCAGCCTGAAAGAGGGACAAACTGGAGTTTGATACACGTTGTTTTCAACGACGGCGGCGCAAATAAGAGCAATTTATGTGTGCCGCATCTGTTTTAAAGTATTACACAGTGACAACTATAGTCTCTGTAATGTTTAGGCTAGCCATATTGCCATAGCTCCACTGCTTCTATGATTCTGCCTTGCAGTGGAGCTCTGTGAAAGACAACGCAATCTCTGGGATGGAACCCCGAACAGCCTGTGTTCTGGAGTGGAAATATAAAGAACAGCTTGTGTGATTAGAAAGACTACTGTCCTTAGTGGAAAGTTTCCACTGGAAACACTCAGAGCCCCCAACATAGCTTTGCTCGGCTGGAGGAGCCTGCATATAATTATGTTTTACGGCCAAAATCAGTGGATTTGGATTATATCATACTGTGAGCGAAGCTTCGTCACCCTGAAGTTGATAAAAATAGAGAATCATCACAGTAACACAGGAACACATCCAGGACTTCATGCCGATGGACATCGAAAAGGAGATCATCCACCTGACGCGCCCAGATGCTCATTAATTAAGGTAGGACATTTGTGAATAGCATTCTATTCTATTCTATTCTATTCTATTCTATTCTATTCTATTCTATTCTATTCTATTCTATTCTATTCTATTGCTGCGCAGTGTTGGTTGGTGTGCATTACAGTGTTGGTGTTTTGTGGCACGGCACCGCTGCTGTGCCATTGATGCTCTTGACAATGCATGAAGGCTCGAACCAAATAATACTCATATTGAGGGTCAGCAAACTGAATCCTGGGGATGATTATTTTGGGCCAAGCCCTCCTGTTACCTCATTGTGTTGTTGGTGTATATTTGATGTGTTTTGTAGCACCGCTGCTGTAACCATTTTGCTATTAGTGTATATTCGATTATGATGATGGTGGTTGATGTGTAAAGCCATGCTCAGCTTGCGTTCTGGTGCCTGACTGGATGACGTGAGCAGGATGTTGGTGATCTCTCTGTGTAGAAGTAGAGGATGATTTGATTATTCTTTCAGTAGCTTCATGATGCTCAGTGACATCATAATGTTGCTGATGTCTGAGGTGGGCGGGTCTTTCAGTAGCTTCATGATGCTCAGTGACATCATAATGTTGCTGATGTCTGAGGTGGGCGGGTCTTTCAGTAGCTTCATGATGCTCAGTGACATCATAATGTTGCTGATGTCTGAGGTGGGTGGGTCTTTCAGTAGCTTCATGATGCTCAGTGACATCATAATGTTGTGATGTCTGAGGTGGGCGGGTCTTTCAGTAGCTTCATGATGCTCAGTGACATCATAATGTAGCTGATGTCTGAGGTGGGCGGGTCTTTTCAGTAGCTTCATGATGCTCAGTGACATCATAATGTTGTGATGTCTGAGGTGGGCGGGTCTTTCAGTAGCTTCATGATGCTCAGTGACATCATAATGTTGTGATGTCTGAGGTGGGCGGGTCTTTCAGTAGCTTCATGATGCTCAGTGACATCATAATGTTGTGATGTCTGAGGTGGGCGGGTCTTTCAGTAGCTTCATGATGCTCACTGACAACATAGAATGTGGATTTGTTTCCCTGCACACAGCACTACTTTTTTATTTTTTCATTTTTGTCTTCACTGGACCAATCTCAGACCAAAGGAGAAGTTCCCTATATAATTCCTCTTTTTGTTAGGAATATTTTAAAAATAACATGCACATTTTTCACCGATTTTACCTATCTGCAAGTGTTGAGTCACTTAACGGCCCTGTGTACCACCTGTTAAGAATTTGCTCTTAATGCAGGAGGCACCAGCCCAACCCATTAATACAAACGAGTGCCTCCCAAGTCCAGCACTTTTATTTACTGACAGAAAACATGCCCACAGTGGATTTTCATCAAACAAATTCATTATTCAACCTTTCCATACAGCTGCGATTTTTGTGAGTTTTACGTTGTTTAATACATGCAAATCGCAGGTGAAAATTCTTGTTATGGGGTAATCCAGTGGTTTTCAACAGGTAGTCCGGGAACCACCGGGGACTGATCTAAGTACCGAAGTCCCATAGATCAGAACTCCCATTAGTCCGAACATGCGCTGGAAATCCACTATCAGCTGCAACGTGCTTGCGGTTATGGTGAGTGTTACGGTTGGAGAAGGGTAGGGATTTGCGTCTCGTAGTTTCAGAACAACGGGAGGTCGCAACAATGGGAGGTCGGAATAATGACATGGCACCGATGGAAGCTAAATGATGGAAAGTTGGTTAACCAGATGTAACTCTTTGAAAGCGTAAATATGAAACCAAATGGACCCTTGCGGGTCCGGTTTGGTTTTGTATTTACACTCTCAAGAGTTAAAATATACATCATGTGAATTAGCTCAGGTCTACACAACTAGAGACTGTTTGACTGTTTTGTTTCTGAAATCCAGCCTGGAATTGTGGACAAAAAAGCAAAGTAAATCTTTTTGGGGTCTGTGGGGCTGGATAGGCCTCAAATGGTGGTCCGTGGCTCAAATTCTGAGTAAATAGTTGTCCCTGGTATGAAAGAGGTTGAAAAACCACTGGGGTAGTCGATGGACCAAATTGCAACTCTAGATTCAGCCCCAATTATGAAAGAATCCGTTTAATCTAGAGTTGCATTGCAGCTAAGGTAGAATATACTGCGGCACCTATACGTCACAGTATAAAACGCTCTGTTTACCTTCAGCAAACTCCACCAACATTTTCCAGTGCCCCTCCCCCCCAACACAGCGAGTGAGCGCGACCTGGAGGGCAACGTGACAGACTAATCACCCTCCTTGTCCCAAACCCTGGCGCTGTTTGCCTAGCAGGGCCTGGTATACAGATTAAAGTTCACAGATAGAGGGAGAGGGTTCCTGCTACAGCCCAGGTGTTGACAGTTAAGATAAAGCAGAGTCGCTAGGAAGTAGTGGGGGGTGGTGTGGCTGTGTCGGGGAAGAGGATTTGCGTGTGTGCGTGCGCGCAAGCCGCGCCTGTTCCTAGGGTGACCAGATCTACACTTGTTCATTTGAGGGACAGAAGTAGTAGTATGTGTGGGACACTAGCCAGGATTCCCTAAAACCTTTACGATCTTGATCTATAAAACCAGTATGTGGAACACCTTTTTACTCCAATGGCTTGATACAACATTCTCTTCGCAAGAGCCGTTTTTGCGCAAAAAAAAAAAAAAAATAGGGCTTATGGAAAACTGTCTATTGTGGGAAACCGTGTTTCCACTGCAGTTAGCAAATTATTAAGATCTTGATGCCATATTCAGAGAATTCATTCAGAATTCAAATTCAGAAATAGCTGATCTACAAGCTTTTGATAGGACAGCGTACATGCATGGTGTCCTCTCTGGAGTGAGTGTGTAAATATATAGTGGCACCAGGGGAATACTGGGGTTGTTTTAACATACTTAAAACACATCTATAGCAGGAAAAGACTATTATTAGGCCTTAAACACTGAACTGTCAGGCACAATGTGAGACAGACAGACAGACAGACTTGGGGCTCAATTTGTGGGACACCTAAAACGTCTTGGAAATGAGGGACTGTCCCACGCAAAGAGGGACATCTGGTCACCCGACATGTTCCAACGTGTGTGTGTGTGTGTGTGTGTGTGTGTGTGTGTGTGTGTGTGTGTGTGAGTGTGTGTGTGTGTGTGTGTGTGTTGTGTGTGTGTGTGTGTGTGTGTTGTGTGTGCGCGCGCGCCTGTGTGGTCACGCACAGACACGCACACATCATATCCGTCGGAGGGTGCCCTAGTCCCCTCTCTAAACACCCCCCCCCCCCACCCCTGTCTCGCACCCCCCACCCCCCCAAGTTCAATGTCAGAAAGGAGTGAGGGCCGTGCACACAATGCAGGGCGGGTGGGGCGGCCCACCACACAGACCACCTCCCCACCCACCCACCCCCACCAAACAACCAACCAACCCATGCATAGCGAGCATAGTTTTCCCATAGCGGATTCTACATACTACTGCCCCCCCCCCCCCCCCCCCCCCCCCCACCACCACTGTGGGCATATGTTCTTAACTCGTAAAAAAGCAACAGTCAACTGAGCTCTAATCTGAGAATGAGCAGTGAAGACATTCTTTTCTTCTTCTGGTCTGAAAAATGTGTGTTGAAAAGTTTGTACTTAAAGTTTGAGTAAAGTACGTATTTAAAGGTAATAGAGGCAACTTTTTAGCCAAAAATCAAAATAGATTGCTTCTACTTTGATGCTGCAGCTGTTCCCATGCAGACAGACGCTTGCTTCGTCCAGCAGACGGAACCCTAGAACTTTGTTGGTGTCAACAAATCATGAAAACAAAACAGTCATCGGGCTCAGGGAAGGCGGTGCTAATGTGTGAGGGGGAGGGGGGTTGGGTTGGGTGAGGCAGCGTTTTAACCAATCACAGCACAGCAGTCTCCAGTAGTTTCATACTAAGCCAATAGAGTGGAGGTGAGGTGGAGTTAGATTCTGTTTTTAAAAAAGTACACACTAAAGTTGCAACTATTACAACTATTAGTAAAATAAATAATAATAATAATAATAAATAAAATATTTTCTTTCTTCTTTTCCTTTGTTAGGTGTGTTGTATTTTTTGTATCGTGAGGAACAAAACGTGATAAAGACACTGTAAGGGCTCTGTTTTTGTCACTTATCTTTCCCCTTATCGCAAAATTTCTGTGCCTTTTATTACTATTTTGGAAAAAACATTTTAATAGTTAAAATGGCCTGACTACAAGCTCACAACATCTCAGTGCAGACTGTCTAGCTGGACTATTCAACATTTGTTTGTTTGTGTGTGTGCGTGCGTGTGTGCGTCAATTTTTTTAATAGAAAAAGAGTGTAAAGAAGTTGTAGGTCTTGAATAATAAGGGCTAAACCTCTATTATTTCAAGAATTCCCAAACTAGATATATGTCAGGGAAATGTAAACGTTGTGTTTCTGTCTGTTTGCTGTGCTGTTGGAGGAGACATTCATCAGCGTCGCTTCACTGTGTGTGCAACAATTTTTACGAGTTCATTATGCTAATCAAATCGATTTCACAAAAGCTCTTGAAACGATAAAGACCCCCACCCTGCCCTGCCCTGACCCCCCTCCCCTCCCCTCCCCCAGCCCGCCGCGCTCTCTCTGTCCCGACATGTCTGTGTGTTTAAAGTATAGCGGAGAGAGGCCTCATGGAGGGGGGAGGAACCGCCCCCCCATCCTTCTGAATGTGATGGCGTGTCGTCTCTACATACAGGCACTATACGTTTCACATTTATCACACTATGTTATCACTCTCCTTTGTCTTTCTATATGTTGTCAAGCTCTTTGTTGACCATCACACCCCCCACCCCCTCAGCCCTCCCGATGGGGTATGGGACGGGTGGGCATACGGCAGAGGGTATCGTTCACGTCGTACGATAGAGAAGCTAGGCACTTTAAGCTGTAGGACGGCGAGCCTCTAGTACGGCAACATGAACTCATCTGTGCTCTTTAGATAATCCTGCTTGCCGTAGTAGCCGTTCCTACTACGGCAGAACGTACACTCTAACGTAGTGTCCACAACTCCTGTTTGACACACGCTGCATAGACCTGTCACCATGGTAAGCCGTCACCGTTGCGGATGGCTGTGTGCTTAATGATTTTGACAAGCTACGGTGATTGCGTCGTACTTCCTGTACGTTCTGAAAATTGGCGAGCTTAATGTCCCTAACGACATGGTGACAGGGAGCTGGATAGATGTATGAGGACAGAAAGAGATAGGATAGAATATAAGTTAGTATGAGCACAGGACTAGTACCATCACAGGACATTCCTTGAACCCTCATTTCTCCCATAGAGCAGGTTTGGTTGCCTTGCGTTGCAGGCATGGGTTCCTGTGTGTGTGCGTGGAATGTGTATTTAAATCCACTATGTTACTTTGCTTTAGGACAGACCTGGGCATCATAAAGCCCTTTGGCTGACTTTGACCGGCCAGTGAAACGTCACTTGGAAGTAAGGAAATGAACATTCTTTCTAATTTTACCTGTCCTTATGCGTGGGCTAAAACTTACTTTTATTTTGAAGCGCACGTACTGTAACTTCGGCACTGTGAAATGAAAGCCTGGAGACACGGTACCCCAGAGAGTATCAAAAGGCGGGTCTTACGGCGTGTTAACTTTCCCCAGAAGTTTACATTTTTCAGCCAATCGTGGCACAGGGCTCCCGAAAATATATACCCCGCGGAAACATTTTATTTCTCCCTTTGTGCTCCAAAGCTGTTGTGAAGGTTTAAAAGAGGGAATCGTTTGCACTTTGCACACTTCTATAACTGCTTGTTTGTTTGTTGAAATCATTTTTCTGAAAATAGGAGTGAAAAACTCAAGACTAGTGAGGACTGAACAGGGTTGTTTCTATGGGGTCTGTAAATACAGTCACTCCTGCGACTACTGTTGATTAGTCTCAAAAGTGTATAGTCTCAAAGCCCAGTATACACTATAGTGCATATGACTGGCAACCTGTTTTTCATTACCTAACAATAAGATATTGTTACAGCCCATGTCTAGGGCAGGGGCTTTCAACAGGTTATCCCGGGACCACCAGTGGTCCCTGAGAGGATTAAAATATTCATCATCTGAATTAGCTCAGCAAGAAAAATCGATTATTCGATGTTCAATCGCGGGGCACGGGCGTCGATCTTGAAATTAAAGATCGAAGAATCGAAAAAAAAAAAAAAAAAAAAACGGCCGCTTTTGGTCCGCGCGCCGGCCCAGTTTGGGCCGCCGGCCATAGGTTGCGCACCGCGCATTGGAGCCATCAACGACTGACTGATATTGAGCGACCGCCGTGCGGCTGCTTCAACGAGCAGGCCTACTGTACTGTCCAGTAGAAGGAAGGAGGCGCGTGGATAACAGTAGCCAGAGAGTTAATAGGCTAGCTAGATAGAGCCTTTCATTAGCCTTTCAGGGACAAACATTTAAGTGTTGATTTATTAAACGCAAAGTCGACGGCACGCCACGGTCCTCTACACAACACAGCCCCGTTGCGTTCGATGAAATGCTGTACACAACTGTAGCTGTATTCAGTATTATCAGCAAAGATGAGAGGGAACGCAAAGAGGATACACAGCACTGATAAACCTGACTAGCTCTAGTCTGTAAAAGAAATGACACGATTACGACGGGACTTTATATTCCAGTCGTCCCAAACGTTTTCATGCCAAGGACCCCCACATTGACGAACACTAAACGCGGCGGTGGTCCAGTTCTCACTCCTAAACTTTTTCATGTCAAGGAATACAAGGACCACGTAATCAACTTTCCCAAATCTGGAAGATGTATGGACAACGGCCACAACAACAACGTGAGAAGTGAGAAGCATTTCATTTACACGGACGAGCAAAGAGTTTTAGAGGGGGAGATGGTGACCATGGCCATATACCCAGTCTAAACTGGGTAAATGGGCACTGGGCAGGGACTGAAGACTCCTTTATCTGTGTGTGTGTGTGTGTGTGTGTGTGTGTGTGTGTGTGTGTGTGTGTGTGTGTGTGTGTGTGTGTGTGTGTGTTGTGTGTGTGTGTGTGTGTGTGCGTCTCTCTCGAAGCGTCGATCTTCGATCGTTTTTTTCCCGCAATGCTTCGATCACGGAAATCATGATCGAAGGTCAGGCCTAAAATATTCATCATCTGAATTAGCTCAGCAAGAGAATGTAGAATATTAATCGTCATTTTCTCTATGTCTGTATGTTTGACTCTTTTGTTTTTCAAATCCAGCCTGGTATTGTGGAAATATTTAGTTTTGAGTCTGTGGGGCTAAAGTGTCATCAAATGGTGGTCTGGGGCTGAAATGGGGAAGGCAACTGCCCACTCCTGCTTCAGGGCAGAGGATAGGATTATAGATAGGTCTAGGACAGAACTACAGGACAGAGAGGCTAGACTTATAGATAGGTCTAGGACAGAACTACAGGACAGAGAGGCTAGACTGCAGCTGTGCTGTATAGAGAGAGAGAGAGAGAGAGAGAGAGAGAGAGAGAGGGAGACAGGGGGCCTCGCCTTGGTCTGTCCGGCCTCCTCCTTGGAACAATATAAAAGCACTAATCACCCAG
>CM076973.1:43563721-43583721 GCA_039105355.1 Benthosema pterotum | reverse complement strand
AGGAAGCACAAGATGCACGAGAGGCTATAGCCAAACGTATTGACAGACAAAGGCGACTGAAGAAGAAGGAGAACGAACTACAGGTGGCCCAGCTAGTTACCTCCCTCCTTCAAGAGTCAGCGAGGGATGAACGTGGTAGCCGTGCATCGACCACAAGTAGCTTCAGGCCTTTACCCAGCACAAGTGCTCTACCTTCTGACTCAGCAGCACTGCAGCATACAGTAGCTCCACGAAGCAGTCAGCGTCTCTCTGCTGCACACCCAGTTTCTGAACTTTCAGCTACAGCTGCATCCTTCATACCTGCTCTCACCCAGCAACTGCCTCCTCGATTTCCCGTTAATACTACTGTGTTGCATCCTGCATCACAAACAACACACTACTCCCATCCAACTGCTGCAGCATTCCAAGCCCCGGTTGTGTCTTCCCGCACCCAACAGCTGTCGCCTGCTCAAACCGCTGTGAGCAATGCAGCAGTGTACCCGCCAACACAACCACTATCTTTCCCTGCAGCACCCGCTGTGACGTCGCATGCAAGCAAAGCCTTCTCAGCGCACTCTAGGCTTCCCCCTGAGTTACACCAGGCCTCAGCGTTGGGGCACGATATCCCGACCCAGCAGTATCACGCCACCGTACGAGCAGTACAGAATCCGTCCTTTGGTGTGCATACGCCCAGCGCAGATCCAGGTTCAATGATGCCAGTCATCCCGCCTTATGGTATTCCCCAAACCATGCTTCCAGTCTTTGAGCGCGACCGTGAAAGTGACTTCGCTCTCCTCAAGATGGCCTTGGATAACCTGACAAGCGGTCACGGGTACTTGACCGAACAGTACAAGTACCAACTCCTCCTTGGTCACTTGAAGCTTCCCAGCGCTCTCCGCCTGGCAAAGGCCTACATGTACGACCCCGCACCGTACACTGCCGCTTTGCAAGCACTGCAAGACAAATATGGTCAACCCCGGCAACTTGTCCAATCAGAGCTAGGTGCAATCCTTAATGCACCTTCCATCCAATTCAATGACTCTGAAGCATTCGACTCCTTTGCACTGTCCATCCAGTCATTGGTGGGCATGCTTGGGACGCTGGAAGGACCTAATGGTTATGAGTTGCGATGTGGGTCACACGTTGACAGGCTCCTGACCAAGATGCCCCCATCTTACAGAGATGGATTCATCGAATTCTGTCTGAGTCGTGGTATTCTCAGGACAGGCTATGACCAGACGTACACTCTGTCTGACCTGGCAACTTGGCTCCAGATGAAGTCACAGGCTAAGCGTCTATCCAGCCGAGCTGCAGCGCTCTATCGGTGCGATGCCCCCAACTTCAACTCCAAACCAGCCAACTCCAAGGCAGCCAAGAAGGATAATCGCACCGCACCCAAGGAGACCACAACCATACTTCTCAATGCTGAAGACGTCGCCAGACCTACAGAGCTTGCTCAGCCTGGTTCGTCAGAGTCTACACGCAAGTCGACTTTCAAGTCCAAACCGTATTGTCCTTATTGCGACAATAAAGAACACTTCATGAATAACTGCACTGACTTCAAGAAGTTGTCTACCAACCAGGTGGTGAAGTGGATCCAAGATGGTAACCGGTGCTGGAAATGTGGCCGCAACCACGCAGCAGATGCATGTACACTGAAGCGCCCTTGCAAGACGTGTAAGGAACAGCACCTCACCATCTTACACGACTCCGTCCAGCAGACCCAAACTAGCGTCCGCTTTGTGACTACACCACCCACAAGAATCTACCTCGACCGGCCAAACCGCCCACATCAGGTCATGCTGAAGGTCATCAAGGTAATCTTGCGGCACGGAGATCGAAGCATGGAGACGTATGCTGTGCTAGACGACGGCTCAGAGCGGAGCATCATCCTATCTCAAGCTGTGCAGAACCTGAACCTTCCCCGAGAGCCAGAGACTCTTCACCTGCAGACGGTCCAGCAGACGGTCGAACAACTCCAGGGCAGCTCTGTATCCTTTGACGTTTCTCCACTGTGTATGCCTTCCGTGAGGTACCGGATCCACCAGGCCTTCACTGCCAACAGTCTGAGCCTGGCACAACACTCCTACCCCATAGCTGCACTACAGAAGCGTTACAAGCACCTCCGTGGCCTGCCCTTACCGCCGATCGACCAAGCTAAGCCTCTGCTTCTGATAGGTTCAGACATGCCACATCTCCTAGCCCCTATACAGCCAGTACGTGCAGGTCCACTGGGAGGTCCTATCGCCATTTGTACCCGACTAGGTTGGTCACTCCAGGGCCCTACCAGTATCGTCCAAGACACGTCTAACACACAGTGCCTTCACATGTCCACTGCATCTCCAGCTACCGAACTCTTCAAGAACGTGGAGCGCCTTTGGCAAGTGGATACTCTCCCTTATGTGAACCAGAAGGCAGCCACCCGCTCGAAGCAGGACCAGCAAGCCATCGCCATGCTGCAAGCATCCACCACTAGAGTCGAGGTCGATGGAATCCTGCGATATGCTACTCCCCTGCTCCGGCGTTCTAACGCTGCCCACCTTCATGCTCCAAGGGAAGCTGTGCTGCCGTGCCTCCGCAGCACTGAGAGGCGACTTGCCAAGGACCCGAAGCGGGCAGAGGTCTACTGCAATGAGATTCGTAAACTGGAGAAGGCTGACTACGTGTCGAAGATACCCCCTGCTGAAGTCGACCAGTCTACAGAATCCTGGTACCTTCCACACCACATGGTGAACCACAATGGGAAGGACAGAATTGTATTCAATTGTTCATTCCAGTAGTCATTCCGCCTACTGCCCGGTGACAAGCCAGTCCTGCGCTTTATCTGGAGAGACATGGAGAGAGAGCAGGAACCGAGCGTCTACGAGTGGCAGGTACTTCCCTTTGGGACGACGTGCAGTCCCTGCTGCGCTATTTACGCCCTTCAACGGCACGCTCAAGACAGTGCAGAGGGCAATCCTGCTCTCACCGAGACAGTTGAGCAGTCATTCTATGTTGACAACTGTCTTCACAGCACCTACTCTGCCGACGAGGCCAAAGGTCTAGTTGACGACCTCCGCAAGCACCTACAGTCGGGAGGTTTTGAAGTCCGGCAATGGGCGAGCAATGTGCCCAAGGTCGTCGAACACCTCCCACCGGAGGCCCGCTCTGAAAGCAGCGAACTATGGCTCTCCAAATCCAGCAACGACCTTCAAGAGCCTACCCTAGGCCTACGCTGGAATTGCCTCAACGACACCTTGGGGTACAAGCATCGTCCCCTGGAGACTTCATCACCTACCTTGAGGAACCTCTACCGAGTACTAGCCTGCCAGTACGACCCTCTCGGCTTCATCCTGCCATTCACCACAAGGGCTAAGGTCCTCATCCAAGACCTGTGGAAGGAGGGGGTTGGCTGGGACGAGGTGATCCGACCTCAAAGTCTACTCGACCAGTGGTGTTCCTGGGAACAAGAGATTCCTCACCTTCAACAACTTGAGTTTCCTCGAGCGTACGCTCCACCACAAGCTGACACTTCTACAGTCACCAGAGACCTCCACGTCTTTTGCGATGCGTCCGAGCGGGCATACGGCTCTGTTGCCTACATGAGGACCGTGGATGACGAACAGAAAGTCCACGTTTCCTTTGTACTCGCTAGGTCTCGGGTGGCCCCCCGCAAGCAGTTGTCAATGCCACGCCTGGAGTTGAGTGCTGCTCTCACTGGTGCTCAGCTTGCTGGCGTACTCCAAGCCGAACTCACTGTGCCCATCCAGCGAGTCGTCCTGTGGTCTGACTCCACTACCGTTCTACATTGGATTAAGTCAGAGTCCTGTAGGTACAAAGTGTTCGTGGGCACCCGCGTGGCGGACATCCAGAATCTGACCGAGCCTGACAGCTGGAGATATGTGACCTCCGCGTCAAATCCAGCAGATGACATCACTCGGGGTCTCACCCTCGAGGAGTTGGCACGACCACATCGATGGCACATGGGACCAGAGTTCCTCTACTTACCTGAAGATCAATGGCCTGCCATGCCCTCAACTGAACCAGATTCTGATGACGGTGAGCTGAGGAAATCTGCCATGATTGGTAATGTGACCATCTCTTCCGTTCCCCAGTTACCTGCCATCCAAGACTTCTCTTCATGGAAAGAGCTCATCCAAGCAACAGCCAGGTCCCTTCACGGGGCGGCTGATCCTGACTCTGCAGATCAACTCGTGGCAGCGGACTACCTGAAAGCTGAGAGGGCCCTCATCCAGCGTGCCCAGATGGATTCGTTCCCCGAGGAGGTCAAGGCCCTCAAGTCCAATCGGGCACTTCCCTCTGACAGTCGGCTTGGTTCGTTAGCCCCAGAATATGACCCGGTCACAGGCCTCCTTAGAGTTGGAGGTAGGCTACGCAGAGCAGAGAACCTGGAGATTGACGCCATCCATCCGATTGTGTTGGATCCAAAGCATCCCCTGACGAAGCTGCTCATTCAAGATTATGACCAGACCCTTCTCCACCCTGGGCCAGAGCGAGTACTTGCCGAACTACGCCGTACATACTGGGTCCTGCGTGGGAGAGAAGCGATCCGCAAGCATCAGCACTCCTGCCGAGAATGCCAACTGTGGAGAGCAAAGCCTGACATTCCCAAGATGGCAGACCTTCCTCCTTCTCGCTTACGCCTTTACAAACCTCCGTTCTATTCCACTGGAGTGGACTGCTTCGGACCATTCCACGTCAAGATAGGACGCCGTAACGAGAAGAGATGGGGAATTGTGTTCAAGTGCATGACTACCCGTTGCATTCATCTTGACCTCCTGGAAAGTTTGGACACTGATGCTTTCCTGATGTCTTTGAGACGATTCATCTCACGTCGAGGCACTCCGTTCGAGATCCTTTGCGATAATGGTACCAACTTTGTCGGAGGGGACAGAGAACTGCAAGACTCGTTCGCCGAGATGGCGCCAAGACTGAAGGAACAGTTGTCCAAGCAGAAGATCACGTTTCGCTTCAACCCTCCAAGTGCGCCACACTTCGGCGGAACGTGGGAGAGAGAGGTGAAGTCGGTAAAGACTGCCCTCAAGGTTATCCTTAGGGACCAGACGGTGTCCGATACCGTACTCCGGACAGTCCTCATTGAAGTGGAGGGTATCATGAATGCCAAGCCACTGGGCTACCTCTCGTCTGACGTGGCGGACCCAGATCCCATCACTCCGAACATCCTCATCATGGGACGCCGGGATTCGTCCCTGCCACAAGCTGTCTACGACTCCAGTGATCTCCTCGGGAAGCGTCGCTGGAGACACAGTCAAGTACTGGCCGACCATTTCTGGTCCACGTTCATTCGCCACTACTTACCAGGACTACAAGAGAGACAGAAGTGGAGGAAGGACGGCAAGGAGCTGTCCGTGGGTCAGGTGGCCCTCGTCGTGGACCCGCAACTCCCTCGGGCCCTCTGGCCTGTCGGGAGGATCACACAGACGTACCCTGGAGCTGATGGACGCATCCGCACCGCATCGGTACAGGTGAAAGACAAGATTTACCTGCGCCCTGTATCTCGCCTGGTACACCTACCGTGTCTTCCTGGTGAGGAGGACCCTTGATAGACTTTCCTGTTTATGTGCAAATGTTTGTGTATACATTTGGGGGCGGCTGTGTAGGAAAGCCCTGGTCTGCCCGGCAACACAGGTTGATTGACACTAGTACAGGGACAATTGATACAGCCAGCTGATTGGCTGCCTCTCTGCTGCCCCCCCAATAATTATGATTAGGTGCAGCTTGCATGCTCTACTCAGTCAGTTCTCAGTTGTTTGACCTGAGGAGCAGCAGTGTTTTTTCTCTCTCTGACTGTGCGAGTTATTGACCTACAAAGTAAGTGTCGAATTGTTTGATACATTGTATGGTGCTTTCTTATGTTATATTGCCGTCATGTTGTGAATATTGAGGCATGTTTTGAATATGCTAATGTTTATATGATTTATGTTGAATTGTATATTTGATGGCTATGCTGTACCGAATGTATATTTGTTTGAACTGTATTTTGCTTTATATGAGAAATGTTTGGTGATGATTATGATGATTCTAAGAGACTGTTTTATTTTGTATTTTGTAGACCGCACCGCACACACTGCACTGCGCAAAGTAAAGACACTCAAACCAAGCTCCTCATCTCCTGTGATTCTCTGATCGGAATCCATCCATAAGTGTTCCAGCTCTACTCTAGCACCTTTTCTGAGGCTCCTAGTCCTCTAGTTCAAGCATGGTGAAATACATCTTGATGACATCATCAAGATGTGTTTCACCATGTTAATGAGTTTCCTTTTTTTCTGAGAGTGTACACGTGGAACCAAATGGACCCGCTAGGGTCCATTTGGTTCACATTTGTACACTCTCAGAAAAAAAAATCAAATGGGGGGAATTCCCCTTTCAGAGGCGTCCCCCCACTTCTAAAAGTACCACTACAACACTGCTGATATACAGTGAACTAACCCCGCAGCTCTGGTCTGTATAGCCTAATGACTATAGCTCCTCTGTTAAGAAAATATGAACAACGTTTCACCTGCTCGTTAATACAAGGGGTGGTGTGTGTCATTTAGAAAGCCGTTCATATCTTTTGTGTGAAAGACCAGTGTCTTTCAAGTGTGGACGTGGACTGGATAATAAAACTAAATAGCTGTAATTTGTGCAAGAATACATAAAGTATTACCGCGTATTCAGAGACATTGTGTCACTTCTGGGTGTTTTTCAGAGATCCCTGGCTGGATCCCCCCTGCTGATCACAGGGTTTTTTTTTTCAACCAGTGGTCTGGGGGCAACCAGTGGTCCTTGAGAAGGTTCCAGGTGGTCCACAGCTAAATGATTGAGAGTTGGTTAGCCAGATCATGTAACTCTTGATAGCGTAAACATGAAACCAAATGGACCCGCAAGGATCCATTTGGTTTCATGTTGTCTGAATTAACCCACTTAATTAAGAAGTCTACATAATTAGAGAATGTAGAAGACTACATGGTCATTTTGATGTTTGCCTGTTTCGTTTGCAAAATCCAGCCTGGAATTGTGGACAAAAACAAAATAGTTCTTTTGGTGTCTGTGGGGCTAAAGTGTCATCAAATGGTGGTCCGTGGCTCAAATGCTGAATAAATAGTGGGCCCTGGTATGAAAAAAGTTTGAGTGTGGTCCGGTCACTACGGTGGTCACACATGTGTGCCTCTTCATGGGCTCCCAGGCCCATGGTGGTCCGGGGACCACCAGTGTTCCTTCAGAGGGTTCCAGTTGGTCCCCAGGATAAGTGATGGAAAGTTGGTTAACCACATGTAACTCTTTGGGAGTGTAAACATGAAGCCAAATGGACACTCTTAAGAGTTAAAATATTCACTATCTGAATTAACTCACTTAATTAAGGAGTCTACACCATGGGTTTTCAACCAGTGGTCCGCAGAACCCTGGTAGGCCAACATCGTCAGTGCTTTATTTCTGAGTCAAATCACAATGTTTAACAAACCAATGGAATTTAGCCTACAACAGTTTCAACTAAAGCCACGTAGGCCTCAATTCTTATCTAATTCTTGATTTGAGGCATGTGGAGCATTAGTGCTACTTTAGGACCATCCCACAAGGTGTGTGACAGGCCTGATCTTCACTTCTTCTCTACGGTCCTCTTCGGTGCTTCTCCCACTTTTGGATATAGTTTATCGGTGCAGGGAAAATATACCTCACCTTCTTCCCTATTGGACGGCACTGTGAGCCCCCCTATAGAGAACATGCACTTTTTGTCTGGCCAGGGATTAATTTTCCGCTGGAATTGAAAGTGTACGGCGATGTATGTCTTCTGTTTCATGGCTGTACTGTTGGAGATGGTGAGGTGTGACAGGGAGGAGGTTATGCTACTTATGGTTGTCTGGGTCAGAATCTGCTTCTGTCTGTCTGTCTGTCTGTCTGTCTGTCTGTCTGTCTGTCTGTCTGTCTGTCTGTCTGTCTGTCTGTCTGTCTGTCTGTCTGTCTGTCTGTCTGTCTGTCTGTCTGTCTGTGTCTCTGTTGCAGATCATGAAGTTTCGCTAGTTAGATTATAAAATATTATAAAATTAAAGTGCAAATAACATGGATTCCTCAAATTGTTTTAATAGTTAATATTATATTGTATATGTACCTCAAGCTTATTTCTTATGGTTTGAGGCTCAGTCACCACTGATATAACCAGTCCTTGTAATAAATACTTAATGTTTTACAGAAAACTTAGGTTAGGCCTACATTTAATACCTAAACAAACGCAAATTGGCCCTCTGATATATTGCACACACCATGGATGGAACTAATTGTTTTACTTTCTCAACTCAATTTATTTACTTTCTATTTTACTCTGAAAGCGGTGCTTGGTGAGGACCATAGAACAGGAAACTGAGTTTTAATAATGCATTCAGTTTTTAATGCATGGCTGCATGCAGTTTCATAATTGCATTTATCTTGCTATTAAGGGACATTCATGATTTTAGTAAAGTAAAATTACTATCGTTGTTTTCCTGGGACATCCTCATAAACCGTTGTTGAAACACGGTCCGGCGGCTCTGGCCCTCCACTTGTACCTATTGTTTTATTTTGGCCCGCTATCCGGGGCGGATCTAGGAGTGGGCATGGGGGGGCAATGCCCCCCCCCCCAAATGCCCAGTCTGCCCCACCAAACACGATGGCATGCAAAACAACCCAAGATATTTCAAATTAAAGTGCTTATATTTAAAAACACTACTACTGCTACTAACTAACTACAGTTGTGTCACCACTAAACCAACAGCATTTCATCATTGAAAACAGAAAACTCTCTGAGTCAGACCTTTAGCTTTATGCATGCTGTGTGTCTGTTGCAACTTCAACAACAACTGACGTTATTATTGATGCTTTACTTGCCTAATAAAAGTCCTGTAACTGAAAATGGTGTGGATGCGACTTCGATGAAGTCGCCCCCCATACCATTTTCTCCTACCCCCCCCAATTGGGAAATGTTACATCTGCCCCTGCCCGCCATGTATTTGATTTTGACATCCCTGCTATAGAGCATCACCATAACTCATGTGGTTTTATTTTAAATCCATTCCTTGGTATTGATTTCACTATTTGAAGATCAGGATCGGGATTTCCAAAAAGCTTGTATGTGCGTGTGTGTGTGGTGTGTACTGTATGTTTAAACAGGGGCCAGAGTCTATCTGCTCTGAGCTAGCCCAGCTGCTGCAGAGGTGACCGGGGCTAAGGCAAGCCCCGGGCTCTGTGTGTGTGTATGTGTGTGTGTGTGTGTGTGTGTGTGTGTGTGTGTGTGTGTGTGCGTGTGTGCGTGCAGGGCTGGTTTTAGGCGTAAGCAGTATAAGCTGTCGCTTTAGGGCCACAACCAGTAAGGGGGCCACATCACAGGGAGGAGATTTATTTTATGTTTTATGTATCCCCCTATACCATGTGGTTTTCAACCTGTGCTCCGGGGACCACCAGTGGTCCTTGAGAGAGTTCCAGGTGGTCCCCAGGCTAAATAGTTAAAAGTTGGTTAGCCAACTGGTCCAAATGTGATGTTTCATGTCTACACTCTTGAGTTAAAATATTGATCATGTAAATTAGCCCATGCAAGTCTACACAACTAGAGAATGTAGAATATTAATGGTCATATTTGACTGTTTGTTCCCCAAATCCAACCTGGAATGGTGGACAAAAGCAAAAAAAAAATCTTTAGTTTTGGGGTCTGTGGGGCCCTGGTAGAATAAATAGTGGGCCCCTGCCCTGGTATCAAAATGGTTGTAAACCACTGCCCTATACCATACACAGGCTATACTGGTTCTCCCCACCTTCACTTAAAGCAGCCGGCTAATGCAGTTACTGCAGTCGGTGTTGGGGGGGGGGGCATAAAATGATCTTGCATAGGGGCCACCTAACTGCTAGAACCGGCTGTGCGTGCGTGCGTGCGTGTGTGTGTGTGTGTGCATGCACGTGTGCAGAAATGCTCAGACGGGCCGGGTCTGGCCTGGCCTGGCCTGGCTCGGTGGCGCGTGAGACCCCAGAGGGGCTTAATATTTTTTTCCGGGGACTTTCTGTAAGGTTCTGAGAACCGCCGCGCCACTCCTAGAGGCCCGGAGGGGTCAGAGGTCAGGGGGTCACGGGGTCGGAGGGAGGGAGGGAGGAGTCGGCCCGCGGGAGGGGGGCCGAGAGCAGCGGTCACATGCTTGACCCCAACCCGACTGGACTTATTACACCGCCGACATCTCTCTCTCTCTGTCTCTCTCTCTCTCTCTCTGGTATGTGCAGTGTGTGTGCGTGTGCGTGTGCGTGGACGTGTGGTGTCACGTGACATATAAAGGGGAATAAGGCAGTGGTTCACAAATCAGTGTCTCTAGTCCGGTGGACCACCAGTGGTCCTAGAGGGGACCACTGTGACCACTGCAGTCTGAAAACAAACCTCTTCAGACACTTGTATTACATACCAACCCATAGTACAACCCCAATTCCGTTGAAGTTGGGACGTTGTGAAAAATGTCAATAAAACCAGAATGCATTGATTTGCAAATCGTTTTCAACCTATATTCAGTTGAATACACCACAAAGACAATATATTTAATGTGCAAACTGATAAACTTTATTGTTTTTTGAAATTATACAATCTTTTGTAAATTGATCCCTGCAACACGTACCAAAAGAGTTGGGACGGGGGCAACAAAAGACTGGGAAAGGTCATGAATGCACAAATAACGCCTGTTTGGAACATTCCACAGGTAAACAGGTTCATTTTAAACAGTTTAATATTGTGATTGGGTATAACAGGACCATCCCAGTCGTTCAGAATCAAAGATGGGGCGAGGTTCACCACTTTGTGAACAATTCTGTGAGAAAATCATCCAACGGTTTAAAAACAATGTTTCTCAACATTCAATTGCAAAGAATTTGGTGATTTCATCATCTACAGTCCATAATATGATCAAAACATTCAAAGAATCTGAAGAACTTGCTATAGTAAAGCGACAAGGCCAAAAACCAACACCGAATACTTTTGACCTTTGATCCCTCAGGTGGCTCTGCATTAAAAACTGACGTCATTGTGTAAGGGATATTACTGTGTGGACTCAGGAACACTCAGAAAACCATTGTCAGTTTACAGAATTAGTCGCTACACCTGCGATTGCAAGTTAAAACTCTACCATGCAAAGCAAAGCCATACATCAGAAAGGTTGGTTTGAAAAACAACCAAAAATGCCTTAGAAATGTGGACTCATCAGACCACAGCACACTTTTCCACTTTGTGTCTAACCATTTCAAATGTTATTAGACCCAGAGAAGGCATTTCTGGTTGTTTTTCTGGTTGTTTTTCAAACCAACCTTTTTGATGTATGGCTTTGCTTTGCATGGTAGAGTTTTAACTTGCAATCGCAGGTGTAGCGACTAATTCTGTAAACTGACAATGGTTTTCTGAGTGTTCCTGAGTCCACACAATAATATCCCTTACACAATGATGTCAGTTTTTAATGCAGAGCCACCTGAGGGATCAAAGGTCACAAGTGTTCGGTGTTGGTTTTCGGCCTTGTCGCTTTAGTATAGCAAGTTCTTCAGATTCTTTGAATGTTTTGATTATATTATGGACTGTAGATGATGAAATCACCAAATTCCTTGCAATTGAATGTTGAGAAACATTGTTTTTAAACCGTTGGATGATTTTCTCACAGAATTGTTCACAAAGTGGTGAACCTCGCCCCATCTTTGATTCTGAACGACTGGGATGGTCCTGTTATACCCAATCACAACATTAAACTGTTTAAAATGAACCTGTTTACCTGTGGAATGTTCCAAACAGGCGTTATTTGTGCATACATGACCTTTCCCAGTCTTTTGTTGCCCCCGTCCCAACTCTTTTGGTACGTGTTGCAGGGATCAATTTACAAAAGATTGTATAATTTCAAAAAACAATAAAGTTTATCAGTTTGAACATTAAATATATTGTCTTTGTGGTGTATTCAACTGAATATAGGTTGAAAACGATTTGCAAATCAATGCATTCTGGTTTTATTGACATTTTTCACAACGTCCCAACTTCAACGGAATTGGGGTTGTACTTCCAGTATCCTACTAGGTAGTTTAGATAGCACCTCATTAGACTGCGACAGTAGTGACTTACTGTATATGGGATGTCTGATGTATTAACATGTTTTAGTGTAATCTGTGTGAGGCATTGCAATGTTTCTGCTTACCTGCTTAAAGGGGCTCTGTCATACACCCAGGACTGACTGACTGAAATTTGAACGGCAGTTTCAGCTGTATCTGTCTGATAGCGTATTATCACTATCCCTGGTCCAAACGGAATGTCAGGGGAAAGAAATCTTTCACCTTCCATGTTGAGATATGTTGGGGAGAGGATATAGATTTGATCCTGTTACTGAAGCTGCAAGCAGGGCTCATGTATGCTCTAGTTTTACCTGTGGCTGAGCATCATCTCAGTGGGGAAACACATTAGCTGGCTGGGTTTTTCACATTAGCTGGCTGGGTTTTTCACATTAGCTGGCTGGGTTTTTCAACCTTTTTGACACCAGGGACCACCGTTTACTCAGCATTTGAGCCACGGAGGACCGCCATTTGATTACATTTTCACCCCAAAGACCTACAACTAAAGAATTCTTTTGGTTTTGTCCACAATTCCAGGCTTGATTTTGCAAACAAAACAGTGTAGATGTCTTAATTAAGTGGTGCTAATTCAGTCATGATGAATATTTTAACTCTTGAGAGTGTAAAAATGATCATTTTACATCTGGTACATAAGCTTTCCATCATTTAGCCTGGGGACCACCTGGAACCCTCTCAAGGACCACTGGTGGTCCCCAGACCACCTGTTGAAAACCCCTGCTCTATGGGACTCGCATTCGAAATTGCGATTATGTAACACCTCAAACCAAAGTCATTGTAACTAAGATGTTCGAGTGAAAATAATAAATTTCAAGTGGATATTTGACCCAGCATGAAGCCAAATGTATCGCCAAAACGACTAGCATGTTGCTAATGTATGTTTAGTATTGTTAGCACTGTCCCCCAGGCCTTGCATCGAAGACAATGGGGAAAGTTATGCCTTCCGCATCACCCCCCAAAAAATAGCGTATGAAATATCATTCGTTATCTCCCAGGGGCATGACACGCCCCCTTTAATGTAAATCGCACTTGATTAAGAGTATCTGCTAAATGCCTAAATTGACAGATTGATGATGAATGTGGGCGTGAATAACTTGGCTGACAGCCAATGAGGGGAGGTGACATGGACAGAGAGAGAGAGAGAGAGAGAGAGAGACTGCTGATTTTGAAGGAACAGAATGAATTACTGATGGAGAATAAGCAGAATTATATAGCCCTATATATGCCAATATAGCACTTTGCTGGATTTCTATCTAGGATGTCCACGTTGCCAGGTCTGCCATATTCCAGCAGAACTCAACAGGGCCTGTCCTCGTTCTATTGAGCCCATGCTCGCCCGCCCGTCGCCCAGAATGCACACACACACTAGCCCGAGAGTGGTGTATAGCTGTTACAATGTGTGACGGGTGCGTGCGCGTGCGTGCGTGTGTGTGTGTGTGTATGTGTGTGTGTGTTGTGCACGCACGCAGTGGCGTTTCTAGGCAATTTGGAGCCCTAGGCAAGATTTTCCCTGGAGCCCCCCGTACCAAATGGACCCTCCTGTAAAATGGTGCCCCCAAGGGATAAAATTAAGTATTTTTAAACTAAAGAACATGTTTTAAATGTTCAATTCTAGTTATAGAGGACAAGTATAATATATTTATTAGCCTGCATGGTATCCTTTAAAAGCATGTCTGGTGGTCGCCCCCTCCCCTCACCCTTCTCCCCTCATGGTCGCCCACCCCCCCCTGCCCAATGGTGCCCTAGGCAACTGGCTAGGCTGCCTAATGGCAAAAACGCCCGTGTGTGTGTGTGTGTGGTGTGTGTGTGTGTGGGTGGGGGGGGGGGGGGGGGGGCGTAGGACCTCTCCAACACTATGGGTCTTTGTGGGGTCCAGCAGGGAGCAGGGTCCTCAGACCCTCACCCCCTCATAGCAGGGGCCACTACAGACCCCCCACCCCCCCGCTACCTTCACAAAGCCCCTGCCACTCATTATGCTGCAACCATCGTGTTGTTGTGTTGTGTTTTTTTATGTGGCGCTACTATAGGCAGCACAGCTGTCACCCCCCTCACCCCACACCCCCACCCCACCCTTAAAGAGACAAAGATGCAAAAACAAAGAAAAATCAAAGAAGAGTTACAATGAATAAATGTAGAAAAACGTTGTCTTCATTTTGTGTGTGTGTGTGTGTGTGTGTGTGTGTGTGTGTGTGTGTGTGTGTGTGTGCGTGTGCGTGTGCGTGTGCGTGTGCGCGTGCGCGCGCGCGCGCTACTAAAATGAATAGCGAGGGGTGGCGGGGCTAACGCTACAGTCTCTCTCCTGTATGAATGGTATCACCAATACAAGCCTCCAGTGGTGCTCTATAGGGCCTTATAGTGGTCAGGTCTGGGACTGCAGGTGGCTGGAGCCCATGCAGGAGCACCAGGAGAGCGCGTTGCACGCTGGTTTGCTTCGTGAATACAGACAGGGTCAGTTTGTATTTACGTTGTTTTCTGGAGGAGCCAGCGGTGCTCACGTCGTCATATACCACGTCTCAAAACGTAAGGATGGATTGTATGACGGATAATAACCCACACCGCAAACCCACGTCTGGTTTGGTTTACCAAATACCGAGATAGTAGTAGGCCAGGGGTTTTCAACAGGTAGTCCAGGGACCACCAGTGATCCTTGAGAGGGTTCCAGGCTAAATGATGGAAAGTTGGTTAACCAGATGTAACTCTTGAGAATGTAAAAAATGAAACCAAATGGACCCTTGCGGGTCCATTTGGTTTCATTTTCACACTCTCAAGAGTTAAAATATTCATCATGTGAATTAGCACCATTTAATTAAGAAGTCTACACTGTTTTGTTTGCAAAAATCCAGCCTGGAATTGTGAACAAAACCAAAAGAATTCTTTAGTTTTAGGTCTTTGCGGCTGAAATGTCATCAAATGGTGGTCCGGGGCTCAAATGCTGAATAAACGGTGGTCCCTGGTGTCAAAAAGGCTGAAAACCCCTGTAGTAGGCCTTTTTTTTTTGCCTTCGCTCGTTCTCGACTTGGCGCTCATTCATGAATCCATTCAGGCGCGTTCATGGAGCTAACATGGAAGTCAACCCTACTATTACTAATACCAGCAGTATTCCACTGAGTCTCCTCTCTATCCTTTTACTATTCTATATGGCCATTACAGACGGGGAGTGATAAACGTCCGCATTATCGCCGTGATTCCACTGTGCTCCTCAACTGATGCAGGGCTTGACACTAACACTTGCCCGGGGCAAGTAAAAAAATGCTCGGGCAAGTGAAGACTGCTACCTGGTTGCCCGATCGCACAAGTGTGCGACTTCTGTGCGCTATAACACAACGTGAGATGTATTTGTCTTGAAGGTGGTCATTGCGCTCTGTGTCTTTCCCTGCTTTCTAGCTATCTCTCCTATCTCTCTCCCAGGTCCATTTGGTTCCAAACTATCATTTTGCTGGCGTCACAGACCCCTGAGTCCGTGACCACTGTGGGAAACACTGATTTACACTGATTTACAAGTTGAATGTACAGTAGTTGTAGCTGATTGTGACTTAAACAAAACAGTCTTTGACTGCAAAAGGAAATGTTTAAAGCACCAAGTAGAAAGTAAACTTAAATGCAAAATTTACGATATCTTGTGGGGCAAGTGACCATGACCTGAGAGCAAGTAGAACCTGACTTGCACTTGCCCGACGGGCAAGTGCCTCGGAGACCTTAGTGCCAACCCCTGTGAGGATGACTGGGTGATAATCTCTCAGCGTGAATAAAAAAGCTCACCAGAATTGAGGTCTAAAACCAGACGTGCAGGGTGCGTGCACAAAACAAGCAACACTGGATGCCATGCGATAACGCCCAGCGGTGCACACGCTTCCTTTAGCGCATGGCCTCTAATGAGCAAAAAAGCGCCATTCCTTTTGAAAATTAACTAAAAAAAACATTTCACTCTATGCCCAGCACTCTGTCTGACCACCCAAGCATAAAAATACAGTATACTTCTCAAAAAACAACAACAACAATCTTTAATGTTCTGCCTATTATTTCAGCATGTCTGACTTGTATACAGACATGTCCCTGGAGGCTGAACCCATACTGGCCCCAGACGACCCCTTTTAAATCTCCATCAACCGTTGTGCACACACACACACACACACACACACACACACACACACACACACACACACACACACACACACACACACACACACACACACACACACACACACACACACACACACACACACACACACACACACACACTAGCATCTATCCCTCATACGCACATCTCGGTTATGGGTGTGGGTCAATATTCATAAAAACAGACAGTCCAGCCCTGGCCTGTAGACACACCTTTTGTTACCCAATATCTATTCTAGACCTTTGATTTGCATAATCTCTCTAAGGACACACAGACAGACACAGACACGCAGACAGACACACACACAGACAGACAGACCAGGCCACAGGATGGCCCAATGCCAAGTTCAGTTGAGAGAGAGAGAGAGACATATAGACACAGAGAGAGAGAGACAGAGACACAGAGAGAGAGAGCCAGAGGGGCTGATGGTGGTCATCCATTATTCATCACTAAGCCCAATAATCCCCAACAGAATTGGTCTGACGGTCTGATGGACCGACGGGTTTGGAGAGCCCATGCTACGGCTAGGAGGGTTTCAGGGGTTGTGTGAGGGCGCGCGTGCATGTGTGTGTGTGTAAAAGGGGGGTATAGCCTGGGTGTTGAAGGGTTCTTTGGAGTGGGGGGGGGGGTCTGTCCTTTTTTGGAGGGGCCAAAAAGGGGCCAGTGAGGGGAGGGGGGAGGGAGGGTTTGTTTGAGGATTAGATGCAAATATGTCTTTGATAGCTTTCACAGTCTGGGGAGTCCCATTCTGTTTATGGATATTCATATTAGGGTCTTTGGGAACAATCCCCTGATCCCCCCCCTCCCCCCTCCCTGGATGGATGGATGGACGGACAGAACCGCACAGCAGCTAGATGGGGACGGGGGTCCGAAACAGAGCCCTGACCCGGATCAGGGCCAGGACCAGCCCAAGAACCTGTGTGTGTGTGTGTGTGTGTGTGTGTGTGTGTGTGTGTGTGTGTGTGTGTGTGTGTGTGTGTGTGTGTGTGTGTGTGTGTGTGTGTGTGTGTGTGTGTCTGTGTGTGTCTGTGTGTGTGTGAGAGACGTAGACAGACACCAGCTCAGTCCCAGACCATGACCAGACACAGACCTAGTGAACTATGACCCCCTGTTGTCCCCCCACACAGACGGCATTCAGTGTCGCCCTGCTCACGCACGCACGCACGCAGAGCTAAACAAACGAGACACAACTGAAATTATTGATTTTTCTATTATTATTATTATTATTATTACATTTTAGAGAGAATGCTGACAGATTCCGCAGCGCAGCTTGAAATCTGCTCTCCAGAGATTACCGACCACATCAATTGTGATGCTGCAAAAGAGCCCTGATTTCCTGTATTACAGGTGGTCCAGGACCACCAGTGATCCTTGAGAGGGTCTCAGGTGGGACCCTCTTTGAGAGCGTAAAAATGAAACCAAATGGACCCTTGATCATAGTGTTTTCATTTCTTTACATTGTCCAAATTTTGAAACCTTGAATTCGATTTATTGTGAAGCCCTAGTAAAATTCTGAAACCTTGAATTTGATTTATTGTGAAGCCCTAGTAAATACAGTAAACACAATAAAGGATGTACCAGATGTTTATACTATACAGTACACGCATTCAAATAGCTTTATAGGCCATGGAGTCTTCCTCCAACTGGACACACACACACACAACACACACACACACACACACACACACACACACACACACACACACACACACACACACACACACACAGGCGTATGCATGCACACACAGGGGGCTGGCCAGTGATTTATTTGTCTGTGTCTTTGTCCCTGTGCAGGGCAGCCAGGCGCGGGTCGTCCTGTCTTGTATGTTGTGTCTGTGTACTGCCCTGCATGCTGGCTTCAGACAGCTGTGTGTGAGAGAGACTTGTGTAGGCACGCACGCACGTACGCACGCACGTACGCACGCACACGCGCGCGCGCACAACACACACACACACACACACACACACACACACACACACACACACACACACACACACACCACACACACACACACACACACACACACACACACACACAACACCTCACAGTGCCGCCATCTCCTTCCCACAGTCAACATGGTTGCAGGTTCCAGGAGTTTTGCCTGCTAGCGTGATGCCAAGTCATGCCTTGCTCAAAGTG
Organism: Benthosema pterotum; assembly: GCA_039105355.1. Taxonomy (NCBI): domain Eukaryota; kingdom Metazoa; phylum Chordata; class Actinopteri; order Myctophiformes; family Myctophidae; genus Benthosema; species Benthosema pterotum. The sequence continues at coordinate 43,565,389 of CM076973.1, read as the reverse complement.
CAGCGTTGATTTCATCAACAAATACTAGACCCAATAAAAGTGTTCGCCTTTTTATTCACTGCTGAAAAAAAACTTTGAAACTAAACAAAAACTATAGGCTATGATGGGCTAAAACTGAGACTGACTGAATATACTGAATATACGATTTCATCAATAAAGAAGAAAACTAGACTGAAACGTTAGGAAGACACTAGAGGACAAAACATCCTTGAAGACATTTCATACTTGCTGAAAGATACAGTATGTTGTATGTTTGTAGATCAAACAGGTCAATTATTTCACTTCTTCAGGACAAAGGGCAACACGTTTCCTCAAGATTACTAAAAAATAAAAATAAAATCAGATTTAACGTAAATACCCTATTGGCCTGAATATAAGACTACGTTTTTTCCCAAAGGAAATATCCTAAAAAATGGAGTCGTCTTATATTCAGGGGCTATACTATTTGACATCCACTGTTCTTTTTTCTGTAAATGGGTCTTGAAAAGTGGGGGTCGTCTTATAACCGAGTCATCTTATATTCGGACAATACGGTAGTACAGTGAACAGTATGTGTCTTGGATGTCTTGGTACAGTGGACAGTATGTGTCTCTGATGTCTTGGTACCGTGGACAGTATGTGTCTCTGATGTCTTGGTACAGTGGACAGTATGTGTCTCTGATGTCTTGGTACAGTGGACAGTATGTGTCTCTGATGTCTTGGTACAGTGGACAGTATGTGTCTCTGATGTCTTGGTACAGTGGACAGTATGTGTCTTGGATGTCTTGGTACAGTGGACAGTATGTGTCTCTGATGTCTGGTAGTGGACAGTATGTGTCTCTGATGTCTTGATACAGTGGACAGTATGTGTCTCTGTCTTGGTACAGTGGACAGTATGTGTCTCTGATGTCTTGGTACAGTGGACAGTATGTGTCTCTGATGTCTTGGTACAGTGGACAGTATGTGTCTCTGATGTCTTGGTACAGTGGACAGAATGTGTCTCTGATGTCTTGGTATAGTGGACAGTATGCGTCTCTGATGTCTTGGTATAGTGGACAGTATGCGTCTCTGATGTCTTGGTATAGTGGACAGTATGCGTCTCTGATGTCTTGGTATAGTGGACACTGGACAGTATGTGTCTCTGATGTCTTGGTACAGTGGACACTGGACAGTATGTGTCTCTGATGTCTTGGTACAGTGGACACTGGACAGTATGTGTCTCTGATGTCTTGGTACAGTCGACAGTCTCTGTCTCAGTACAGTGGAACAGTATGTGTCTCTGATGTCTCAGTACAGTCGACAGTATGTGTCTCTGTCTCGGTACAGTGGACAGTATGTGTCTCTGATGTCTTGGTACAGTGGACAGTAAGTGTCTCTGTCTTGGTACAGTGGACAGTATGTGTCTCTGATGTCTCGGTACATTGACCAGGCGGTTAAAACTCAAAGTCAAAAATCAACCACTGCTCAAGTGCACCTTGAGCAAGGCATCCCTTTGCATATAGCTAAACACGAACACTGCATGGAACGAGGTCGCCGGTTTCAGCCACTGCCACCACTATATGCTCCTATAGCAGAACTCTGCAAAAGCAACACACACACACACACACACACACTGCGGGTCAATAGGTCAGGGGTGAGGTGAGGGAGGAAACCGGAGGAGGGTAGCCCCTCCCCCTGCTGGATCCCCAG
>CM076973.1:43526429-43563221 GCA_039105355.1 Benthosema pterotum | reverse complement strand
GTGCAGACGAGGGAGGACGAGGTTGTCGAAGAGAAGAACGCTCAGGAGTAGCAGACGCAGTCGCCATTGTTTGTTTTGATGTGTGGTGTAGTGTGGCTGCTGTGGCGTATGGCCTGATCAGAGTCTTTGTGCTTGCTCGCTCTACATGCCTGTCTCCAATCACTCAATCAATCTATCAATCAATAAACGCGTGTGTGAACCTATAGCGTGCGTTCATTAGAATTACTGAAATAGACAGTTGGAGAGTTGTGGAACTGGGAAAGTACTGCAAACTCCGTTCACTCTTTCTGACCCCTCAATGTCGCAAGTCTTCTACTAGATCTAGATGGCAATGGCGTTCACCACGCTCCGCTCCCGTCAGTGGTTCAGACCGTGGTCGGGACCCCCCAAATAGGTGGTCGGGTAGCTCCCTGACTGGTTCATTTGGTTTCATTTGCACACCGTTGCCTCCCGCAATGGTGACTCGGACGATGACTCGGACGAGTCGCGAGTCAGGTTGTCTCAAGTCAAGTCCGAGTCTCAAGTATTTTACCTACGTCCCCAAGCGAGTCAAGTCGAGTCAAAAATGCGACTTGGCGACTTGACTTGTCGAGTCAATAGGACTCGAGTCCAATTGTCTGGACACACACACACACACACACACACACAACACACACACAACACACACACACACACACACACACACCACACCACCGCACAGTTAATTGAGCAGTGATGGTGTACACACATACAGTAAGCATCCCATTTGGTTGTGTGTGCAGAGTGGCAGCATGCAGGCACCCCGAGGATTTGAACCGACGATGTGTACATAGGATGTGTGGAGAGCGAGGGGGTGGGGGTCACGCTCAGGACACTGTGTAACTAAACACACACACACACACACACACACGTGGTCATGAACAGGTTGTCTGTGTTGTGTCACAGGCAGTGTGTTGACTCCAGTGGTGTGAAGAAAACTACTTGTACTTTACCTGAGTATTTCCATTACTTTACTGTGTATGTGACCATTTGTGAGTTTTCTTCTGTGGACCCTAACATTACACCTATAGTTAGATGCTGAAGCATTTATTTCATATTTACGTGTCTTCTATGGACTCTAACATTACACCTATAGTAGAGGTGTCAAATATCGGTTTGGATCGATTTATCGATATCTAAATTGGCGATGCAACTACATCGAGCCATGTGTGTCGGAACGAGCTGAAATTATACGGAATGCATTGGAGTTTTGAGCTCGCGGAGCTGAGCTCTGTCCCCTCAATGTCACAACTCTCTATACTCTACGCCTCGGTCACCAATGCTGACAAACGGCTCATTTTTACGCTCTCAATGAGTTACATCTGATTAACCAACTTCGCACCATTTAGCTGGGGACCACCTGGACCTCTCTCCACCACTGATCCGGCCTGATGCACACACGTGTGTGTGTGTGTGTGTGTGTGTGTGTGTGTGTGTGTGTGTGTGTGTTGTGTGTGTGTTTGTGTGTGTGTGTGTGTGTGTGTGTGTGTTGTGTGTGTGTGTGTGGTGGGGTGTGGTGTGTGTGTGTGTGTGTGCGCGTGTGTGTGTGTTCCACTGTGTTGACTCTGAGAGGCTGCAGTCGCTGCTCTCTTAGCGCCATGTAAATACAGCACTCACTGTTTATGTAGCTTCAACACACACACACACACACATGCACAACGTGCACACACATGCACATGTACACACACACACCCTTCCTCATCTTCTGGGCCAGATCAGCACCACCCATGAACCATCGATGGTGCATGCACGCAACCCCCCCCCCCCCCCTCACGCACACACATTCATAAATCCCATAAAACTGCCCCCGCCTCCTCCTCTCTCTCACACATATACACATGCACGCACGTGTGTGTGTGCACACGCACACGCACAAGTATACTAATGGCAGAGCAGGACTCTCGGTTTTCACAGAGAGGGCGAAGAAGAAAGATGAGGAGAAGAGGGAGAGAGAGAGAGAAGAGGAGAGACCACACAGTCTTGGAGCAGGTCCAAAAAGGACCAGTGGAGCTTGTTTGGAAAGCTTTCAGTCAGAAAGCCACTTTTTGGCAGAGCCCCATGTGAGCCCTCTGTAGGGGCTGGAGCTATAAAATAAATAATGGTTTATAGGGCCGAGGTGGGGGGGGGGGGAGAGGAGAGAGGAAAGAGGGGGGAGAAGAGGAGGAGAAGGAGAGAAAGGGGTGGGGAAGAGAGGGAGAGTGGGAGGAGAGAAAGGGGAAAGAAAGGGAGGAAAAGAGAGGGAGAGGGAGGGAGAAACAAAATGGGAGAGAGAGAGGGAAAGAGGGAAGAGAGAGGAAAGGTAAAGGGAGAAGGAGGAACGAGAGAGGAAGAAAGAGGAGAGGGAGGGAAGAGAGGGAGGAGGGAAGGGGGAAGAAAAGGGGGTGAGGGAGAGAGGAGAGGGAGAGAAAGGAGAAAGGGAGAGGTGAAGAGAGAGAGGGAGAGGGATGGTGAGTGGGAGTGAGGGCGGAGGGGAAGAGAGGAGGGGAGAAGGAGAGGAGAGAGGGGGGAGAGGGGAGGGAGAGGAGAAAGGAAAGAAAGGGAGGGAAGAGAGGGAGAGGGAGGGGAGGAAAGAGAGGAGAGAGGAGGGGAGGGAGATGGAGGAGGGGGAGGAGGGAGAAGGGAGGAAAGAGGAGGAAGAGAAGGAGGAGGAGTAGAGGAGAGGGAGGGACGAGGGGGAGAGAGAGAGAGGGAGAGGTGGAGAAAAGGGAAAGAAGAGGGGAAGGATGAGGGGCAGAAGAGGGAGGAGAAAGGGAGAGGGAGGGAGGGGGAGGAGAAAGAAGGGGAGGGGAAAAGGGGAGAGGGGAGAAGATGGAGGAGTGAGAGAGGGGGGGCAGGGGTGAGGTTTTTTAGAGACCGCTCCTGTAATTATATCTGTCAGTCGACACCGAGACACTTGGACCGCCAACGCTCACACCCCCCCATGTGAGAGAGAGAGAGAGAGAGAGAGAGATTAGAAAACAGAAAGCAGAGTTTACTGTATGCTCGTGTGCGACTCCATGTTGCACGCACTTCAGCGTGTGTGCCTGTGCATTGCGCGTGTGCATGTGTGCGTGTGGTAAATGGTATGTTTATATGGCTTTTTATTTTCCCGAGGCGCGTTACATAGTACGGGCGGTCACTGCATTCACCCATCCCCCTGGTGGAAGAAGAAACCATGCAAGGCGCCAAGCCTGCATCCTAACGATGGTTCCCCGCTGTTTTGAGGGGGGGGGGGGGGGTCCCCCGCAATGTTATAATTAAAAAAAAAAAGAAAAGAAAAAAGAAAACTAACATTCAAATAAACATATGACATAATTGAAACTAGTAAAAATCCATGCAAAACACTAAACTGAAATTGTATTGTGTTAAAACCCCCCCCCCCCCCCCCCCCCCCCCCCCCCCCCCCAAATAAAATAAATAAAACGAACTGAAACTCTAGACAAAACACCATTGGTGCAATTTTTTTAAAGCTTTTAAATTCTAATTGTGTTGTTAACCAACATGCTGAGGAAGCCCTCGTGAAAAAACACTATTGAATCACTACTCATCACTGCTACATAATCTTTACACAAAAACTAACATTTCACTACTCACTTGCTATTGCCATGAGTAGTGATTTATGTAGTGATGTCACCACTGTCCACGAATGAAATACTTTTGAAGTAATTCATTAGTGGTCAGTGGTGAAAACACTATGGATATTTTCTATAGGGACTGTGTAGAGATACAGCAGTAAATGTGTAAGCATTGTGTAGTAATTCAGCAATAATGTATAGTGATTGTAAAGTTCTTTCCAAAAAGCCAATAGCGAGGCTGAAGTAATCAAGTATCAGCCAGTTAGTGATTTGAAGAGGAATCATGTAGTAATTATCAGTAGTGATTATTAAGCAATAGCAATTGAGTAGTAACATCACACTTGTCAAACTCAAGGCCCGGGGGCCAAATCAGGCCCATGAATGGATTATCTTTGGCCCGCGGGATAATACTGAATTAGTATTAGAACTGGTATTGCACACAGTGATAATGAATGCAACTAATTGTTTTACTTCCTCAACTCAGTCTCATTTACTTTCTCAATTAACTCAGCACTTGGTGAGGAGGATCATCGAAGAAAAACATTTTCCCCGAACAATAGCAGGTGTTCGAATTCTCATAGCGTGCCACTCTGTGGTGCGCTGAGACGTGCTATTTTTCATTAAAACTTAAAACAGTTTTTTAATGCAGGCAGTTTCATCTTTACAATTATCTTGCCATTAAGAGACATTGATTTTTGATGGAAAAATACTTTTTCACTGTTTGACAGGGATGTCATCGTAAACCGGTGTTGAAACACAGACTGGTATCTCTGGCCCTCGACTTGTACCGATTTTTCTATTTTGGCTCACTCTGTATTTGGGTTTGACACCCCTGAGTAACATGGTAGTTTTTGTATAGACATTTGGTGTAATTCCCGAACGCTGTGGTGTAATGTAAAGGTATGGTTTAAGTCCTCTCATTGGCTGCATGGCAGCAAATCAGGTTTGTGGCCGTGCTCATTGGCTGCATGGCAGCAAATCAGGTCTGGGGCCTTGAGGTAGGCCCGAAAGCCTATACCACCAGGCCTGGGCCTGGGCCTACCAAATAATTATCCATAATAATTAAAACCAGTCATCAAGAGCTTCAACTCATGATGAACAAAGCCGGGGAGTACAGTAATATTTTTAATTGGGGGGGTCAGGTGATTTCTGAACCTTTTGACTTGCAGCTTTTAATTATTCTGGGTTATTAATTGGTAAGCATAGGCCCAGGGCTGGTGGTATAGGCTTTCGGCCTACGCCAAGGCCCCAGACCTGATTTGCTGCCATGCAGCCAATGAGAAGACTTACACCATACCCGCTACACCACAGCGATTGAGAATTGCACCCATTTTCTAGTAGTGATTCAATAGTGTTTTTTTCATGAGGGGATGCTCCTACATCTTCTATTCACTACTGAGTTCTAAAACCATGTTGTTATGGGAGAGTGCAATCATCCAATCTACTAAGACATGGGTTTTCAACAGGTGGTCCGGGGACCACCAGTGGTCCTTGAGAAGGTTCCAGGTGGTCCCCAGGCTAAATGATGGAAATTTGGGTTAACCAGATGTAACTCTTGAGAGTGTGAAAATGAAACCAAATGGACCCTTGCGGGTCCATTTGGTTTCATTTTCACACTCTCAAGAGTTGAAATATTCATTATCTGAATTAGCACCACTTAATTAAGAAGTTTACACTGTTTTGTTGGCAAAATACAGCCTGGAATTGTGGACAAAACCAGAAGAATTCTTTAACTTTAGGTCTTTGTTGTGAAAATGTAATCAAATGGTGGTCCGTGGCTCAAATGCTTAATTAAATGGTGGTCCCTGGAGTCAAAACGTTTGAAAACCCCTGTACTAAGACAGGTGGTCTAACTAAGAAACTCAAAGCAACGGTTGAATACTAAACATTTTACATTTTGGAACATTCATGGAGGCACCGCGCACGCACGCACGCACGCACGCACGCACACAGAGAGAGATCGTTACACTCTATAGTCTATACCTTGTTGTACAGGTGACAACGATCAACGATACATCAACGAACACAATACTGTACCAGTTGGTATTATTATTACAACTAAACTAAAACAAACTAAAAGTAAATATTTTAACCTAATTAAAACAAACTAAACCCCAGCAAACCCGCTCTAAGACTAACTGAATTAGAAAAAAAATGTCAAAAGTAACTGAAACTAAACTAAAATGAAAAATCCCAAACTATTATAACCTTGGTGCCCATGGGAAAAAATAAAAATAAATAAAATGGGATGTGCTGATTATTATTTTTTATTTTATTTTATTTCATTTTTTATAAGAAAAAGAAATAAACACTTGAATTACAAAAAAATAAATAAATAAAATGCTGGAATCGTATCTCGGGAAGTAAAAAATAATATATTGGATGGCAATGGAAAAAAAGACACGTCTTATCTTCGAGTTCTTTTTAGTGAAATATCCTCTATTCATGAAAGAAAATAAAAAATAGTGTTTTTTTTTGTAATTTTAGTTCTACAGGCAAGGGTAATGATTTAAGGCATACTATTTTGCGGTAGTTGGAAAATAACAAATTAAAATAACAAATTAAAATAACAAAATTAGTCTCTCTCTCTCTCTCTCTCTCTCTCTCTCTCTCTCTCTCTCTCTCTCTCTCTCTCTCTCAGTGATCTATGACAGAGGTTTTCAACCTTTTTGACACCAGGGACCACCATTTATTCAGCATTTGAGCCACGGACCACCATTTGATTACATTTTCACCCCAAAGACCAAAAACTAAGAATTATTTTGGTTTTGTGGATTTTGCAAACAAAACAGTATAGACTTCTTAATTAGGTGGTACTAATGCAGATGATTAATTTTTTAACTCTTGAGAGTGTAAAAATGAAACCAAATGGACGCATAAGGGTCCATTTGGTTCTCAAGAGTTACATCTGGTTAATCAGCTTTATATCATTTAGCCTGGGGACCACCTGGAACCCTCTCAAGGACCACTGGTGGTCCACCTGTTTGAAAACCCCTGATCTATGAGACTCCATCCTGCGATCTATGCAGTCAGGACTGGATAAATATGACACACACACACACACACACACACACACACACACACACAACACACACACACACACACACACACACACACACACACACACACACACACACACACACACACACACACACACAGAGGCCTCCATCAAAGAGCCTTCATACTCTCCTGTACTCTGACCCTCTGGCTGAGAGGTGTGGGTGTGTGTACCCAGAAATGATTTGATTGGCCTAGGGTTTAAAAAGTCAGGACCGAAATACTGTATATGTGAGGAGGACAAATACAAAATGTGATGATGTGTGACAGTAAGATTTCAGTCGTTTTCATTCAATTTTAAAACTGCCTTCATGCTTCATGTTTGAATGTTATTGCGAGCACAGGTCCGAGGTCCCAATTACGTCATCTCCTAAACCGGCCACCACTGCACACCAATCGCTTAAAGATGGAGTGCCGTGACTTTTGTATTTTTTCCAATTTTGTACATGTTTAATAGGTGACAGAATTTAATTGGACCCCTTGGTGTAGTTCTTTTATGTGCAATGATGTCTTCCCTTTGTATTTAGGGTTTCTTCCTTGGGGCTGAAACCTTTCCAGTCAAACGTGCCAATGAAAAAAAACTGTAATATAGTGACATCACATCATCAACTCCTCCTCTAACCCCTCCCCCTTTATCATAAAACTAAAGCTGTGGGTGTGGCTTCAGTTCCACCCATCACCACCCACTAGGCAAACCAGGTATACTTTATTTTCTTCTTTTTTGTAGGTAGCTGCTGCCAGTGATGGCAGGTTAAGGTGAAGAGATGATTAGAGGAAAATCGTCAGGGCCTGGAATGAGGAATGGATGTAGTCTATCAGCGAAGGAGCAGCCAGTGTAAGAGTAGAGATGAACTCTGTTCTCCACGTCATAGAAGGAGACCAGACCCTCCTCGTGACCCACGAACACTCCCACTGTCTGGATCTGCCCTCTAAACGGGAGGTGGACAGAATGGTTAGGACAAGTGCCCGCAACACCCCAGAACGCACCGTCACTCCTACACAATATAGTCCAGTAACCACCGCTGGTTAGAGAACTTGGATAGGACTGCTTCCTGTTGACGGACTCTCTGGCCACTCCTACATCCCAGCTGCTCTTCCCTGCAACCTGAACCTCAAAGTAAAACCTTCCTGAGGAGAAGCTTTGTTTTCCTAAAACACCGAAAATGTCTGAGTATCTCTCCTTGTGGTCAGGGAGCCTCCTCCTCATGAACCAGTTCATTTGGACTTGTTTTCCATCCTCGTTCAGGATGAGCGCACGGTGTGCTGTATCGGGGTCCAGGGTTACATTCACTGCGTACTGCTGTACCATCCTCAGATGATACGGCTGTACTGCTGTCCTCACAGTCCCGCAAGTCGGCTGGGCCTTGACCTTTGTCCGGTCCTTGGTGGGGTGTCCAGTCCTTGATGGCGTTGACCTACGTCCAGTCCTTGATGGCGTTGACCTCCGTCCAGTCCTTGATGGGGTGTTGATGGAGGTGATGTTCCTGAGCTCCACCAAGCGTTTGACCTCCCGAATCTTCACTGGTCTCTCCTGGATCGTCCGCTGGAGTTCAACCTCTGATTTTCCCTCGTATTCTCCGCTGGTAGATGCCATTTCCATACGCACCGATGATAAATGGAAATATACAAACAAAACTTCCAAATCGACTAACAGGTAACTGATGCCTTTAAGTTACTCAGGCTGTGAGCATCGTTTTTTTGTTAAGTAGAGCTCCTGAATCTCCACGTGAAATATGACATCAGTCTTGTGGAAACAAGCGAGGTATCCTGAGTTAGGAACAGTATGGGAACAGTGAATAATACAGTAGGAGTGGTTTTGCATAATATGGAATGCAAAACCGAGCCTGCTGCGTGACGTCATCTTGAAGTGTATTTGATGAAATCGGTGCATCACACCATGCGACTCTTTGGGTCCAAACGCCACTAAAAGGTTCTTGCCCCTTCGGTGTGCTATATGCTCCATTGACATGAGTTGGATTGCTTGGGACATGCGTTGACGTACAATAAGACATACCGGTATCAGGGATGGAACAGAGATTTCGAAAACATGACTAATGAAGCACAATAAACGCCCATAAAGTATCGGATGGGTGAAGTGCAACAATGTGCAACCATAGCAAGTACATCTACAGAAGCATATCAAACAGAACACAACCACCCTAAAGAACAATCATTGTGTTCATTCCTGCATCAGGTGGATCTTGGAACAGAGAAATTGTTTTCTGACTTTCTGACAATGTTCATCTTTTGGTCTTTGATATTTGGTATTGTTGGCATTGTTGTGTTGTGCTTGTTGCTTTGGCAATGTAAACGTATGTACTGTATATTTTCTCATGCCAATAAGGCCCTAATTGAATTGTGTGTTTACAGTTTGTCCAAGCCAAGCCAAGCCACCCCCCCCCCCTCTCTCTCTCTCTCTCTCTCTCTGACATTGGGGTGGCAGAGCAAACCAATCACTTGGCCATCAAACAGTACTTATTGCTACAGGGCCCGCTGGGACTCCATTCATACACACAGCGTTTTACTGCTTCTTTGACACGTACAGACAGACACACACACACATATAAACGCGTGGTCGGTCAATCTCCACATCGAAGCGACGAGCGTTTTACAAGTCCCCTCGGTGTGGGGGTCTCTCCGTAGAACAACAGTGTCGGTCGGCCATTAAAAGGAAGCGTGCAGGGGGGCCACGGACAGTTCAACCATTGACCCCGCGGACCCCCTCGGCCAACGTCAATACGCCCTCGTTAAAAAAAAAAAAAAACGCCTCGTTCAACGTCATGCAGGGAGACGGGCGGCCATCAATGACATGCTCGTTAAAAAAAGTTTGTGTGTGTGTGTGTGTGTTTTTTCTTTTAGGTTTTGTTATACGGGAAGTCGGTGTCAAGTCCTTTAAAAGTTACGACCCCGCTGATGACCAGGAGGGGAAGTGTGCAACTGTGCATGGGGGAGGAGGATGCACCTTGCACGTGAAGATTTATTTAGCGAAAGTAAAGATGATGCAGGGGCGGATGTAACATTTTCCAATTGGGGGTGGGGGGTACAGGAGAAAATGGTATAGCGCCACGGGCGATGAAGCCGCACCCATACCATTTTTGGTAACAGGACTTTTATTTGGCAAGTAAAGCATCAATAATAACATCAGTTGTTGTTGAAGTTGCAACAGACACGAGTGTTTTCTGTTTACAATGATGAAATGATGTTGGTTTAGTGTTGACACAGCTGTAGTTAGTAGTAGCAGTAGTAGTAGTGTTTCAAATCATTTTTAAATATAGGCACTATAATACAGTATATTGGTTGTTTTGCATGCCATCATGTTTGGGGGGGCAGACTAGGCATTTAGGGGGCATTGTCCCCCATGCTGCCCATGCCTAGATCCGCCCCTGAAATGGTGGATTCTTGACGTTAACTGGTATACCCCTGTGACGCTTTCACACCCACACACCGTGTGTGCTGTGCATGTGTGTGCATGTGCGTGTGCGTGCAGAAGCTATTAGGGCAACCTGCTGGTAACAGAAACCATGATGGGACTGAGCATAATTTTCCTTCCCCCCCAAAAAATAAGAAACTTTCTTTCACGCAACTTTCATGTTCCCTCTCTCCTCGCCTCTCGGTTAGCCACTAAGTGCAGCCGGCCACGCGCTAAAACAAACAGAAGGCCCGTTTAGTCTAGCATTAGCTACTGTTTGAGATGGCGTGGCGCCCCCTTACTACCCCCCCCCATCCCCCACACCCCCCACCTCCTCGCCCTCACACTGTATACAGAGGCGGATGTAACATTTCCCAATTGTGTGTGTGTGGGGGGGCAGAAGAAGATGGTATGGGGGCAGCTTCATCACCTGTGTCGCGAAGCGTCAGAGGTACACCCATACCATTTTCAGTTACAGGACTTTTATTATGCAAGTAAAGCAGTTATTGTTGAAGTTGCAACAGACACGCAGCATGCATAAAGCTAAAGGACTGACTCAGAGAGTTTTCTGTTTTCAACGATGAAATGCTGTTGGTTTAGTGGTGACACAACTGTAGTTAGTAGCAGTAGTATTGTTTCAAATCATTTTAAATATAAGTACTTTAATTTGAAATCTCTTGGGTTGTTTTGCATGCTATCATGTTTTTTGGGGTATTCAGGGAGGCATTCCCCCCCTCATGCCCATGCCTAGATCCGCCCCTGACTGTATACACCCATAGAACACCCCCCTGAGCAGCACAATCCCTCTTAAAACGCTCAGATGGAAAATATCAGGGAGTTGACTGGATGGACACAGCCGCTGGATGTCAAACTAGCAACCATGGGATTATTTGCCACCACTACGGTGTGCTTACAGTCCTTCTGCCATCATCAGACTGGCCTCATGCTTCCTTCAATGCATGATCATTTCAGTGTTTTTGTCCACAGTGTTTTTGTCCAGTTTTTTTGTCCTCTCTCTCTCTCTCTCTCTCTCTCTCTCTCTCTCTCTCTCTCTCTCTCTCTCTCTCTCTTTGTCCACAAGAGTTACAGATACAGTATATAAGGGTCCATTTGGTTACAAACTGTCCATCATTTGGCATGGGTACGACCTGGAATCCTCTCAAGGACCACTGGTGGTCCCCGGACTCCTGCATTATTCCAACCAGCTCCTCTCACCTCCAGATAGATTGTTTGGATTGTTTGTTATATAACAACATTACAGAGGTGTTAGTTGTTATTGTATAGTGCTTTAAAACAGTTTTTCAAGGTGCCATAAAATAGTTACAGTAATAGTTTGCATGAATAGAGCACAGGCATGCTTTTCTGTAGCCTCAATATCACATCTATCATAACTGCTAGTAACCAGTGTTGGGCAATATTACTTAGGAGAGTAATATCTTTACTTATGACGCGGCCACCTTAGAAAAAGCAATAATATCACCTTACTTATTTCTAGAATCAAAGATTCAGATATTACATATTATAATATTACTTTCCCAAGTCCCCCCACCCACCCGCGAAGGAATAGAGATGTACAACACAATCTGTTTAGTGACAATTTGCAACAACTGTGATAACTTGTAGTGTAGGTCATGTGTGCAGAATGCTGCGGTGGATTAGGATTTACAAACTACTGCAAATCTCTGTTATGTGTTGATAGCTTGTAAATCTGTTCTATTTTTACATCATGCAACCATAACTAATCAGGTATGTTTGGCAGAGTAACATATTACTTATTACACATTTTGGCGTTAGGAGTAATATCTCTACTTTTGCTAGAGAGAGAGAGAGAGAGAGAGAGAGAGAGAGAGAGAGAGAGAGAGAGAGAGAGAGAGAGAGAGAGAGAGAGAGAGAGAGAGAGAGAGAGAGAGAGAGAGAGAGAGAGAGAGAGAGAGAGAGAGAGAGAGAGAGAGAGAGAGAGAGAGAGAGAGAGAGAGAGAGAGAGAGAGAGAGAGAGAGAGAGAGAGAGAGAGAGAGAGAGAGAGAGAGAGAGAGAGAGAGAGAGAGAGAGAGAGAGAGAGAGAGAGAGAGAGAGAGAGAGAGAGAGGAGTTTTGAGGCCCACTAACTGCTGCATATACCTCAGAACCACAGATGAAATGGAGCTATCACTAATCATAAGTCTTCAATGTCAGAGCTGCCATAACACAAACAGAAAGGCCATAAATGAAATCCATTACTCCATGGAAATAACTCATGTCTCAGTAAGTGTACAGCAGGTATTACCATTGGCTTCTTACAAAATGAAATACTATGTTAAAATGAACATTTAAAACCCAGCATTTGAATAGTTTTCTTTGGTTCCCTTTAGTGTTTGTCGACTGATGAAACATGATCGTCGACTACAGTTTTTCAGGGACTAAAACTAAGGTATAATTATGATCACTAAAACCATAGCCTCGACACCCAGGTTTTCATTTACATTTCATACGATCTCAAGATCATTAGTTAGTTCGTCAAAACCATCATTTAATTGGGGACCACCTGGAATCCTCTCAAGGACCACTGGTTTAAAACCACTGGTTTAGGCTCACATACTGTATCTACAAGCTGAATTCTTTGAAACCTTGCTGTTGTCCACAGTGCTGTTTGTTGTCCTGCAGAGTTCAAGGTGTTTGTCGTGTGTGTGTGTGTGTGTGTGTGTGTGTGTGTGTGTGTGTGTGTGTGTGTGTGTGTGTGTGTGTCTGTCTCTGGGGGCCTTCTAGCAGGCCCTCACTCTGACGTGCTGTAATGCATTTCTCTGTTCTTTTTGCATGATTAAGCAAACCTGGCATGCAGGTGTGCAGGCTGCCGGTGCCCGTCCGGCTCGGTGGACCAGCGCCGCGGTACAACAATATTCCCAGAACAAATTAAAGGAGCTGTCGCACGCGTCCGTCACACACACACAGGCACGTACACACACGCACACACACACACACACAAAATAATGACACAGCTGATCTCAGACTACAAGAGAGGACTGTGGAATTTATAAGGCAGAAATTCACAAGGCGCGCGAGAGAGAGACTTTTTTTTACTTAAAAAAACCCACTTTATTTAAAAACTAAAAAAGGACAACCATCACTTCAGTCATAAAACCACATAGAAAGTGCTATAAAAAAGTATTTCACCTGAACACCAAACCAAACACCAAGACCTCCTCATCAATTAAACAAACAACATCATTTACGCAAACAAGTTTATTTATACAAACAAGTCAAGTGTTCTCATTTCTTAAATGACACACAATTTTTTTTTCATTTCATTAAAATCAATCCATACTCTAGCCCTGACCAGTAAGATGCACTAACCATGTCCTGTGACGCAGCTCTTTCACCAAATACTGCACCAATCCTGTTACATTGAGTGAGTGAGTGAGTGAGTGAGTGAGTGAGTGAGTGAGTGAGTGAGTGAGTGAGTGAGTGAGTGAGTGAGTGAGTGAGTGAGAAGAGACCATGCTCCCAATGACAGACTGACTATATGCACCCACACAGACAGGAGAAGGACGACAGATGGAACACAACCACTCTAAAGAATAACCATTGTGTGTATTGTTGCATCAAGTGAACTCGGTACTCGAGTTACTGGAAGACTGACTTTGAAATGTCCATCATTGTTGTCTTGATTGCAATGTTTTACTGTTGCATTGTGCTTCTTGAGTGGTAAATGGTGCACTTACATATTGCCTTTATCCAAGGCGCTTTAGATATATTAATAGATTGTAGATCCCATTCAGCCATTCACTCACCAATAGCAGCAGAAACCCTGCAAGGTACTGACCAGCACATCGGGAGCAATTAGGGTGTCTTGCTCAGGGACACATCGACACTAACTCCTGCGTCTGAACCAACAACATTGCAGTTGTCATCCAGTGACTAGCCCCTATACCACTGAGACACTGCCGCGCCTTCTTCTAGCTCTGCTTCTTGCAATGTAAACGTATGTTTTCTCATAAAGCCCATTGTATTGTATTGAATATAATTGATATACTGTATATATACTGTATATGAGAGAGACAGCCTTCACCCCCACCCTGCACTAAGAGTAATGACATACTCTCTTTACAGAGCCCCCCTGAGCTACACCACTAATGTGCTAACTGGTTTCAGTCCTCCACAGACTCACTCTTATTCTGAAGGACCAGAGAGAGACAGAGACAGAAAGAGAGAGGGAGAGGGAGAGAGAGGGAGAGAGAGAGGCAGAGAGAGAGAGATACGGGGAGAGAGGGAGAGAGAGAGTCCATAATCTCCATTACAGCACAGAGCAGCAGCTCATCTCTTGGCAATCTGTCCCTATCGCTTTAATTGGCTTGTAATATCGCCTCTGATCTTGTTGGCCAATTAACAGCAGCGCTTTGGCAGCAGCACGGCTGACTGGCTGCACATTGGGATCCACACACGCAGGAGTGTGTGTGTGTGTGTGTGTGTGTGTGTGTGTGTGTGTGTGTGTGTGTGTGTGTGTGTGTGTGTGTGTGTGTGTGTGTGTGTGTGTGTGTGTGTGTGTGTGTGTGTGTGTGTGTGTGTGTGTGTGTGTGTGTGTGTGAGAGAGAGACACATACACTGCCCGATTGGTTCCATATGGAACGGCTCCACTGATTGGCCAGCATGGCATGAACCCCCCCCTCCTCCCTTGATTGGTTCCATATGGAACGGCTCCACTGATTGGCCGAAGAGATAAGGCTTCACTCGGAGCCTTTCTGAGGGGCCTCACTGGAAGAGGCGAAAATCGTACTCTGATTGGACCGTATTCATCAAGTGATTTACGCTCATAGATACCAGTACCAGTAAGTCAAGTCACTCAGGATCGCAATGAAACCATAAATACATTCAGCATGCTTTATTCGATAGGCTATGTGCGCAACATTGGTCAGCACATAGCCTGGGTTCGATTCCCACTAGGGACGCCGCTGTGGGTGCTGGCGGCGTGTCTCCTCCTCTGAGTCATCAGTGCCCGTACCCGGGGCAGGGTTGGTGAAAGTGGCCTTTCTGTGTGGAGTTTGCATGTTCTCTCATTGTCCCCTAGACACCCTCACAAAAACAAGCAGTAATCCTAGACTCTAAACTGCCTCCCCCTAGCCAGCCGGGGCGCCTGATGGAGGGGACAGGAACTGGTGGAATAACGTGTTCCTTCCACGCACTACGTCCAACCAGGGAAATTGCACCAACCATAATTTTGTGGCCTGCATTTCCAGCTTCCAACTCCAGAAGTCCACATTATTGAATGGCATCAGTGCGTTTGCCAGTAGGACAGTCACCCAGCCAATGGCAGTGCTCTTCCAAAGGTAAAACAATGCCTTAATGTTATGAGTACAAATTGTGATATTGAATGAAATTGAGCTTTTCCGCGTCTCAGACAATTACAGTATAAGTAACCAATAAAGCACAAAAGCTCTGGTCTGGTACGAATGTAATCTGTGTCCATGTCCATTATGAAATTGAATGGAAATTCATTTCCCCCCAAAATAAACAAGTGGGACAGTGGAGTGCAGGGAATCAATCATTTCAGTGATCAATAAAGCTCTGATGAAAATGACCTCTGCAAAGGTGCAGTGCGCAATTCATCTGTATAAAGGGCTTGCCACTTTTCGTATATTGATTTTGTATGCATTTTTCATAATACGTAAAGAGCAACATTACTAACTTTTGTTAACGTTCAGTAACGTGTGATGGAATCGGGAGCCATAATAAACTTGTTTAACTTTAATGCAAATGTAAACCATCTCTAATGGACAATGCCTTGGCGAGAGGAGGTCATCAGGTGCTTTCCAACCTTCTCAGAGTGTTTGACCCCTCAACCACAATACTCTACAGCTGGTCTATCCACAGTGATGGGTCGTCATTCTTCTCATCCAGGCTTCGAGCTATTGTCTTTTCTCTATAGACCTGAGCAGTAACATCACCGCCCCGGTTCTGGAAGTGTTTTCCCCATTCATTTTTCTCATAAACTTTTCTAAAATTTATATATAGACGATTATGCCGTGGACAGTAGATCGTTGCGGTGTGCATGCGTCCATCCTTGTCAAGTGTCCACAAGTGGCCTGACTCTGGTGTTTTTGAGTCAAGGTTGATTGGTGGTTTGCGTTGATGTGTTTAGCTTCATCTTCATCAACGTACTAGGAGCTTTTTTCATAACTTTCCCAACTTTAGCAAATACAGGGAAAACATACACTCCCTTTGTTTGCTGGATGTGCTTGCTGTGTTTTCTTGTCGTTTGGATGTCATGCCATCCATATGTTGCTCCATTGCCTGTAAGGAAGACCAATCAAAATAGGTATTACCGGTACTCTTATGGTGCGTGTACACAAGATGGAGCAATACGGTACAACCTTGAACCTGGCGGTGGGGGCTGACAAGGCTTATCAAGTATCAGACAGAACTGGCAACCAACGCACCTGGTCGAGGAACTCGGCTAAATAAGCAGCCTACTGGGAATACTCGCTTGGATTTCGGTAGAATCCGCTGTGTGTGGTACGCCGTGGCGCAACTGCTCCCCGTTTAGACAGCCATTCAACGCCTGTACACAGCTCTGGAGTTTACCATGAAGTCTTTGAAGTTGCAAAGCAAAAAATAGATTTTGAGAGAGAGGAAGCCAGTGCCCTCTGTCATTAGGCATGGTGACGGCTGAGGACTGACCGACGCTCTGTCTCTGCTGCACCTCCAGTGGGAAGCAGATCCCTTTACACTCTGACCCACTTCTGGCTGCACGCTCAGAGAAACACCCTGGCATGGCTGACAGGCTGTACGTATAGCCTAGAAGAGAGAGAGAAAGGGAGAGAGAAAGGGAGAGAGAAACCCCCTGCCAAGGCTGTGTACGACCAGAGAGCAGAGAACACACAGAAATGGAGTTGGCATTCGGTGAAATACAGTATAAGCACCCCAGGAGTCCAAAGAGATGATCGCCAGTTGCTTATCGCTCAAGAGCCGCCAGGCTGGCCTGAACCGCGGAGGCGTTTCCATATGATGTTTATTGGTCACGTTTGTGATTGTGATTTGTCTGACTAATACCAATGCTAACCGTAATTCTTGGATCCACTTGGATCCGACACATATTCTGCCATGAAGAGAAACATGCACCAGTCAAATAAGTGGAGTGCACCAGTCAATTCAATTCAATTCAAAGGAGCTTTATTGGCATGAGTGAGAGAGAGCAAGTTACAAAAAATAGTGTGAAGGGTCATGAGGATTGAGGGGTTTGTAAAATAGTGTAGTGTCTGGCTTTTCGTCGGGGCAGTGGCTACAAGCCACGACCTGGGCTGAAACTAGGATCTGACCGGGCTTCACATTCACCCCTTTGGCTCCGTTGTGTCCAAGAGGCTTTTCCTCTGGCCTTTGAAGTGACTGGCAGAACGGACTGGGGGCCGATCTCTGCACAGACCCTCATATAGCCCCCCCCCCCCCCCCCACACACACACACACACACACACACACACACACACACACACACACACACACACACACACACACACACACACACACACACACACACACACACACACACACACACACACACAGTTTCGCACACACACATCTGTTTCCTTCATTCCAGGGTCTGGCTTTAAGGTCCCTCAAGGTGTAGTTAAATTAGAGCCAGCGCAGGTTTATAAATGTAAAATCCCCCAATAATCTGGGTCTGACATGACCCCTAATCCTCCTGGCTGCTCCAGAGTCAACCAGGAGTCCAGAACCACACGGCACTAACTAACTATTCTGTCAGCTCCCCGACAGGTTCTGACCGGCAGACGCTTTAAAAGCAAGTGGGAGGCGGGGGGACTGTGGGGGCAAGGAGGAGTTTACGAGGTAACAGCGTGTTTTTTTTTTTGTTCTTTTTTTTAAACTATCTCTTCGCTATACCGTCTGGACGCGTAGCGTTTGTGGACAGGGGTGTTTTTGCCATTAGGCAGACTAGGCAGTTGCCTAGGGTGCCATGAGGCGAGGATACCAGGCTAATAAGCTTGATATGGACAAATACATTCTACTTGTCCTCTATAACTAGAATTGAACGTTTAAAACACACAAAATATGTTCTTTAGTTTAACAATAGTTCATTTTAGCCCTTGGGGGCGCCATTTTACAGGAGATTTTCCCTGGAGCCCCATTTGGTAAGGGGCAATTTGGAGCCTAGGGCTCCAAATTGCTTAGAAACGCCACTGTCTGTCTGTGGAGTTTGTGGAGTGTCGGGTGGAGTTGTCTCCCTGCTGTGTTTTTTTTTTTCCGAAAACTTTCAGAATTCATAAAGGAGAAAGAGTTTCATGGGATTTTACCATGTTGAAGGAGAATTCCACACCAAAACACATTGGTCTTCCATCTACCTTGATTCCAATGACATGATCCACAATGTCTTTGATTTCTGTCATAGATGCCCGCTTTTCTACATTTCCCCCTGAGGTCCTCCTCTCTCCAATGCAGTTAACATTGCCGCAGGTTGTCTTTATTCTAATGTGTGTATTTTAGTAACTCCAACCTTTTTTTTCACACATCACATCAAACCACGCACAAGATAATTGGGCCACTACATGATCTTGCAAAACTCAGGTGGCACCCGTGCAACAGGAGTTGCAACATGAGTGATTAAAGAGGAGAGTGGCAGAATAGAAGGGGGGTGGGGTACATCACATCTGGGATTACAAGTAAAGTCTGCCCAGAGTGACATAAAACTCATGCGTGAGTATCAGTATAATATTGTGTGGGAAAAAAGGTTAGCCACAATAGTAAAGTAAAGACAACCTAAAGCAGGGGTCTCAAACTCAATTTGCCTTGGGGCCACTAGAAGCAGAGCCTGGTTGAGGCCGGGCCGCAGCCACAGCGCGTCACATGGACAAACGTTTTTTGCCATTTCAAGCCTATTTTTTCGCCATTTTCGCCTTCATTTCACTTAAATTTAAGTATATTCAGACTCACCAATGTGGGATAAAGAGTGTGTGCATATGTGGTGTTGTGTCGCACAAAAAAAAAATCTATAATAATATTTCTATTGCTTTCTATTTCTATTCCTTCCTTCCTATAATTGAACAATATTAAATGAACTATTTACTGGACAATAGAACCTACAAACAATACACCTGGACAAAATAACTGGACCAGCCAACCCATCAACAAAGTGGCTCTGATTTGATTGTGATGGCATGAATTACAACCAATAAGGAAGCAGTAACAAAATGTTTACTTTAGCTATCAATTTATATTCCTCCTAACAAAGCCAACTACAGCAATTTTGAACTTATACAGCCACTACAAAGCAGCGTCATAAAATAAATAAAATCAAAAATATAGTTTGTCAGTGTCACTGAGAAACTAGTCTTGCAAACATGACGCTAGAGTAGACCATCAGAATCGCCACTTAGGCCCAACTAGCAGCATTGGTTTCCCAATAGTTGTCATGTTTTACACGTGCCTAAATAGGCTTTTATTTATTTGCGCTAGCCTCTTTGAAAACTATATACCAGTTGCAATGGGGCTTTGAAAATACTATTCAGCACGTTCGGTTTCTGACCCCACAATGTCGCAACTTTTCTACTAGATGGCTATGATTCTATCCAGCGCAGATGTAAGCCTGCCCTGGAGCAACGACAACACCGTTCACTACGGGCATGGGGGACACAACAGCTCGTTATAGGTTACCTACCTTAGCTCAGCGTGCTGCTATATAAGCCATTAGAGCCCGACCGATGCCATATTTTTGTGGCCGATACCGATTTTTGGAAAAAACTGCACCGATGTTACCGATGTTTGGGACCGATGTATAATAATGAATTAAAATAATTAAAAATACATTTGAAAAACTTCTAAACGTCAAATTTATTCTCTCTTTCAAGTAAACAATAGAATACGACATTGACATCATTTACTTTTGTGAAATAATTCCATTTGCTGTGTTTCTTTTTCTGTTCCAGGCAAATATCGGCCGATATATCGGCCGATGTTACCGATATATGGGCAGATTTTACCGATATAATGGCCGATGTATCGACCGATATATCGGTACGATTATCACCGATACCGATGCCGATATATCTGTATCGATATCGGCCGATATATCGGTACGACAGATATATCGGTCGGGCTCTATAAGCCATGCATCCGCCCGTATCGGGCTATAGAAAACGGCTCCGCTGTCATTATTTATCAAACCGAACGCAGTCCTTGGTAAAAAGGCAAAGTTTTCTTTTCCCTACATGTGTTTGTAAACAAGGAGCGGTGGATAGAGAGACGCCATGACAGGATCTCGCCCGTACTGCAGCCAATGGCGTCATTGCATTTCTTCAGATTGACAGTTCAGCGACAAATCAGAATGAACTAAACTGCACGGGGGGATATCCGGTTCCTCTTTGCTATTCTGTGTAAATGGCAAAGCCAGTAGGCGGGCTTTAAACAGGATCTCAGCAATCAACAGTCAATAGTAACAGACTGTTCTCCCGCAAATGCTTTTGGTTGCATTTGACGGGGGAACTCGCGGCCGTCGCGGGCCACATTAATAAAAGTTCATATTAAGGTGGGGGCCACAAAATATCATCTCGGGGGCCGGAAATGGCCCGCGGGCCGGAGGTTTGAGACCACTGACCTAAAGTAAAGACAACCTGCACTAATGCAAACATTTGGAAGGCAGGGGGACCTCAAGGTGAAATGTAGAAAAGGGGGCATCTGTGACAAAAATCAAGTGCAATATATACATTATGATGTCACAGCGATCAAGGTAGATTGATGCGCTTTGGTGTGGAATTCTCCTTTAAAGGACAACTTTGTTGTTTGTTGTTTTTTTTTCAACCAATCGTCATGTTTTAGGTTGTTGAAATTTAAAGATGATTGATTTTCACATTCGAAATAGGCCTACATATTTGTTCACAAAATTGTATATTTTTTTCTTATCTAAGAACGCAAAGCATGAACCTTGTTTGAAAAACAAAGATTCCACTTATAACATGCAGATATTACAAACACGGTCAGATCCCTGTTTCAGCCCAGGTCGTCACTTGTGGCCACTGCTGTGACAAAAAGCCAGACAAACCCATCAATCCTCATGGCCCTTCACACAATTTTTTTGTAACTTGCTCTGTGTGTGTGTGTGTGTGTGTGTGTGTGTGTGTGTGTGTGTGTGTGTGTGCGTGTGTGTGCGTGTGCGTGTGCGTGAGCATGGAATTAGAAGATTCTGATTATACAAATGTGAAAACGATACAAATCCTCTGAATGTCTGATTGAATAGAGCATTGTAAAGCACTTTGAGTAAGAACACGAGAAAAACAATATAGCGTCAAGCAGCAATTAGACGAGACCAAGCAAGCAGCCATGGCAATAAGCAGTCAGAACAATATGCACAAATAAGCCATAGAGATGGCCGATATTGACTTTTTTACCGATATCCGATATCCCGATATTATCCAACTACTAATTCCCGATACCGATATCAACCGATACCGATATATGCGGCCTCCAGTGGTGGAAAAATAACAGAAACTATTACTATACAAATATTTAATATAAATAAACATTTAGTATAAATACGAATTCATGTTATAGCCTAGAAATACTCCATACAACTATAAATTCAACATGTAGCCTACTTCAGTAAAGTACAAAAGTAATGGTATAAACATGACCGTAGCACTGAGTCTACATCTCTGTAAATAGTCATAATTTCCAGTTTGTAAATACCGATACCGATATTTTCCGATATGAAATTTGAAAGCTTTTATCGGCCGATAATATCGGAGGGCCGATAATATCAGAACAATATGCACAAATAAGCCATAGAAACATGGAAGACTGAACTTGAGAAATGCATCATGTAATTGTGGGAGCAGGGCAAGGTTCTTGAAGACTCACAGACTCGCACATTATATTGTCAGTAGCCAGACTTGAACCCACAACCTTTTTGTTCCGAAGTCTGGCACTCTACTGACTTGAGCTATCCAGACAGAATATTTTAATTCATTGTTGAATCAACTAATTGGACGGCATCAAGCAGGTGCAATAAGCAAATAGAATATGCACAATGAGCCATAGAGAAATGGCAGTCTGAAATTAAGAAAAAGACCTTGACAATGTGACAGGGTAGTTTTTTTGTTGTTGTTTTTTCATTGTGAAGTGGCATATGTGTATTATGGGCAGAAGAAGAATTTTCACAAACCAATTGGCTCATAAAAACGTCATTTTTTGATGAAAACAAATTTGCATCTGAACTTTTGTCCAAATAGGGGCAAAGTTCACGTAGCATGTTTCATGGAAAAAAATACAGGCAGGCATTTTTCAAACTGCTTCAAATGGCGGAAACTCTGAGGGTGGAGCTTACTGCTCAAAGTGACACATGTGTTCCACATGAGGAACATGTAGAAACAGGCATCCCATCAGTTTTATTATGCTTTTTATTTATTGCTTGTTAGTTATGCTTGTTCAAATGTTTCAGTTTCAAAGAATTTGAGCAATTAGAGAAAGACTAGTTTTAGTGCTGTTTGGCATCCCCTTTTACCAAACTGTAAAATCTCAAACAGATTACGCTGCATGTTAGTTTAGGGCCAATAGAAGAATTTTCACAAACCAGCAATTTTCATTGGCTCGTAAAAAATATATATACTGTATATATATATATATATATATATATATATATATATATATATATATATATATATATATATATATATATATATATATATATATATATATATATATATATATATATTTTTTTTTTTTTTTTTTTTTTCACACAAAAATCACACCCATTTTCATGTTCGTGTGGGTCGAAAGTTCAGGTACAGGTCATTTTCATGCATTTTGATCAAAGATTGTAGGAGGAGTAGGATTTTCAAACTGATTTTCATATACTTTAAGATAGCAGGTTATTTAAAGGTCAGAGGCCAAAGGTCAGAATACAGGTTTGTTTGGCTTAAGGAGAATATAAGTTATGCATAAGTGAATATAAGTTACTTTACCAACGGTCAAGCGGTGCATGAGTTATGAGTGTTCAAAGTTTGCATTTTCAGGTGAGTGTTATAGCGCCACCATTTGGACAATGGTCATGAGCTTCGCATCATCAGCGTTTGGCATCAACAGATAACCGAGTTTTGTGGGAAAAAAATGACTACACAGTTCAGCCAGAACAGCTATTACATATACAAAAACAAGAAGGGACCAAGTCAACTTCGTGGACTGCTTGGTCCCTTAAAGACAGGGTATCATGCTAATATCAACTTTTTCTCATTTTAACTATGACAAAGTTGTGATAACATTCGAAAATGCAAACATATGGCTATATAAAGCCGTTTCAATGCTGTGTCAGGTCGGAGGAAAAAAGTGGCCACTCTTCTGAAAAACCCCTCCCACCAGCTCGGAAAAGCCCGACCCAAAACAGCGCGTCACCAGTAGTACACTGCTGACGTCACACCCTAGGAACACATGTTAAAAACTCCTCGGAATTCCATTATTTTAGCGTCATGTTAATGAAGTAAATAAAAATCTTTTTGGTTAGCATGACCAGGGACAGCTATACTATGCACTCGAGATTTTTTGTAAATAATCCGCCAGCCGATTTTGCATTATCTACTGGGAAACACGGCTGTGCACGGCTCGCATTTCTACACAGGCTTGGGGGGCGTGTCTTTCTTGAGTCACTGTATCCAACCTCCAGGCTGGTTCCAGCGGGCCACGCTCGCTAGCCTGCCCATGAAGAGATTACGTCTCTTGGGCAGGCTAGTGAGTTTACTCGGTGTCGGTATGGGGGGGAAATAGACAGAGTTGCGATATTGAGGGGGCAGAAAATAGTCTGGTTACGTGGTTCATGTACTTGCGCGAGCCCATAGACTCTAATGTATGTACAGTAGTAACTTCTTCCTCTTCTCTCCCCAGCTAGTTATCTATATAACGTAATATAGGCTATAATATAAAAAATAGCTCTTTAATGTGAGCACAGCAGGGAGTTATAATCAGTAATATTGTTATAACCAGAATTATTTCGACCAGATGTAAACCATATGGCATAATGGCGGTCGTATTGCAGTATAAATAAAACCTCTGTATATGTATAGCCTGGCTCATCCCTGAATCAGCACCGTAAAAATACTACCTTATTTTTTCTTTGTGATTTTCTTTGTGATTCAAGTAAATAATGAAGTGAGACGAGTGAAACAGAATGGCAGTCCGTTTCACTTCATTGAGGTATAGCCTCTGTATTCAACAATGTGAACAACCAACCATTATTATTGAGCGAACATTAGTTAGTCTCTATAAAAGTATTATTGTCACACCTCGATCGCAACGTGTGTGTGCGTGTGTGCGTATGCACCAAATGGAGTTGGTACAACGTATGTTCAGGAGGAAGACCACACTTCAAAGAATAATCGTTAATAGTTATTACCCTGTCTCTCTATCATACCTTGCACGCCATTCCTGGTTAACTTCTGTAACATACCCTGATCTCCATGGTAACCTGATCAAACACCTCCCCTTGACTTAACTACCATGGTAACCGCTAATGCTCCACCCAAACTCCTCCCCTTCGTCTACGTATATATACCTGCCTTGTCTACCTATCATTCGTGCTTTGTTCTTCGTATGACTCACGTGACGCCACGTCACGTAGCTTCGCCGTCCCGCGACACACACACGAGTAACTTCCGCGTTCGTTCTGCCCCGAACTACTGTAGTTATCAAAATAATCATTAGGCTACTTACCTCGAGTTATCACGGATCAACACACTGGAGAAACCTGAGAGAGTCGTCGCTCTCGCCAGCCGCGGGATCCACGTATTCCAGCATTATAACCTACTCGTCTTAGTTCCAACATCCAGAACAGCAAACACAACTCGTTTGTTTCACCCCGTTATCAACCGCTTCCTCATCATCGTCCATGCCGTGATTGCCGTCTCGTCCAGTTCAATATTCCAACACCAAGAAGCTTCAACGTCACGAACGGACCCCCACCATCTAACGCAATCCGACTCGAGTAAACCGGTTCTCCTCCTCCTCTCGGCTCCCGCTCCAACTTCAAACCGGCACACTTCAGAACACACGGGACCCGCCGTCTTCGCCGATTCGATGACGTCACTCCCAGATCCAGCGCAGCGCTGACTGAACTACAAATGATCTTCTCGCCCAGCAGCACAACACACAAGCTAAGTCTCCTTCAATGTTGACAGTAACATCCACCTCTCACCCCATCTTCCTCACAACATCCTCCTATCATGCCGCCTCCCCCTCCCCCCACGCATCTCTATGCGATCGCGCATAACATGAGAACTAATGCAGTACACTGTTAACACTTTCACTGCCAATGATGGTTAACCATTATGTGTTCAATCTGCCACTGTCATCCAGAATACATTGCCACTATAGTAAAACACTGTAGGCCTATAGCAATAACGCAGTGCCACATTATCCAGATTCTCCCAGAATGCATTTCTAGTGGTATAATTGGTATAATACAGTAGGCCTAAAGATTTCACTCCCTTTTTCTCTACTTCACCAGCCTCTCGCCTTTTTCCTTCTTTATCTCTACCTATTGGTTGTACAATTTATCAATGCACTGCCAACTAGGAATCAATGCCACCCATATAACTGCCCATATGCCGGGCTTCCATTGTTAGCTCGAACATCAACCATCTAAACCGCTTCTCTGTTTGCTAACATCAATGTATCATGCAAGTATCACCCAGTCAACCGCTGCATGCTAGTTACAGTTGATAACTACTCATTGTCTGCCCATTAACATTTATCGTTGCGTGCACGCGCTGAAACTTACAGTAAGGCTCTCATATTTACAGGACAACTCCATCCGTTGTTATCTCCTGGCCCGAGCATGCAACACTCACGTTCCCCACGTTCAGGATACCATTCATAATTAAACCAGCCTACCTTTCATGAAGTGGTTGCACCATCAAGCTACCGCAAACCTGCTAACTCCATCCAGGGCAGACCAGGCCGTTTATTCAACCTCAACGCATAACTTGTGCATGCCGCCTCCCCCAACCTACTTATCTTACCCCCACCTACAATCCTCCACCAAGGGTTCATCCCCATCACGGCAGGATCCACCGTCCACCGTCATGGCTGCCCCAAGTGTCGACTCCAATCCATTACAAGCCGCCTTGTCGCAGCAGTAAGGATCCATGGAAGCCAGAATGCCTGCACCAAATCGCCCTTTGTTTCGAATCTCCTGACGTATGCTACTTCCTAGCATATGTCAGCTTACATAGAGTTGACCTCCATCTTGCAGCCTCGCCCCTCCTTCCCTCCCCTGTTCCCTCCTGCACCTTCACTTGCTCGGCTCAGCTTCCCATTCACCTCCTTCCCATCTGCCCGTCCATCTTCCTCCTTTTTCTCCTCCACTGTTTCCGTACAGCATGCCTCTTCCCCTCCTTCTCACTATACCTTGGCTTAGCATGCATCCTTCTCAGCCTTCTTCGCTCCCTCCACATCATACGCCTCCTTCCACCCCAGCACAGTATGCTTCCGTCCTTGCTTCTCCCCCTTTACACTACGTTCCACTTCCTCCTTCCCCTTCCTCAGCAGTGTGCGTCCTTCTCTCTGTCCCTCAGGTCCACTTCTGCACTCCGCACCGCACGCTCCGGCGTTGTGGTTCCTCCCAGCCCTTCTTCCAACCTACTTTACACCCCATGCTCACCACGTCTCCTTTCCTCTCTCAGTAGCATGCTTCTTTCCTGCCTTCCTTCCCTGCTACCTTCCTCCCTACGCCCGACATGCCTCCATTCCTCCTCAAGAGCATGTTTCCTTTCTCTCCATGCACAGCGTGCCTCCTCCGCCGCTCAGCAGCACGTTTCCTTCCTACCCTCCCCCGCTACCTTCCTCCCTACGCTGGGCATGTCTCCTTCCCTCTTCTGCAACACGCTTCCTTCCTCCCTATGAACAGTATGCCTCCTTCCCGCCCTCCTTCCCTGCTACCTTGCTTCCCTCTGCACAGAATGCCTCCTTCCCTCCTCAGCAGCACGCTTCCTTCCTGCCCTCCTTCTCTGGCACCTTCCTCCCTCTGCACGGAATGCCTCCTTCAATCGCAGCAGCACGCTTCCTTCCTGCCCTCCTTCTCTGCTACCTTCCTCCCTATGCACGGAATGCCTCCTTCACTCTCCGTAGCACGCTTCCTTCCTGCCCTCCTTCTCTGCTACCTTCCTCCCTATGCACGGATGCCTCCTTCACTCTCAGCAGCACGCTTCCTTCCTGCCCTCCTTCTCTGCTACCTTCCTCCCTATGCACAGAATGCCTCCTTCCCTCCTCAGCAGCATGCTTCCTTCCTGCCATCCTTCTCTATCTCCCTCCCCATGCATGAAATGCCTCCTTCTCTTTCTTAGCAGCATGCTTCCTTCCTGCCCTCCTTCTCTGCCACCTTCCTCCCTATGCACGAAATGCCTCCTTCACTCTCAGCAGCAGTCTCCCTTCCTACCCTCCCTCTATTCCACCTTCCCTTCCTCTGCACAGCATCCAGTCTCTCTCTCGGCTCAGCTGCCTCCCTCCCCACACTGCATGCCTCCTTACACTCCCTGCAGCGCACCTCCCTCCGCATCTCCCACCTCTTGTACAGCACGCCTCCCTCCTGGCGCAGCACGCCTCCCTCTGCATCTTCTTCCTCGGGTACAGCATGCTCCCACTTCTAGTACAGCATGCCTTCCACCCTTGGCACAGCAAGCCACGCTTCTCTGGTGCCACGCGCCTCATTCCGCATCTTCCTCCTTGGTCCACCATGCCTGCCACCTCCGGTACAGCGTGCCTACCTTCCCCGGTGCAGCGCGCCTCCCTCCGCATCCCCTTCCTCTGGCACAGCGTGCCTCCTACCTCTGGTACAGTGTGCCTCCCACCTCTGGTTCAGTTTGCCTCCCTCCGCATCTTCCTCCTGGCACAGCGTGTCTCCAACCTCTGGTTCAGCGCGACTCCTTCTGCATCTTCCTCCCCCGGCACAGCGTGCCTCCCATCACCTCTGGTTCAGCGCGCCTCCCTCTGCATCTTCCTCCTCTGGCACAGCGTGCCTCCCACCACCTGGTTCAGCGCGCCTCCTTCTGCATCTTCCTCCCCTGGCACAGCATGCCTCCCACCACCTCTGGTTCAGCGCGCCTCCCTCTGCATCTTCCTCCTCTGGCACAGCGTGCCTCCCACCACCTCTGGTTCAGCGCGCCTCCTTCTGCATCTTCCTCCTCTGGCACAGCGTGCCTCCCACCACCTCTGGTTCAGCACGCCTCCTTCTGCATCTTCCTCCTCTGGCACAGCGTGCCTCCCACCACCCGGTTCAGCGCGCCTCCTTCTGCATCTTCCTCCTCTGGCACAGCGTGCCTCCCACCACCTCTGGTTCAGCGCACTTCCTTCCGTATCTTCCTCCTCTGGCACAGCGTGCCTCACACCACCCCTGGTTCAGCGCGCCTCCTTCTGCATCTTCCTCCCCTGGCACAGCGTGCCTCACACCACCTCTGGTTCAGCGCACCTCCTTCTGTATCTTCCTCCTCTGGCACAGCGTGCCTCCCACCTCCTCTGGCTCAGCGCGCCTCCTTCTGCATTTTCCTCCCCTGGCACAGTGCGCCTCCCACCTCCTCTGGTTCAGCATGCCTCCTTCCACATCTTCCTCCCCCAGCGCACCACCCCTTCTCTGGTACAACGTGCCTCCCCCCGCATCTTCCTCCTCGGGTACAGCGTGCCTCCCTCCTCCGGTACAGCGCTCCCCCATCTGGCCGCACAGCATGCCCCCCGTCTCTGGCTCAGCGTGAAACAGTGTGCCCACTCCATCTCTCCCTTGTCACAGCATGCCTCCTCTAGTTCCTACTTAACTTCAGGATACTGCATCCCCCTTTCTTCCTGGTGATGGCACAGCCTACCATCGCCCCACCGCATGTTCAAGATCCGACTCCCCAACGATGTTGTCAGACGACAAGAACCAACTACCCAGCGATGTCTGTCCATTACATCAATCGAATTCGCCAGTCCTGTCGCGGCTTCTTTTTGGCCCCTTTAATTGACCAGCCGCTCTGTTCTCCGCTCAAACAACAATCACAGTTCAACGTAATCATCATCAAATATTTAAATCCAACTCTAACCACCTCCAACTTCAACAGAAGCATCATCCAGACCAAGCTCCACTCGAACTGCCTCCATTCTCAACCGAAGCACCATCCAGATCATCAAGTTCCACTCTTAACTGTCTCCGGCCTCAACAAAAGCAGGGTCCAGACCAAGTTCCACCATAACCGCCGGCAAACTCAACAGAGGCATCGCCCAGATAATCACTTCTACCCTAACTGGCTCAAGTCTCAACAGAGGCATCGTCCGGATCATCTACGTTTCACCTTAACTGCCTCCAACCTCAACAGAAGCATCATCCAGATCTTCAATTCTACCCTAACTGCCTGAAACCTCAACAGAGGCATCGCCCAGATAATCACTTCTACCCTAACTGGCTCAAGTCTCAACAGAGGCATCGTCCGGATCATCTACGTTCCACCTCAACTGCCTCCAACCTCAACAGAAGCATCATCCAGATCTTCAATTCTACCCTAACTTCCTGAAACCTCAACAGAGGCATCGCCCAGATCTTCAATTCTACCCTAACTGCCTCCAACCTCAAAAGAAGCATCGTCCAGATCTTCGATTCCACTCTAACCGCCTCCATCTACCACCTTGTCCTGAACCGTCATAGGGACAACAATCTTATTCCAAGACAAGTGTGACCATAATCACACTTCTAACTTCCATTAGTGCGACTTGCCACTATCAGCTAGCACCAACGCTTCTCTAGAACTAGTCAGTCTTCCTCCTTTCCCCAAACCATCACATCGGAACCTGCGCAGGATCCACCACCACGCCTCACACAGGATGTCATCCCTCAGTACCAATGCTATAAGCTATCATCCTCCCTGCACAGACACTAAGAATTCGTGCTTAACCATCAAGTCCTGGCAGCTCTATCCTCAATCTAAAGAGACTATGAACCTCTCCATTCATCTCCCGGGACCACGCTTCCCACTAGCTGTCCAGGCATGTTCTCTCGATTCGGAAACGCCAACCTTGCCATCATCAAGTAACTGTTTCCCTGCACACTCCTCATCTTGGGGTCTGGAACTGACGGAGTGTGCCGTCTCTGACGTCAATCAAGACGGACCGTGCCGTCTCTGACGTCAATCAAGACGGACTGTGCCGTCTCTGACGTCAATCAAGACGGACCGGGCCGTCTCTGACGTCAACCAAGACGGACTGTGCCGTCTCTGATGTCAACCAAGACGGACCGTGCCGTCTCCGACGTCGACCAAGACGGACGCTTCGCTCTTCGGACCCCAGGCCAATACTCAGGGTCCAATACCCCCATTGAAGCCTGAACCATCTACCATCAAGACCACACCCCTTCCCCTTCACCCCTATCCCTACCAGGGCTCCGCCCTCCATCCTTCCCCCATCCCTACCAGGGCTCCGCCCTCCATCCTTCCCTCATTCCCTTCATCCTCACCCCCCCTCACCCCATCATCCTCACCCCATCGTCCTCATCCCTCCATATCATTCATGTACATCTAATTTCCATTTCTATCATGCCTTTCAATCCACCCTTCTTTTCTAAATAAACGGTTAACGATGTATGGTTGAATGTGTGGTCTGTCACTAGTGAAATGGAGTTGGTACAACGTATGTTCAGGAGGAAGACCACACTTCAAAGAATAATCGTTAATAGTTATTACCCTGTCTCTCTATCATACCTTGCACGCCATTCCTGGTTAACTTCTGTAACATACCCTGATCTCCATGGTAACCTGATCAAACGCCTCCCCTTGACTTAACTACCATGGTAACCGCTAATGCTCCACCCAAACTCCTCCCCTTCGTCTACGTATATATACCTGCCTTGTCTACCTATCATTCGTGCTTTGTTCTTCGTATCCCTCCCACCCTCCCCTTTTCCATGTTAACTTCTTACTCTGTCTCCTTCACACCTCACTTAATCAATCAAACTAAAACTATTCTTCTTCTCAGGTTCCACATGGGGGTCTGGAACTGACGGAGTGTGCCGTCTCTGACGTCAATCAAGACGGACCGTGCCGTCTCTGACGTCAATCAAGACGGACTGTGCCGTCTCTGACGTCAATCAAGACGGACCGGGCCGTCTCTGACGTCAACCAAGACGGACTGTGCCGTCTCTGATGTCAACCAAGACGGACCGTGCCGTCTCCGACGTCGACCAAGACGGACGCTTCGCTCTTCGGACCCCAGGCCAATACTCAGGGTCCAATACCCCCATTGAAGCCTGAACCATCTACCATCAAGACCACACCCCTTCCCCTTCACCCCTATCCCTACCAGGGCTCCGCCCTCCATCCTTCCCCCATCCCTACCAGGGCTCCGCCCTCCATCCTTCCCTCATTCCCTTCATCCTCACCCCCCCTCACCCCATCATCCTCACCCCATCGTCCTCATCCCTCCATATCATTCATGTACATCTAATTTCCATTTCTATCATGCCTTTCAATCCACCCTTCTTTTCTAAATAAACGGTTAACGATGTATGGTTGAATGTGTGGTCTGTCAGTAGTGAACACACATGTGATCTTGAAGATCATGACAACTAAGCAGCTGATCACTGCCAAATATAATTTAATTGTATTGTATTTGGGTAGGCTATCCTACTACTATGCTATGCTGTGCTACTGTGGATAACTTTAGCCGGAAGCTGAGCTGCACGACCTGCTCGCCGAAGTTGGCCGAGCGAACTACTGCATACGTCACGCGATGGCGCGTTCGGCTATTTTCCCGAATGCAACACCTTTTCAGGGAAGCAGGGGGGCTCTCAACTTCTTTCTTCAACTCTGCCTATATATTGTATTTTTTCTGAAACGACTTTTTTTCTGGACATCTTTAGGGGGTCATTGATAGATATGCGTCATTAGTTTTTAAAGGAAATATCCGTGATACCTACTCTTTAATAATCTTGTTAATACTGTTAAATTAAGAGTTCCTGACAAAATGAACACCGATTCCCTGCAGGTCAGGCTGTACGTTGCTTTTAGGAATCTTTAATGAGGTCACTGTCTGTCTGTCTGTCTGTCTGTCTGTCTGTCTGTCTGTCTGTCTGTCTGTCTGTCTGTCTGTGTCATGCGAGAATTTAGTGTTAAACTGACCATTTTATACCATCTTGTGAAGTATGACTGCCTGACAAAATGTGAAAAAATAAGATGCACTCATATACTGTATATATTTACCATGATCCACTGCTGGTCTGTAACTTGTCATTCTAAAGTTGACAACCCTCCAATATAAAAGATACCGGTACTAACTGCGACCTGCAGTCACAATAAAACTCTATTTCTGATGTGTTATTTGGATGACCCCTGTGGCTCATGAATGAATGAATTATTGAATTATTGACTGAATAAAAAGAATAACAGAAATGAGCATTAGAGTACAAGTCAAGTACACACTGCTACAAAACCGCTTGGATTATAACCGTACAATTCAAGTACAACTATAGTGGCTAAGACTGAAAAGACTGATTGGACACACTAGTTAAGAATACACTTGTTTACAGTGGTGGTCAATTTGATCATTCCATAAAGACATTCAAATACGTACAAAATAATGACTTCAGTAAAGTCCGAAGCAGCAAATCATACAGGTAAAATCATAATGCAAGTAAAGACGGAAGAGAGAAATGTAACACACACACACACACACACACACACACACACACACACACACACACACACACACACACACACACACACACACACACACACACACACACACACAAACACACCTACAGAGGCCAGTTTCGAATCTTAATGATTTTTGTAGGGCGTTCCACATTTTGGTGGCATATGAGCGAAAAGAATTGAGTCCCTTTTTTGTGTGCCGAATCTGGGTTGGACATGGTTAGTAGCACTCCCTCTGGTGCTGTGGGAGTGGACCTCATTGACATTAAGGAAGTATTTGGACAGGTATTTTGGTAGAGTCTTCGAATCTTGTGGACCAGACCCATAAAACACTTGAACGACGGCCACAAGAAGAAGAAAAAGAAGAAGAATGAACAGAAACAGTGAGAAAAGAAGAGCAGCCACACACACACACACACACACATCCCTGGGCTCCAGAGGGAGGGGGGTTTGGGGGGGCTCCACTAAACTGGCCTGTCTAATGCAATTAATCTAATTGGCGCTGAGCACAAAGTGACAAATTACTACCTTTACCACCAGGGACTTAAGAGAGAACCTCTGGAGATGAACACTTATAGTTCTACCTCCAACGTTAGGATCTCCAACGCCACCTTAAGATTCTGAAGGGCAGGGAACTTATTTACACCCGTCCCTGTTGTTACATGTTAATTTGCATGAAACGGATCATTTGTTCCTAAAATTAATCTGGACCTTCATCAGTTTTTTTTTTCTTAAACAAATGGATGAATCCAGAACGACTTTACAGCAAAGCATTTCGACAAAACATGGTGATACATCATATGCCAAAGAATTAGTTCTATCAAAGATCATTCATATAAACCAGGGGTTTTCAACAGGTGGTCCGGGGTCCCCAGCTAAGTTGGCTAACCAGATGTAACTCTTGAGAATGTAAAAATGAAACCAAATGGACCCGCAAGGGTCCATTTGGTCTCAAGAGTTAAAATATTCATCATATTCATGACTGCCTGTTTGGTTTCCCAAATCTAGCCTGGAATTGTGGCCAAAAGCAAAATAAATCTTTAGTTTTGGTGTCTGTGGGGCTAAAATGTCAACAAGTGGTGGTCCGTGGCTCAAATGGGGTAGACATTAAGGGAAAATTGCCACTGGCCCTTCGGGCCAGTGGCTTTTAAGAATCACTGGCCCCACAACTGTAACCACTGGCCCAGGTAATCGATCCCCATAGTCTGCAAAAAAGACCACCATTTATTAATGCATTAAATGCATTCAAGTTAACAGCACTCTTTTCATGGGGGTCAAAACCAGTAGACCGTTCAGCAAGCTGACCCTTATACAATGCAGAATGCCTAAAATATTTTTTGTGCTAATAAACAAAATATAAATAAAACGTAAACAATTACAAAACAACACCAACATATTGTGAAATAAAAATAATAATACAAAAATAATAATACAATATGTATATCATCAACGGTTTTGTACAACAAATAGGTGCCAACGGGGGCATTTCACCACTGGCCCCATCGGGCCAGTATAGGGCGCCATCTGGTGGCCCGCACGTGTTTTCAAACCTGTTTCGGGCCATCGGGGCAATTATAATGTCAACAAGTGGTGGTCCGTGGCTCAAATGCTGAATAAAGTGTGGGCCCTGGTATCAAAAAGGTTGAAAACCACTGATATAAACTAAGAACATAACCTAATAGTAGAACATTGGTTTTTCAACCAGCCTCTATACAGCAGAAGTTTGAACGGTCCCCAGAGCTTCAATATAATCTGTTCCCATAAGTATAGGACTTCTGGACAAGCAGGCGCCATATGGTCAGTTCTGTCTGTGCATGGACTACATACGATGTTATGCAATGTGATGCCTCTTGTAACGATGGCTGCCTGGCAGGGAGTCCTTTATCTGTTATACCTATACATCTGTCTGTCTGTTTGCCTACAGGTACCTACAGTACCTACCTGCCGGTGTATCCATCCATCCATCCTCCATCCATCTATTGCATACCTGGGCATTATGTGGCCCTGGGGGCCAAATGCGGCCCTTTGGCTGACTCTGACCAGCCCGTGAAAGGGTACTATGGTTTTCAACCAGTGCTCCGGGGACCACCAGTGGTCCTTGAGAGAGTTCCAGTTAAATATGGAAAGTTGGTTAACCAGATGTAACTCTTTGAGAGCGTAAAAATGCAATCAAATGGACCCTTGTGGGTGTCGTATAGTGTCGTAATCCGATGAATCAATTCATCGCTCAATAAAACGGCCGATGGATCGATTATGAAAATAATCGTTAGTTGCAGCCCTATTGTTAACCTATATATTTTTTTTAATTTTGAAAAAAAAAAAAACAACGAACAAAAAATAAACAACAAAACAACAACAAGAGCCAAATATATAAAATAAATGAATAAATCAATCCCTCAGAATGCAGCCCAGCCTGCAGCAGCAGCAGCAGCAGTGTGTTGTTGTGGTTTAACTGCATGGAGCCTTGCGGTCATGGTATCAATATCTGCATGCCGTGGCCTATTCGCTGCATGCTGCCATCTGCACGCATTTGCACTTGACATTTGAGTTTGTGATTTAATATCGAGGCAAATATGCAACACAAACTCTGCATATTCCGCTAGAAATTGCGTTAATGCGTGACCTTTTTGCCCGTAACCTTGATTACTTGTCGTGGGTATCAAAGAGCCATTTTTTTTGCGGACATTGATTTGTGCCGGGGGCCGTAATAACAGCGGACCGCCGGGCCGCGGCACATCTCACTGGATTTAATGAACTTAAAGAAAAGCTCCAGCTATTACCGAGAAACCTCTGACACTTTGACATTATGAAAAGCCTTGCTTAAGGAATGTTCCTGCACCGGGAGAGAATATTATAATAATAACAGCAATATACTGCAACATAAACACATAATTCCCACAGCATTTCCATAACTGATTCCACGCAGGGATGTAATTCAAAATTGGGGACTTTTTTCTTTGTTAAATTACATTCAGGTATGAATGGATGAAAAACATCTAGCTCTAAAATATTTAAACTTAAGAAGATGAAGACACATGGTGCTCAAGTGGAGTTAGGAGGGGGTTATAATTCAACGATGCAATGATTCATTCATCATTATGTGTGAAACGTGGATACTGCAGTTTTTTAAGGGAAATGGTACAACCCCAGTACCATGGAATTATGGGCAGATATTTTTTAGTTTCATCAAATAGTGGTTCTGTGCGTCTCTAATGCAGAGGTTTTCAACCATTGGTCCGGGGACCACCAGTGGTCTAGAGAGGGTTCCAGGTGGTCCCCAGCTAAATTGTTTAACCAGATCGACAGTTGGTTAACCAGATATAACTCTTGAGAAGTAAAAATAAAATGTTCATCATGTGATTTAGCCCAAGTCTACACAACTAGAGAATGTAGAATATTAATGGTCATTTTTGATCTGTGTGTTTTGTTTCCCAAATCCAGCCTGGTATTGTAGACAAAAGTGATCTTTAGTTTTGAGGTCTTTGGGGGCTAAAATGTCCTCAAGTGGCGGTCCGTGGCTAAAATGCTGAATAAATTGTGTGCCCTGGTATCAAAAAGGTTGAAAACCACTGCTCTAACGCCACACCACCAATCATCAGCCTTGATGTGGAACCAGGTTGAGAAACTCTGCTTTATCGTTGTACCCATCTGAACCTTTCTTCATCTTTTTTTTAGGAACATACGTTTTCTGTGTGCCGTGAAATTCCTCGTTTGTGTGTTTCCACTTAACCCACGATAACCGTGACCCCGCGACCCCAATAATTGTTCTAAACGGTGACCTGTGAACCTTCTGGTGCTTGTGAAAAACAGAGAGAGAGGGAGGGGGGCAGGGGGGGGTGGAATGCTCCTCTTGTTTCTCCTGTCCCAGGACAGGACAGGAACCAACACGCTCGCTCTCTCTCTCTCTCTCTCTCTCTCTCTCTCTCTCTCTCTCTCTCTCTCCTCTCTCTCTCTCTCTCTCTCTCTCTCTCTCTCTCTCTCCCCCATTAACTCCCATGAGGGGCACCTGCATGGGCCCATAATTGTAACGCGGGGGTCCCCCCATAGTGTGGAGTGCAAGTTTTTGAGGTGACCTGGATATTCAAAACCTGAACCTGGATATGCAAAACTTGAATGGGTGTGGCGGAGT